>JAJHSJ010000006.1:48435402-49035402 GCA_021015155.1 Magnolia officinalis
TACTTGTTTCATCCACACCGTCCAGACTGCTTGGAATGTGCTGGACAATGTTTGGGCAGTGCTGCGGACCCCACCTCGATGTATGGATTTTATCTACATCGTCCATCTGCTGGACTGGCCCACCAGCTATTTAGCTGCTGCCCTGACGACAACATGGGTCCCACAGCTGGACGTTGCCGGGTCGACGACAGCAAGTTCTGTGGGCCTGATCATAGGCATGTGTTATATCTAACCGTCCGTTTACGTGTGCCCCACCAACAGGTGTAGCTGCTGGTTGACGCCAACAAGCTCTGTGGGCTACCATGATATATGTGTTATTTCCATGCCTTCTACTTAGTGGGCTATGTGGTGCTCACCGGGATGCATTTGAGATCCACACCGTTCAACTACTAAGGGGCCCCATTGCATAAACAGTAGGAGATTGAACGTCTACCATCGAAACTCTTTTGGGTCGTACAAGTTTTGAATCTATATGATATTTGTTTACCCTCTTAGTCCAGGTCCTTGTTATCTTGTGACCAGGTCGGATGGAGGATATGGTGGGCCTTAACATTGATGTATTTATGGCTCACCCATGGGGCCCACCCGAATGTATTTATGGCCCATCCACAGGGCCCACCTATTGTGCATTGGTGCGGCCCACTTGACGTGTTTGAGGCCCATTTGTGCAGCCCATTGATGCAGCCCACCTGTGATGTATAATCTAATCGAGGCCCACCCGGATGTGATTGTGGCCCATTGATGCGGCCCACTTGTAGATGGTGCGGCCCATTGGTGCAGTCTGGAAATGCAGCGCACCTTGATGTATTGGTGGCCCATCCGTTAAGGCCCATTTGATGCAATTGAGGCCCGTACGATGATGCCCATGTGATGTATGTATGGCCCATGGGATGCGGCCCGCTTGGATGTACATGAGACCGATTCCGATATTGATCATCGTGGCCGATTGTCGATTTCGATTGACGTGACCGATTTGTCGATTCTGAGTATCGATCGATCTGATCGTCGTAACCGATTTGCTGATTCTGATTATCGATCGATCCCGATTGTTATAGCCGATTGCCGACTCCGATTACCATGACCGATTTGCCGATTCTTATATTGAGTGAAGACAGAGTTTTTAAGAACATTGCGGTTCAAGATCTGGAACAGAAAAGTTCAAGAACTCAAGACCTAGTTGAAGATCATGTTTGGTATGTCAAGTTCATACTTTGAAGATCGTAAGAATTAAAGCTACTGAAGTGATCGATATATTAAGTGTTCATATGTTTTATCTCACAAGTAAGGTATGATTGACCTAGATTAACCTTAGATCATTATTAGATCATTTCATACTTTCGGTCGATCATTTTGGTCATTTTATAAGTGTAAAATTTTGTTCTTTCGACTAGCTCTAGCACCGGCTTGACCATTCCTCGTGTTTCTTCGGCCAGTATAGGATTTGTTATGAATTTTCAGAATTTTTCTGTTGGTCTACAACCAGTCTTGGAAACTGCTCGACTAGTTGTGTGAATAGTGCTCAACTAGTCGTGCAGTGATCGACTCATTTTCCAGCGAGTAATCTTGAATCACACGACCAGTCATGTGGTGTCCAAGACCAGTCGAGCAGGCCACTCGACCAGTCGTGGGACCCATAACGTCAGTCGTGCAATTGAAAAATCTTATCGCGCCAGAATTTTTGAAAATCTGTTTGGATAAGGCCAGTCGTAGCTAACCAAAGGCTAGTTGTGCGAACCAATTTTTCACCTATAAATTGTGCTCGAATTTCAGAGTTTTCTATTCAATTCTTATCATTCTTAAACAATCACTCTAAATTTATTTGGAGTATATTCTAAGCTATTTTGTGCATATTTTAGATTCTTTAAAGTAGCTCTTGTAATTTGATTTTGAATCTGTATTCCATTCTTATATTAAAAAGGGATATTCGATTTACCCTTCATTGAGATCAAAATTAATACAAAGCCCTTGCTGATTTAATTAAAAATCATCTAGACTTAGAATCCTATACACTTGTGAGACTGAACGTTAAACATCTACGTTGTCATCAAGTTGGTTTTACTGGGCTGCTTCAGAATCGTCATACAAATAAATTTTTACTTTTTTCTGTAATTCAATTCCTTTTTGCTTTGTGAGATTGTTCCAAAAAACTCCATTTCTGGTTTATCTGAGGTGATCCAGAAAACTCAGAGCGTGGGGTTTTTGAATTGTGTAAGCCCACTTGAAAGACACAATTGTGAAGGTTTTAGGTGAACCTTGAAAAACCTATTTTGGATTATTGAACGCTAATATCCCGAGGGAGTGGATATTAGGAGTGGAGTAGTTGTGTGGTTGTTGTTTAATAGTTGGTGTAAACACAAGCGAACCACTATAATTCTTTGTATTTGGTGGATGTGTGGTTTATTTCTTTATCTTTTATGATTTAAGATTGTGGGATGTATTTGTGGTTGTGAATGTTGTAACCTTTACATTTTAGCATTGTGTGGTGAATGTTATAATAGATTAGTTTTTATTTATTACATATCCTCTTTAATTTGAGTTTTTGATACTCACCCATGTTCTAGTAAGGTTGTCTTGCCATAAACCATTGGTTTTTGGTGTTAGGTTGTCCTTAGAACCAAGTTTGTATCAACCTCTCAATACTTGATTTTTAAGGTTGTTATTTCCTTTGGTTATTTGCATTTCATTTGACTATCTATTGTTTATATTCCGCTTATTAATTTTTATTTGGAATAGTCCTATTCAACCCCCCCCCCCCCCCTCTAGGACATTTTGCTCGGCCTTTTCATATACTCGGTATTGGGTGACGACCCATACCGTGTTGATGCCTTAATTTGGATCAAGGGACACTGGTGAGCAGCCACCACATGCCGCAACAAACCACATGATCCGGATAATGACTTGTGATATAATGGCGGTATCCTAGTTTTGCCAACCTGCTGTATGAACTAGGACTAATAATCACTTGGCGTCAAAGTCGCTTGTGAGGGAGTGTTGGCATTTGCAAAATAGGCGTGGAAGTCACTTGTGAGGGAGTGTTGGATTGTGAGGAGCATTCATCATTTCATCATCGCATTAATATACTTACCAAATAAATTGGGAAACTATTTGTTTATTATGTTATCATTACTTGCACTATGTTGTGTTGGTAACATGTGTAACTTGTTTTGTAATGTGCATTAAAGATAACATGCTTGATTGCATAATATGTATTAATATGTATTTATTGTGAACCTGCTAATCACTAAAATGTCTTAAGTAACAATCTTGGAGATATTTATTTACTATGTTACCGTTTGATGCCTCCTATTTAACATATGCAGATAACTCAGGAATAGGACCATTCGGTGGTGTGCAGGAGGCGAGTAGATCCCTAGCTTCTTCCCGCTTGATAGTTGTTCTTCTGTTCCTATTGTAATTGTTATAATTTGTATAATTCTCACATGGGTGGTTGTCACTTTTGGAACTGTAACTCCTTGGTGTTAGCCCTATATTGGTGGATCTTGCTATCTCTACCTCATTTTGTTTCCACTAAATTGAATTGCATTACTATGATTACTCATGTGAAATGAATGTGAATCTAAACGAGGTCACACGTGCATCTTTGTTTGGTTAACACTCGGAAACTCGGTATCGGGGTCTCTGTACTCGGGTGCCGATTTTTGGGGTGTTACACCCATATATATAGCATATAAAAGGATCATAAGAAAAAATTGAAAATAAATATCTTAAAATTGTAACTCTACATAAAGTTGCACAAAAACTGTCGATGGCATCAAACAGCCTTCGATGTCATTGAAACTAATCATTCGATGGTATCAACATCACGCACCAAACTCGGAAACCGGTCTCACAAAATTTTCGATCGCCGAATCCACAGTCGACAGCCTCTGTAGTACCCCATTCTCGGTTCCTGACACCCATATACCAGGTTTCGATCACGGGATCCTACAAGGGGGATTTTTTTTAGCATAAATTTATTCCATAACAAGCATGACCATAAGCATAACCCACAAACAATAACCAAGACATCATCACGAAATCCACTATGATAAAAAAAATTAAAGGTACAATTCGCATAAAGGGAAATATAATGATGATAGTAACAGAAACTCTTGAAGCTCGACTGTACGCTCCTACTCCTACTAAGCTATGGTTGCATCCTGACGACACCTGCACGCATCAATCATGCATAAGCTTATAGAAAACTTAGAGGGTGGTGAGAGTATGTGAGCAATATAAGCGTGCTCAGAATGCAATATCAGAGTAATGCGGAATATACTGGTAAGTCCATGAATGCAATCAGCCATACCAAGGCTATGCGATGCAAGGCATAAATGATGTCGGCCATACCAAGGTCATGCGATGCAAGATACAACTCAAGAATACCAATCCTCATCTGAATCCACATATTAATGTACCTCATCACTAGAGCATCAAATATCAGTACAGTTCTCACTCTGGATAATCACCGGGGTCTAGTACACTCTATGCCAGCTTGCCGCCCCTATCTGAGTGCATAACTGGGTAAGTGGAAGAGAGCTCACTATCCGTCTGCCAATATCAGGCCCGACTCATCTATAGCGGACCCATTCCTCAAGCTGGTTAAACTCAATCTAGATATTGCCCCCTCACTCAGGCGGGTAAGGTCACACCCCTTTCCAACAGACCACGACAAAGTGGGAGACACGGCCTACTGGTATACGGCCCTCGTGCACTCATGTATCCACTTGGTCTTGACATTTGAGTCATCCTCTGGTACCATCAGGTTTAGGGATTTTCACCAAGGGACATCTATGGCGCCCTGATGCTAGGAACAGTATTTTTGGTATCCAAACCGACCCTCCACAATGTGCTTGTGAAGGCCACGCCCCTGATGTCGCTAGGGTGTGTTAAGGCATAAAAAGAGTAGAAGACAGTAGAAAAAAGTATTGTGCGCAAGCAAGATGTTCAAAAAGAACATTGTGTGGAAAAAGCAAGCTTTGTGCAGAAGAAACAAAGCTTTGTGCAGAAATGATCAATGTGCGCAGGTGATTAGAGCACACAATGAGTTCCGCACAAAGGATATCGCACAATGGAATCTGCACAAAGGTGGTTAGTGCAAAGAGGACCGCACAACGATGACACGACATGATCGCATGTGTGAGAAGGCTATATATACCTATTGACCCCTCTAAAGAGGTCATTAGTGATCAATCGAGAAGCAGAGGAAGATTTGAAGAGAGAGAGAGAGGTACTGCTCCATCGCCGTTGTGCGGACGACTGTTGTATGGCGCACAAACATCATTCGTGCACAACAAAGGCCAATGCACAAAAGGCTCTCGCACACAAAGGGCGCCAGCGGACAAAAGGCTCCAGCGCACAATGGCTCCAACGCACAACGCCTTCTGCCAGCGCACAATGGCTTTTGAGAATACACAATAACTTCTAGCACAACATTCAACATTATGTTTTAATGTTTCATACATTTATGCATAATTTGGATGTTAAATACTGATTGTATATCATAATTCATAAGTATTATATTTGAAATCAAAGGAGAAAAGGATGTAAAGAATTTAGAATACACAAAATAAAGTGATTGTCTTTCCTATTATCCTCTGGTAATTAATCAAATGAATGAAATTTCCTAAACGAAATGCATTTGTTTCTTGTTCGAAACAAAATGGCGACTTTGCTGGGGATATCATATTCATTTGAATATTAACCTAAGAATTATAAGGAAGATAATCACAACTGTTTGGCGTCTTCAAGGTGCCAAAATGGCGACTCTCAACGGGAACATCCTACCTTTCATCTCCAAAATAGAATACAATTTAATATAAGTAATAATTTCTCTCTATTTCATACATACGAACGACAAGAGGAGAAGAATATTGCAACCAACCAATCAATGACAGTCATTCGAGGAAATACAGTCTTCTACTTCACCACGACAGGATTTGTTGTGGAATATACTGACAAACGAGCTGGACCTAATGAGGATAAAGCGGTAGTAAATAAGCAAACAAAATCACGGGCAGCTGTTATAGTCATGACTGCTTCGCCAGTGCCACAACGAGAAAAATATGAATGGATCATAGTCACTCACGGAAAGACAAGGGCTCAGAATGTAACTGCAACAAGAACATGAAATAGCGGTGAAGACCGCTTGAGTAGAAGTTGGAATATGTCAATATGTTCTAGAGGGGGGGGGGGGGGGGGGGGGGGGGGGTTGAATAGGACTTTTTAAAGATTTATGAGTTATTCAAAAATCCTATCACACTAATCCTATTATGTATGCAATTTTTCAGGATTACTCAAATGTAACTCTACTGGCTTTCCAGCCAAGTAGAGGATCCAATCACAAACTATGAAAGAAGTAAACAGTTATACAAACTAGTTTATGATGGATATGACTGTGTAAGTGTGTGAGGTGTGATCTCAGGTATATGAATATGAAAGCATTGACATAGAACACACACATAGAAGCCTAACAATCGCAAACACAGTCATTTTATAGTGGTTCGACTACTTGTCTACTCCACTCCCGGCTACCGCACTCAACCCTTGAGTGTACCGGATTTCACTAAGGAGGTTTCCCAGGGTTCACCTCAAACCTAAGGTTTTAAAACAGGTTCACCTTTAACCTTTACAGCGGTTTTACATGGTTCACCTCGAACCCAGAGTTTTACTGGTTCACTCTTAACCAGATGTTTATGCTCACCATAGAGCAAGTGTTCACACAACGCACCCAGATTTTAGACCACACAGGTCAAGGACCTACACAAGGACCTAACAGTTTATGCCTTACACAAGAGCAAGGGTCCAACACTATGCACCCACTACGTACACTCCCGCCGGAGGCCTCCTTGAGGACTTCAAATGGTGAGAACCACTTAAGACCAAGACATAGGAAGAAATGATCACAAGTGTCCTCTGGACTCTGGATACTTACAGATAAGTTGATGAGTCCCGTTAATCACAATGCCGAAGATCTCCTCCTCCTTGTTGACGAAGAGTCTTCAGCTCCCTTGATCCACAACACAAGATGATATACCAATGCTTGGCTTCGTGTTGGGTCAAGGGTGAGATGGAATCCTACTCTCTAAAGATTTTCCTATAAGGAAGATAGAGTGGTTCCTCTCTTATGCATTTAAGGCATCCCAGCTTAATGATTTGTCATTAAGATGGTAGCTGAAGGATCCTTGAATGCAGAAGTTCATTCCCCAATCCACTCTATTTAATATCAATGGTAAGGGTGGATTGGAGGATGAACTCCCTAGAGAGAAAGGCTTTAGGTATAAGATGTAAGTTGAAACACACAAAAGCTCTCTCTGTTTTCTCTCTTACAGCAACAAAGAACAAGTCCTCTATATATAGGCAAAAAGTTCCAACGGATATAAAACGGTCATATTTATGATAGAGTTTGATATCATCGAACAGGTTCGATATCATCGAGCGTATACTCTTGATGGAATCGATGATATGCTCGATAACTCGGACTCGATGTCATAGCTTTTGAAACTCTTTGCCAATAGGTCGATGAATCGAATCTATTGTCGATGTCATCAGATTTCTAACTCCGATTCCATCGATGATAAGTTCGATCCATTGACACTTGAAAAATGAGAGAGACTTGACTTTGAGATATTTCAGGTTTTCATGAATGATCGGGGAAACCGTCAAGGTCATCGGAATTTGAATGTCGATGGTATCAAGATCAGAGTCGAGGCATCGATAAATCCAGCTGATTTATCTTTGAACTTGCTGGACTGATTATGGCTTTGTTCGATGTAATATATCTGGTGTTGATATCATCGATATTTGAATATCGATTAAATCGAAGGGCCCTCGATCATAGTTAAAAACACTCTGAAATAACTGTTGTAAGAATGCGCGCCCACCATCGATATCATCGATGGATCTTCGATCTTATCGATATTTGATTTTAGATCACATTGGACGGTCATCGATATATTGAAGAATTTTTAGATTTTTATTAAAAAATATGGGCGTCGAAAATCTGCCTGTCGATCTTATCGAGCCACTCCCGATGGTCTCGATATTTGAATATCGATGATATCGATATGTGTATCGATATATCGATAATTCGTCCAGATATATTGTGAAGTTGCTGTACATTTTAGTCCTCTTATCGATCATATCATTAAGGTAGTGAGGACATCGACAGTGCAGGTCGATCATATCGAGGGTGCTTCGATAGAATCGACAAGGCGAGAAAAACTTAGAGATTTTCTTATTTCGCCAAAAAGTTTTCTCACCTTAAAAACCCTAAGATGTCTATCTTGTTTTAAGGTTTTTATTCACCTGGTGTTTTGGGTTATGGGATGTGAGGCTATGATTTACCTATGGTGAGCTTCCACACATCCGATTGAGGCAGACACTTGGCTTGATCTTCTTTTGATGTCCTACAGACTGTCTGACCACCCGTTCATAGTAATTGACATACAAGGGCACTTATAAGGGCACTTTCAATCTCCCCCTTTGTCTATTACGTGACAAAATACCCAAAACACCCTAGAATACTTCTAGACACACCCTAAATTGTGTGTACATGCATTTACACAATTTTACAATGTTTTCTAACCCATGTACACATTCTAGAAGTATCCGCTCCCCCTTACTTCAAAACTCTCCCTTTCTTACAGCTGCTCCCCCTAACACCTGCATAAACAGAGATAGATACACAATTTTCTGCTCGGGGTGTTTTGAACTATTCTCCCCCTTTTTGTCAGTCATTGGCAAAGGTACAGTAAGTGATATTGACTGAAGAACTAATTGCATGGGAGAACCAACAGATACAGATGTATAAGGATGAGATCATTTTGAAACAAACATCATTTTCAGAAGTCATGAATGCATGTAGGATAAGATAAAGCAGTTGTAAAGCAGTTGAAATATTCATTAAAGGCTTCTCATGCGTTCCAAATCAGAGACTTGATAAACCAAGGGGAAATCAAAATATGGCATTAAAGATAAGAGTGATATGCAGCCATGAGACCAAAATATCCACACATACTGTCATAGATAGCAGTAATCAACCAGAAAAGAGAAGAAAACATTCAGTCCCAAAAAAATATACTGCCCCACCCAGTAGTTACCAAACAAATATCTAGTTCATATATGGGCAAAAAAATGGACTTGCACAATCAACTCCTATCGTCTTCGAGATTCACCATATGTTAGCAAGTCCACCATTTGCTGATTCGTTTGCTGGAGAGCATCGACTTTTTCTTCGATCACGGTGAGACGTCTCTCACTGTTGTGAAGTCGTTCCTCCATACTTGCCATACCATTCAGTAGGTGGCGTTCGAGGTGATGGGTTTGACGATTTGTTATAGACTCCGGACTCAGCAATGGCGTTCGATTGGATCCCCATGGATATGACGGAGGAGCATATGGAGCAACTGACTGTAAGAGAGCATTATTCTCAGGAGGAACTGAAGGAAGGCAGAGATGTTGTGCCACCTGAGCTGCGTCACTGTCAAACCACTTCTCTGGATAGATTCTATCAGATGAGGCAGGTATCCCAACATGATGAGCTAATGGAAAGTACCCAACCAGATGTGAGATTAGACTCTGGAGTGGAATGAGTGAATGGAAGGATAATACCTGTTTCTTTTAATGCTTCTGGGACCTCTTGATGATCTTCTAGTCAAGGATTCGAGCAGAAAAAAAAACAAAAAAAAATTCGGAGAAATTAAATTCTTTCACTCGATCGCCTTTTATCGGCCAGGAGTCTTCGATTTTATCGAACTTACTTTCAATTGTATCGATAATCCATATTTGAAGTTATAGGTAACTGCTTCGATAGTAGTCCCGATTCATGACTTTCCTCATTATGAAGAGACATTAATGATATCGACCCATGATCGATTAATCGAAAATGACAGATCGATAGGAATGAAGAAGAATATTGTTCTTTTTCGACCCTTCAAGTATATCAATACCATACTCAACAAAACTATGTACAATAACTGTACATAAAAAATTATAAACATTTTCATGTTTATTTACAAAAGATTTAGGTGAGAAACCTCAGATATATCATTTTACGCTCATCAGAATTGTATCATTTCAGCAAATATCCAGATCTAGATGCATGATCTGGACTTGGTTTTCTCTGCTCAGTATTTCTAGGCATCAGTCCTTTCTATGCCTCTGATGATGTAGCAGTGGTTATTTGTGCGATGACCCTTAATTACTGATCTTCCTGATTGATCTAGGATATCGCATTCTTCTTTGTTGAATTTGACCACATGTCCACAATCACAGATTTGAGAGATGCTAAACAAATTATGTGTCAGTCCTTTTATGCAAAAAACATTCTCATTTTTGAGCAAATCAATTCCTCCTATCATTCCTTATCCAATTACATTGGCAGTGGCTCCATCTCCGTAGGTGACTGTCCCTTGATGAAGATTTTTATAGTTAGAGAGTAGGGATTTGTCACCTGTGACATATCTTGAGCAACCACTGTCAAGGTACCATTTGACATTATTACCTAGTAGACGATCTGAATGTGTAACAAGGCAATTTGTCTTTTCTTTAATCACCCACTTTGTGACAGGAGTTTTACTTGTGGTAGATTTGTTTGATTTATCCACATGTGTTAATGACTCCTTCATCCCGTCAACTAGAACAAGTGGTGATGATTGCACATTTCTTTTGTTCAGCTCATAAACTGACTTACCATTTTTGTGATGAGGTGGGATAGGTCTGGCAACAGATTATCCAAAAGGCTGTGCATTATATTCGGTTTTTGTTCTAGCTTTTCCATAACCTAAATCCTTTTTGTCCTCTCCACATTTTCCCATGCCTAAAAGTTTTTCTAACTTCTCACTACTCTGGGAAAACACACAGTTTTTCTTGGCATTTTTTCTGGACTCTTTTAGATTAAACAGGAGTATGTGATTTTCATTTTGAAGGAGCAAATTCTTGTCTTTTAATTGCTCAACCTGTTTGCTTAGTTTTTCAGTCTCAGATTTAAGAAAGATGTTAATTCTCTCAAGTCTATCATTTTCTGAGTGGTGTTGCTGCAAATCATTGATCAGATGTGTATTAATTTCTACAGTTTTGTCCAAGTTTGTTTGCAGCAATTGGTTTTTGCTTTCAGATATTCCCAGCCTTTTAGCCACTTTGATGCTATGGATATAAAGTTGATTGTAAGCATCTTGTAGCTTATCATTTTCTTCTTCTTCTTCTTCTTTGTCAGATTCCTCATTGTTAGACGGAAATGATTCTGTGGCTTGCTGTTCTTTCTCATTCTCAGATTCAGTGGGAATGATCGAAGTAGTGGAGACCATGAGAATTTTCAATGATTTCTGATCTTCATTGCCTTCTGAGTTACTAGATTCTGAATTTGACTCATTCGTATCATCCCACATGGCGGCCATTGCCTAGCCCTTGGTTTTTTTGTTTGGGCATTCAGTAGCAATGTGTCCATACTTTTCACAGGCATAGCATTGTAGTTCTTTTGATTTAAATCTGCCTGGAGAAGGTTTGTTGTCCACTCTTCTTCCTCTAGAAGGACGGCCGCGGTTCTTTTGAAAGAACCTTCTGAATCTTTGTGCCAGCAAAGCCACTTCCTCATCATCATCTTCCTTTTCACTTTCACTGTCCTCATGAGTTATTTTCTTTGAAGTTTTTAGGACAGTATTTTTGGATTTTTGGAATTGAGTAAAGTGTAGTTCAAAAGTTTGTAGGGAACCTACTAGTTCTTCTACTTTCATTTCATCTCTATTCCTACACTCCTCAATTGTTATTACCTTGGGATTGAATCGCTCCAGTAGGGATCTTAGAATTTTCCTACAAATTTTCGGTACCGGAACTTTCTCTCCCAATCCACCCATGGAGTTGCAAATAATGTTCAACTTGGTGAAAAACTCCATAAATGTCTCATGCTCTTCCATTCTGAGACTTTCGAACTGTGAAGTCAAGAGTTGTAGTTTAGACCTCTTCACAGTACTTGTGCCTTCATGGGTTGTTTCCAATAGATCCCATGCTTCTTTAGATGTCCCACACATGCTTATTTGATTGAAAATATCTTGGGACGCAGCATAGTAGATAGCATTCATAGCCTTGACTTCAGATGTTTACCTTTCTTTGTCGAATGCTGTCCACTTTTCTTTGGGTTTGGACTTTGTGATTGTTATGCCACTATCAAGTACAATTTGTTCAGTAGGTGGCACATATCCACTTTCAACTATGTCCCAAACGTCATGATCCAAAGAACTCAGAAAGTAGTGCATCCTAGCCTTCCAGTATGCATAATTGGAACCATCAAATATTGGAGGTCTAGTGACCGATGAGCCCTCTCCTTTGGCCATATTCCCAACTTTAGTCAAGATCACTCTCTAGGTGGTGAAGCCCTTAAAGAGAGACCCGCTCTGATACCAATTGAAATAGCGGTGAAGACCGCTTGAGTAGAAGTTGGAATATGTCAATATGTTCTAGAGGCGGGGTGAACAAGACTTTTTAAAGATTTATGAGTTATTTAAAAATCCTATCACACTAATCCTATTATGTATGCAATTTTTTAGGATTACTCAAATGTAACTCTACTGGCTTTCAAGCTAAGTAGAGGATCCAATCACAAACTATGAAAGAAGTAAACAGTTATACAAACTAGTTTATGATGGATATGACTGTGTAAGTGTGTGAGGTGTGATCTCAGGTATATGAATATGAAAGCATTGACATAGAACACACACATAGAAGAATAACAATCGCAAACACAGTCATTTTATAGTGGTTCGACTACTTGTCTACTCCACTCCCGGCTGCCGCACTCAACCCTTGAGTGTACCGGATTTCACTAAGGAGGTTTCCCAGGGTTCACCTCAAACCTAAGGTTTTAAAATAGGTTCACCTTTAACCTTTACAGAGGTTTTACGCGGTTCACCTCAAACCCAGAGTTTTACTGGTTCACTTCTAACCAGATGTTTATGCTCACCATAGAGCAATGGTCCACACAACGCACCCAGATTTTGGACCACACAGGTCAAGGACCTACACAAGGACCTAACAGTTTATGCCCTACATAAGAGAAAGGGTCCAACACTATGCACCCACTACGTACACTCCCACCGGAGGCCTCCTTGAGGACTTCAAAGGGTGAGAACCACTTAAGACCAAGACCTAGGAAGGAATGATTACAAGTGTCCTCTGGACTCTGGATACTTATAGATAAGTTGATGAGTCCCGTTAAGCACAATGCCGAAGATCTCCTCCTCCTTGTTGACGAAGAGTCTTCAGTTCCCTTGATCTACAACACAAGATGATATACCAATGCTTGGTTTCGGGTTGGGTCAAGGGTGAGATGGAATCCTATTCTCTAAAGATTTTCCTAGAAGGAAGATAGAGTGGTTCCTCTCTTATGCATTCAAGGTATCCTAGCTTAATGATTTGTCATTAAGATGGTAGCTGAAGGATCCTTGAATGCAGAAGTTCATTCCCCAATCCACTCTATTTAATATCAATGGTAAGGGTGGATTGGAGGATGAACTCCCTAGAGAGAAAGGCTTTAAGTTAAGATGTAAGTTGAAACACACAAAAGCTCTCTCTGTTTTCTCTCTTACAGCAACAAAGAACAATTCCTCTATATATAGGCAAAAAGTTCCAACGGATATAAAACGGTCATATTTATGACAGAGTTCGATATCATCGAGCTGGTTCGATATCATCGAGCGTATACTCGCGATGGAATCGATGATATGCTCGATAACTCGGACTCGATGTCATAGCTTTTGAAACTCTTTGCCAATAGGTCGATGAATCAAATCTATTGTCGATGTCATCAGATTTCGAACTCCGATTCCATCGATGATAAGTTTGATCCATCGACAGTTGAAAAATGAGAGAGACTTGACTTTGAAATATTTCAGGTTTTCATGACTGATCGGGGAAACCGTCGAGGTCATCGGAATTTGAATGTCGATGGTATCGAGATTAGAGTCGAGGCATCGATAAATCCAGCTGATTTGTCTTTGAATTTACCGGACTGATTATGGCTTTGTTCGATGCAATCGATCTGGTGTCGATATCATCGATATTTGAATATCGATTAAATGGAAGGGCCCCCGATCATAGTTAAAAATACCCTGAAATAACTGCTATAGAATGCGCGCCCACCATCAATATCATCGATGGACCTCCGATCTTATCGATATTTGATTTCAGATCATATCGGACGGTCATCGATATATCGAAGAATTTTGAGATTTTCATTAAAAAATAGGGGCACCAAAAATCTGCCTGTCGATCTTATCGAGCCACTCCCGATAGTCTCGAGATTTGAATATCGATGATATCGATATGTGTATCAATACATCGATAATTCGTCCAGATATATTGTTAAGTTGCTGGACATTTTGGTCCTCTTATCAATCATATCATTAAGGTAGCGAGGACATCGACAGTGCAGGTCGATCATATCGAGGGTGCTTCGATAGAATCGACAGGGTAAGAAAAACTTAGAGATTTTCCTATTTCGCCAAAAAGTTTTCTCACCTTAAAAACCCTAAGATGTCTATCTTGTTTAAGGGTATTATTCACCTGGTGTTTTGGGTTATGGGATGTGAGGCTATGATTTACCTATGACGAGCTTCCACACATCCGATTGAGGCAGACACTTGGCTTGATCTTCTTTTGATGTCCTGCAGACTGTCTGACCACCCGTTCACAGTAATTGACAAATAAAGGCACTTTCAAAACAAGCCCGCCGCTGAGGAGAGTTAGGGGGCCGATAACACGAAATGTCGTCAGAAAAAATCCTGAACTCACCCCTCTTACGCAACACCCCAAGCGAACAGTTCCACAGCTGACATTGCATGACTTCCCGACTTTAACGATCCCGAGAGCGAGATGGACGAAAGAACGAAAGGGCAAATTACTGCTAGTAGGTTCACCGACATCTATTTCACCTCGGCCGATCAATGACAACGAAAGCACAACGAAGTCGAATGAAACCCCATCCTCCGCTCTTTTCGTGAGCCCTATCACATTATCGTATTTTTTTCCCACTCCGACCACAGCTTCATCAAAGAGTGGAGAAGCCGCAGTACACATGACTGGAACAAATCAAGAAAATACACCAACCACAGAGGATCGTGTAAATGAAATGGCGGAAGCACAGAGGGCACTGATGGAAGAATGCAGGAATCTCAGAGAAGCCTTAGCAACCCTCGCACATAATGTTGCTCGAATGGCAGCACCCCCAGTGACTGAAGATGTGAATGAAAGGGAGCAACACTGTAACACCCTGAAAATTGGGGGTCGATCAAAAGCTCAAATCCCGAGTTCCAACGCATCACTTGTGCAACAAAATGAATGATAATTGATGTTGTATGTAATAGAGCATTGAACATGAGTGAGAGTAAGCCAAAACAACATATCATACTCCAGAGACAGTTAAATTGCAAGCGGAATACTGTGATAGATATATAAAATATAAAAACTATGGTAAGTCTCCAGAGTGTGATAAGGTTACCAGGTTAATGAATTACAAATACAATTCAAATTATACCAAATGTGTAGTGTCATCTAGTCAACATCCCTGTAATCCCGTCAATCAAGACACGGCTCACATGAAGCCGCCAGAATACAGCAAATACGAGTAAACATCATATTCATCATAAAGGTCCGGCTCCGCCTCAGGAGTAGCGTCGCCATCTGCAATCAGACAAAGTCTGGTGGGTGTTCAGAACACTGTCCCGTAACGTGGGAGTGAGTAGCTAACTCAGTGGAACAATAAAGCATAGGTTAACATGTTATCAATTCGGTCAAGCAGTAATGATAAAGCAGTACAATTAAACAATTCTAAATACTCTTGTTAATGCAAGTATGGAATGCAGTCATGATGTATGCCCTTGCCAAACCACCCTCGTGCGACACCATCTTACGTTCGCAGCATGCTTTCATCCCTCATTGCTCCACATCTACCAGGCACATGCAGTGCGATGATGAGTATGGTTACCGAGTTGTTATTAGTCCATTTCAAACAACAGTATTGGGAAACTAAGGTACCTCCCTTGTATCATTCCCAAACATGATCCATTCTAGGGTCGTCACTCCTAGTTAGTCTCATACGATATTATAGTTTGAGAGGCAACACGGAGGCATCACAAAGGGCTGTCACCCGTCAGCACGGATACAGATCTCACCGTATGCGGCTCAATTGCTGGCCATCAGCTCGAATACATGTCTCACCGTACTCGGCTCAATCGCTGGCCGTCAGTTCGAATACAGGTCTCACTGTACCCGGCTCAACTCAAGCTCTAGCTGCTGCGAAGGGCTCATTGCCAATCACAGACCTTACAATATACTCGAAGACACTACTAAAGGCTCGTCGCCCGTCAGCGTGAATACAGGTCTCACCGTATTCGGCTCTCGCCGTAAGTGTCAACAGCTCGAATACAGTGTCCTATACCACCGTATTGGTCTCACGAGTCTAGTTGCTCAATGGTCACTACAAGGAGGCACGTGGCCCTAGCGTAGGCCAACAGCTCGACCATGGTGTCCCATACCACCATGCCCGGCTCATGAGTCTTAACGGATCGAGGTACCATGGTTAACGGGATTTCACTGGTAAGTTTGGTACCCTAGGTTCAAGTAGTAGCATCCAAACATGGTGAACATACATAAGACAGATCGGGTTACTTGACGAGCTCGGCTTTCTCGAGCGCACAACAAGTTGAACGATATGAAGCGCATAAGCACTTCATGTGGCCAACCACTATCGCCAACCGAAGTACGACTCGGGTTCGTCGAACACATCTCACGTGGCAAATGAAACTCAGCCACGAATTCGATCCCGTTACCGACTGCCTGGACTATATAATAGCCCTAATCACATTCAATTTCAGATATTTAAAGCAGTAATAGATCAAAATTGAAATCATACAATCAAAGACTGATATTATCCGTTTAGGGGTGTCAGGACTGTTGCACGTACTCATTGTTCCACTCCCCCATCACCCATGACGGATCATACAACGTAAACATGAATTTAAACATATGCATTACATAGAATCATACAATCAATTGAGCATGTTATGAAGTACAACATAAGCATGAGTTTGTACATATTCAATTTCTAATCACACAGATATCTAAAGAAATAATACACATAGTTAAAGAAGTTGAGAATCATATCTCAACACCCTTAAACATTACAATTTACTAACTACTACTCATTCAGACATTTCAACAAACACTTTAAAATATATACATCAACATACATGACATATGTTGATCAATAGTCATTAGGCCAAATCCTTTCACTAGGGAGCTGCCCCAATCATAACACGCGTACACCCACGACGGATAGTCATGGAAAGTAAGAATCCAAGTTCCATATTCATTTGAACATTTTCACAAACACTTGGGCTACACATTTCAACATATATAGCATATAGTGGCCGTGGCGTGATTCAGGGCAAATCCTTTTGTCAAAGGGGTATCGCCAATACAACAATCATATATCCATGACAATTAGTCATGGCGAGCACGAGTGAGAATTCTATACTCATTCAGTCATTTTCACAAACACTTAGAATACACTATTTCAACATACATAGTGTATATTAGCAAAACATGTACTAGGGCGAGCCCTTTCGCCAAACAAGTATTTTATCCATATATAATATATTCATACAGCAAATAATCATGGCAAACACATTTCCAAAATTTATACGTATACGGTACTTTCTACAAATACCTAGAGTATGTAAAATTACATATTCTTCATCTTTAATTGAAACGGAAAACAGACAGCACTTTGTACATGTGTAATTGCATGTAGATCATGAATCTATCATTATCTGACATTGAAAGCGTTGAAAACCATAACCTATACACCTAAAGTCTGCACCTTTTGTCGTAGAATCGTAACAGAGTCGATAGAATTGCTAAGCTTCTGTATACGGCAGTTTGGCCACCTATAGATGAAATAGGTTAGCTATTTCATAACCTACAACCTATACAACCCCAAAACAAATTAGGGTTAGTGTTTCTTACCTAGAAACGAAGTCGGAATCGCCGGGAAAGCGATGAGAATGGGGCGGTGCAGCTTGTGTAGTGGCAGGGAATAGTAATTGGGAGATTCTCCCACTTCTCTCACTCTTTCTCTCTCTTTTCTCTCTTCTCTCTCTAGGGTTTCTCTCAAATTCGTATGGCTGTGAGAGAGAGGTTTCTAAGGTCCTTATATAGCCTAAAAACACTCCAAAATAGACTCCAGGTCAAGGTATACTTAGGTTATAACCAAAGCGGACCTGTTTCAGCTCAACGGAGGACTTCTGGCGGGCCTCCATGAGCCAAAGGTCGGACTTAAGCTCACAGACTATGGATCTAGGTTCCATTAAGTTTTCGTTCCAGTAGGGTTCTCAGATCACGCGTGGCAGACCAGTTTCAGTTCAACAGTCAGCGAATCTCGATCGGAGATTCCGAGTACATGGATATGTTTGGGGAAATATCCCTGATTCGAGGGTGTAATTTGGTCTGATTCTGACGGTCTGGTTGCTTAAAACCAATCCGCAAGCGAGAGGTGGCAGATTTATTTATTTTGGATTTAATTTAGAATTATTCTCACATTTCTCACACTTCCCGCTCCGAACTCAAGCGAATAGCGCTGGGACACTATCTGGATTTGATTTCCGAGGTGGTTGTCAAGCCCAGCAAGGCGGTCCTAATTCCTTAACTTCGTGTTAATCAGACTTTCGACGTGCGGTCCAGATCTGATATGGAGTTTCGAGATGCTCCTGAGAGTAGCCAGGTAATGAGATTGATCTTAGATTTTAGGATAACCTAGCGTCAATGATTTTACAAGTTTTGGGTCTTGCAGATCGTATTTAAAGTGATTGGTGCTAATTTCACAGGCACTCTAGTTTAACACTAGCTAATTCTTGCCTAATTTCTAAAGGATTTAGTCCTGTATGATTTCTGTCTGAGGTGGTACCTGGGCCTTTGTAGTTTGTATATAAAGTAATCCGAGTTATAATACTTAGCTAGTTTAAGATAGTGTCTAAGGTGAAAGTACTTAGAAAATTTAAAGAACAAGGTGGTGAAGGGTGGGATTTGTGAAGGAAATGGGTTAAGGAGCGATTTTACACTGTGGGATTCAGTTCTGACAAGTTAATAAGGTGTTAGGATCGACCAATTGCCTAAGGACGTCTAATCCCAGGTTGGCAAAAATCCGAGATGTTACAAACACCCCAAAGGGTCGCAAATGCTGAGGATTGGGTCGCATGGATCTGTTCCCACGACAAGAATAGTGACACATAAAGAAATACGACAGGTCGTTGAAGAAGCGGTTAGGTCAGAAAGAGAATGTGAGGGCACATGAAGATTTAGATATCGGACGTCATACCCGAGAGAAGTAGAGGATATCCCCTTCCCGAACAATTTTAAACATTCGGACTTTCAGAAGTTCAACGAGGATGGATCGCCAGAAGAACACCTGATACACTTCATCACCAGTATGGGGAATTTCTCCATAGTACCCCAATACTGTCTCCGATTATTTGGGTCTTCTCTAACGAACAAAGCGTTCAGGTGGTATGCTAGCCTAACACCTGGGTCTATAAGAACTTGGGAGGAGATGCAAGACATGTTCATGTCAATTTCCTTCTCATCAGAACGTGATGCCAGTATCATAGAACTAGCTTCAGTACGACAGAGAGAAGGAGAGCCAGTGGAAAATTTTATAGATAGATGGAAGACCTTGGGGGCTTCTTGTAGGCAATTACCGGAAGAGAAAGAACAGGTGAAAATGTGCTTGAACTCCATGAAAATTGGAATAGTATTTGGTCTCACCAGCACAGACATCAGGACCTTCCCCAACTTGGCTACAAAAGCGCATGCTCTAGAATTAATGACTCGGAAGATGCCAGCGTTCAATTATGAAATGGTCAGAAGAGGACCTCAGAAGTTGATCACAAATGTGGTCGATCAGGAAAAAAAGAACCAAGAATCAAGAGAAGTGAAAGGCAAAAGAGTGGAAAGGAGAGAAGAGCCAAGTCGCCCCAGAGGGAGGTTTTACGATAAGAGACCCCGATCATTGAATTCTCATGAGGGTTTCGCGTTTGAAAAAGAGGACGTGTTCCCCATGATGAATCAGTTGCTAAAAGCTGGAACAATTGAATTGCCGCTATCAAAACGTCCCGAGGAGGCATCTAAAACAAAGGAAAGAGATTTCTGTCATTATCACGGCCTAGTAGGGCATCCGACAGAAAATTGTTATACACTAAAGTGTAATATACAAAGGATGATAAACAAGGGCGAAATAATAGTCAGGAAAGAGAAAGAAAGGGACAAAAGAGCAACAACAAATGTAATCACCTTACGAGAAGACCATCAGGGGAAGACAAAGGTGAGTGATCAGAAAACAATAGGGAAAGTTGTCGTAACTACCTTGCGATCAGGGAAAAAGATGGCTAGCCCACCGAGTTCAAAAAATGGAAAAGGAAAAGCGGAAGCAGCCAAGAGTCATGCTAGCAAAGATAACAGCGATAAAAAGGAAATGGGAAAGGAGACAAGAAAAGTGACTTATGACATTATAAGTCACTTGAAAAGCATTCCGTCCCGATTGAGCGTTTATGACGCTCTGAAGTTGTCAGAAAACTCCCGACAAAGCCTAATTAAGGCATTATCTGATGAAAATATAAGGGAAGCGTTGCTGACTGAATTAGAAAGCGAGAAACAAGAAGATTATCTTCTGGTTATCTCCTTCTCCGATGAAGACTTAGCCTGTGATGTGGAACATAATAGACCGTTGATGATAATGGGTCATGTTCGCGGTAAGCAGGTAAAATGGATAATGCTCGATAATAGGTCCGCTGTAAACCTATTGCCATTAATAATGCTGAGTAAATTGGGTTATCGATGCTCAAACCTATGCCCTAGTGGAATGATGATACAGGGCTTTAATCAAGACGGACAGCGTGCGCTTGGGAAGATCACGATAACACTGGAGATAGGAGAGCTAAGTACGAATGTCGTCTGCTATGTTATAAATGCAGTGACTACATATAATCTCCTTCTGGGAAGACCGTGGATGCATCAGTATGGAATCATACCTTCTACCCTGCACCAGTGTTTCAAATACTGCAAAGACGGAGTGCAACATAAAGTGTTAGCCGATGAGAGACCATATACAGAAGGTGAAGCTTTCTTCGCAGATGCGAGTTATTACGACGCATTTGCCAGCAAGGAAGAGAAAGAGAACGATGAGAATAAAAACCAGGAAAATGCTTGCATGGAAATAGTGAAGGAAAAAAGAAGGAAGTCGCCTGTAACAGAGAAAGCAAAGAAGAAATTCTATTTTGTCCCGAAACATCTGCGACAACCAGGGCAGCCGTATTTAACATTGTTATCGCCTGAACAATTGGAGATTCTGCAATCAAATTATACAGTACCACTTCCATATGCTAAGAGGAGTAGGCCATTTCCCCTCGTTCAAAAAGGTTTTGTGTTAAACCCAGCGCAAGATATCCAGAACCGATCGAATTCTATGCTTCATCAGAAATAAAACAAGATGAAACCGTCAACAGTGGGGTGAGAAATGGAAGTCTAATGCCCTAAGAACTGGAAAGATATAGTTTGGTCAGTCGAAAAATCATGAAGAAAATGGGCTTTGACCATAAAGAACCCGTTGGTTTAAATTATGGAAAAGGAATTCAGATATCGGTCGGGGCCAATCAAAAGAAGCGAGAAAAATTCCGAGGACTTGGGGCAGAATCTTCCGTGAATATGGTAACGGCCGATCAAATAGTAGAAACGGACCTTGATATAATCAGCAAACTAGAGAAAGCTCCAAAGTAAATGGAGGATGGGGGACAACCGACGATCGACAGCTTGAAAGAGATAAATTTGGGAACAGTGGAAGAACCGCGCAATACTTTCATAAGTACCAGTTTATCAGATGAAGAAGTTGATCGTTACATTAGTCTCTTGAAGGTAAATAAAGATGTCTTTGCTTGGAGATATGCAGAAATGGCAGGTTTAGAGCTGACAGTAGCGACGCATTGGTTAAATATCTCTAAAGAAAAAAAACCCATTAAGCAAACACAGAGTCGGTTTCACCCATATCTGGTTCTCAAGATAGAAGAAGAAATAAGCAAACTGATAAAGGTGGGATTCATTAGAGAAGTTAAAATATCCCAAGTGAATATCAAATATAGTTCCAATAAAGAAAAAGAATGGGCAGATTAGGGTTTGCGTCGACTTAAGAGATTTGAATGAAGCATGTCCAAAAGATGATTTCCCACTACCGATAACAGAAATGTTAATTGACAGTACCACGCAGTATGATGTCATGTCCTTTATAGACGGCTACGCCGGTTACAATCAAGTACGAATACCGCCTGAAGATGAGGAGGCGACGACTTTCAGAACTCCGTTAGGGATATATTGTTATAAGGTTATGTCGTTCGGTCTCAAGAATGCTGGAGCAAGGTATCAAAGGGTATTGCAGAATATATTTCAAGACATGATGCACAAGCACATTGAATGTTATGTGGATGACTTGGTGGTCAGATCGAATCATCATGAAGAACATCGAGAACATCTAGCGTCGGTCTTCCACCGAATCAGAAAGAAACAGTTGAAGATGAACCTAGCCAAATGCGCGTTTGGAGTATCATTAGGAAAATTCCTTGGTTTCTTAGTGAGACACAGGGGTATAGAAATAGATCCAGAGAAAGTTAGAGCCATTCAAGATATGCCTCCCCCGAAAATGTTGAAGGAACTGAAAAGCTTGCAGGGCAAGTTAGCATATATCCGCCGCTTTATCTCGAACCTAGCAAGAAGATGCCAGCCGTTTTCTCATCTAATGGAGAAAGGAACAGAATTCATATGGCATAAATCTTGCCAGAATGCCTTTGATTCGATAAAAGAATTGTTGAAACAACCTCCGGTATTAACAGCCCCTGTGAAAGGAATGCCCCTCATTTTATATATATCAGCAGCTGAGAATTCACTAGGAGCCCTACTGGCACAAGTGAATGAAAATGGGAAGGAAATAACACTATTATTTAAGTTGAACATTAATCGGTGAAAAATGCAACTATACGCTTATCGAGAAGATATGTCTGACGCTGATGTTTGCAGTTCAAAAATTAAGACATTATTGTTTGTCCCACGACATAACTCTGATATCTCGAGCAGATCCTATTAAGTTTTTAATGACAAGGCTGATGTTGTCAGGAAAGTTGGCAAAGTGGATGTTACTGTTATCAGAGTATGCAATCACGTACGAGCCAGCGAAAGCAGTAAAAGGACAAGCAGTGGCAGATTTTCTAGCGGCTCATCTGGTAACAGGTTCTGAAGCTATTGTTGATGAATTCCAAAATGAACAAGTCATGATGACAGAATTGCCTGAAGCATGACAAATGTGAAACGGCCAAGCTATATGTCCTAGGGGGGGGGGTGAATAGGACTAAGCCAAATTTTAAAATAAATATAGCGGAATTAACTAAAACAGATAGCCAAATAAAGAAATACAATTCGCAATGCTGAAATGAAAGGCACCCACAAAATTCAAGTCTTGAGTGGTTGATATAAATGTTGTTCTAAGGACAACCTTACACCAAAAACCAAGGGTTTATGGTAGGACAACCTTATTTCTAGAAAGGTCTTTGTATCAAAAACTCAAACTAAAGAGGAATAAATAAATAGCAAGGAATTGAAATAAATTGCAGGAATTTAAATCTAAATTATTACAACATTCCCACAATGCTTGAAATGTAAAAATTACAACATTCACATCCACACATACATTCCACAGCTGAATAATCAAAGATAGGAAAATAAAGCACACATCCACACAACACAAAGAGTTATAGTGGTTCGCCTGTGTGCACACCAACTGTTCAACAACAGCCACACAGATTGCTACTCCTCTCCTAATATCCTCACACAGGGGATATTAGCGTTCACTATCAAATAGGTTTTCACAGGTTCACCCAAGACCTTCACAACTGTGTCTTTTTCAACGGGCTTACACAATTCAAAAACCCTTACTTCTGAGTTTTCTAGGTCTCCTCAGATAACCAAACAACTTTGAGATTTTTCTAGCTTAACCTCAAATAAAACCAAATAAAGTAAATTACACAAAATGTAAAATACCCGTTTTTCCTCTTTGTTGTAGCAGCCCGGAAGAACCAAGTCGGAGTAAAGGTTTGAATGTCAAAGTTCAATGTCCAATACTCACTATATAATGGTTCTAAGTTCTAATAGATTTTAAATTAAAACAAATGGGCTAGCTTTATTTGATTTTGATTTCAGAAAAAGGAAAACAACACTTCTACTTTTCAGATCAGATTGGAATACAAGAAACAAAATCAATTTAAAAAGTTAAAGAAAGAAAATATTAAATACGCACACTTAGCTTAAATGGAGCACAAACTTATCTCTCAGAAGGCCGTATTAAAATTTCTTGAGTTGCATCTTTTATTATGAGATTCGTGCTCTATTTATAGGTGAGCAAATCACGTCTTCGACTGGTCATAGTACCAACGGAAATTTGAAAATTCGAGCGCGATAAGATAAGGCAGTTTCATGACTGGTCGTAAGTAGTCTACAACTAGTCGAAGAATACCTTCGACTGGTCGAAGGTTGCTCAAGACTAGTCGAAGCAACTTGAATTTCAACATTGTAGTTTGAGTCGTAGGTCTACGACAGGTCGAAGAAGCAGTTGACACTGTTCATATGACTAATCGAACAGACCCCAAGACTAGTCGAAGCTTAATAGAAAATTTTAAATTTTTGCAATCAACTTACGACTGGTCCAGGCAATTCTTAGACAGGTCAAAGCAGTGTTAGGACTAGTCGAACAAAGTTCAGGACTAGTCTTAGAACAGACCAAAGGTCACTTATATAAAACATATGAATTACGTATCCGAAATGACCTACTCTAAAGGTCAACCTAAGGTCAAACATACCTTAATAGTGAAGTAAGGACATTGAAATTTAGACGAGTGACCTTGAGCATAATGAAGCTTGAGATCTTGGTGTAGCTTGAACTTGAAAGCTTCTTAAGATCTTGAATTATACTTGTCTTGAACTAAGTCGAACATTCTCACATTTTCGAGTCTTGACTTGTGAACATTGCTTGTCTATCTTGACTTGTGAACATTGCTTGTCTATTGAAGTTGATCTTGTGAGACTTTTGTCTTGACTTGACATATCATGTGTAGAGCTTTGTTCTTCACATATGCAAGCTTCATAACAAGATACATACAGTGTCTTTGGCACCACAAATTTGACAATATAGTGAGGCTATCAACTATATCCCTTACAATCTCTCCCTTTGTCAAATTAGTAACAAAACACACAATATTTCATAAAACAGAATATCTGGTTAAAGAATCATGCACCAGTTAATATCGTTAAAGAATCATGCACCAGTTAATATCAACCGACACACATTCATAATAGCATGAACCTGCAAATCAATTCAACATATATTCCACCTCTGCACATACTCCCCCTAGTACCATACATCCATTAAACATCCATTCTCCCCCTTTTTATCTCAATAGGACAAAAGGAAGTAATGAACAAATAGTTGAGGAGTTAAAATGAGAGAGTGAAAAAGATAGGATATATGAGAAAATAAGATAAACAATACATATAATCCATAAATAGAGACAAGTCAAAAGTAACAACAACCTCACAAACAGAGAGAGAGAGTAGAGAAATAAAGTTATTATAGTCCAGTAGAATTAAATGAACTAATCTGAGCCATATGAAGGAGCAGGGATGGAAGTATCAAGTTGATGCATGCCCTTGTTCAAGCACCTAAGATATTTGCGCATATATTTGAACTGTAGATCATGGGCAACATTCATGTTATCTATCTTAACATTCATATTTTCAACCTTCTCCTCCAATCCATGCAAACGCGCATCAAATTCAGATGGTTCATAATCAGGATCATTTGTTGAATCAGATGCTAGTTCTTCAAAAATATCATCCATGTTAATATCATCACGAGGAAGATCATCAGCTTCTTCTTCATGTCTAGCTTCGGCACCACCATTACCATCACCTTGACCAGGAAGCATATCCAGCTTCATCTTATTAAGGTTAGAATTGTTAAATATCAGATGATGGATAGAGGCTTCTTCAATAGGCATGTCGACTAACATATGTGTAGCCAACACAGTCATCAAATAAGCAAAAGGGATGTTACTGTGACCTGAATGGAGTCGAAATTAAATAATGTAGTGACAAATCAAGGATTGTAAACAAATATGAGCACCTCTGGCAACATTATGAACAACACGAACCATGAAGGATGTCAATTCAGATTTATTACCAAATCGAGGATACACGTTAGACACAAAGATCTTGTGAAGAACTTTGTATTTGGGTAACAAAAACCTTGAGGGAAGCACATTCCCTTTATGAGGCCAATGTATGTCCAAATTGCATAAGTCTCTAGTGAGCATATGTTTTTCAGTTACCGAGGGTTTTTCAGATAAGTTATCGATAGGAATGCCCTCATCATTCACAGGAATTTCAATAAGAGCTGAAATCAAATGACGATCAATGTCAAATGGTCCTTCTCTTGTGGCTATCTTAAACGTTAAATTTTTCAATGAAAAAGCACTTATGCATGCGAACATGGACAGGGCAATGGACAGGTATGCTGGCCCACCCCATTACAATAAGTTATCCCAACCTACAATCTGAAGAATAGGAAGGATATCAAATGGAGCAACATGATTAATATCAACTGGATGTTCAACAATAACGTTACGCAATTTGATGTCCCAAACATAAGACGGATCATCATCGGGGGCCCGAAGATGACACTTAGTGATAGGAGCCGATCTGTATGAAGGACAACGGGATGTTGTCTTTCTACCTCTAGATGTCATTTGCAACAAGGATTTCAAGGAGACAAAGGGTTGTAAAGGATTGAGAAGTAGGTTTTCTCAAATCAGATTTGGGTGTAGAAAAACCCCAAATCTCAACAAAATTCAAAATAAATAACTTCAAGAGAAAAATAGAAGTAATCTAGTCACAAATCTACAAGAAAAAAAATCAAATGGAGCACTAACCTTGAAGATTTTGAAAGATGGGTTCGACTGGTCGGGCAACGGTTCGTCAGAGAGAGAAGAAGAAATGAGGAAGAAAGTGATTTCCCCCAAATTTAAGTCAATCACCGTGATCTACGACTGGTCATGGGTTTTCTTCGACTGGTCGTGCCACGACAGGTGGAGGAAATCCTCGACTGGTCGAGTACCACCAAAAATCAAATTTCTTGCATATTTCTCAAAGAATGAAATCTAAACAAGTAAATATATACAATATGATACAAATAGGCATAAATGCACATGCCAAGATCAAATTTCATTTTGTTAAACCTGTTTTTGTCGAGCGGTTTAGTGAAAATGTCAGCACGTTGATTCTCGGTAGGGATATATTTCAAAGATATAAACTTTTCTTCTACTAATTCACGAATATAATGAAATCTAATGTTAATGTGCTTAGTACGAGAATGTTGAATTGGATTTTTCGATATATTTATGGCACTGGTATTATCATAATATAATAACATAGAATCTTGTTTAATTCCATAATCACTTAGCATACGATTCATCCAAACAAGTTGTGTACACGCATTACCAGCTGCGATATATTCAGCTTCAGCAGTTGAAAGTGATATAGAACTTTGTTTCTTGTTAAACCAAGAAATTAAACAGTTTCCAATATAAAAGCAACCACCACTGGTAGATTTTCTATTATCAAGATTACCAGCCCAGTCAGCATCTGAGTACCCAGCTAATTGAACACTAGTGTCATGAGGATACCAGAGTCCGAGATTAACAGTACTTGCGACATATCGCATAATTCGTTTAACAACAATTAAATGAGATTCTTTAGGATCAGACTGATATCTAGCGCAAATACCAACACTTAAAGCAATATCAGGTCTACTAGCAGTTAAATACAGTAAACTACCAATCATACTCCGATATAATTTCAGATCCACATTTTTACCTACAAAATCTTTTGAGAGATTTAAGGTTATACTCATAGGAGTATCAAAATTCCTACCATTCTCAAATCCAAATCTCTTAATCAAATTCATAGCATATTTAGATTGAGAGATGAACATTCCATCAGGTCGTTATTTTACTTGTAACCCAATGAAATAATTCAATTCCCCAACCATGCTCATTTCAAACTGAGATTTCATCAAATCTGCAAAGTCAATAGTCATGTTAGTACAGGTAGATCCATAAATAATATCATCAGCGTAGATTTGAACCATTAAGATATCTTTGTTATGTTTCTTAACAAACAATGTTTTATCAACGCTTCCCATTTGAAAGTTATGACAGAGCAAAAACGTAGTCAATTTCTCGTACCATGCTTTGGGAGCTTATTTCAGACCATAGAGAGCTTCTTTAAGACGGTATACATGATCAGTAAACTTAGGGTCTTCAAACCCTGTAAGTTGTTCAACATATACTTCTTCATGTAAATCGCCATTTTAAAAGGCCTTTACATCCATTTGAAAAATTTTAAACTTTCTAAAGCATACAATGGATATAAAAAGTCTGATTGATTCAAGACGAGCAACTAGGGCAAAGGTTTCATCGTAATCAATACCTTCAATTTGAGTGTACCCTTGTACAACAAATCTTGCCTTGTTCCGAATAATATTCATAAGTTCATCAGATTTACTTTTAAAACTCCACTTTGTTCCGATAATATGTTTATCTTTAGGTCTAGGAACAAGATACCAGACATCATTTCGAACAAATTGATTAAGTTCTTCTTGCATAGACACTATCCAGTTTTCATCAGCAAGAGCTTCTTTTACGTTAGATGGTTCTATCTGGGACGTAAAACATACATAATTACATATATTCTCAAGTTGTTTACAGGTATGAACACCAGTGAGAGGGTTTCCAAGAATCTCTGTGGTTGGATGATCTTTAATAGTCCTCAATTCAGAATTAGTCTGATTAGATGAAGTATCAAGTTTAACAATTACAAGAATTTCATCATTATCTAGACTTGAGACTGGTGTGTTTAAGCAATCATCAATGACCACATTAATGGACGCTTGAATCACACTAGTCCTTTTGTTCAGAACCCTATAAGCTCGACTGTTTAAAGAATATCCTAAAAAGATCCCTTCATCACTCTTCGTATCAAACTTTCCTAGATTTTCGCGATCTCGTAAAATATAGCACTTGCTGCCAAAAACTCGTAAGTATTTGACAGTAGGCTTTTTATCGAACCACATTTCGTAAGCCATTTTATTATTACCTTAACTAGTGTAAACCCGATTAATGATATAACAAGCTGTATTGACTGCTTCAGCCCAAAGATTCTTAGAGAGCTTCATGCTATTCAAGATGACATTAGCCATTTCTTGAAGCACTCTATTTTTCCTTTCAACTATACCATTTTTTTTGTGGAGTTTTGGGAGCTGAGAATTCATGTAATATTCGCTGGTCACTACAGAACTTCTCAAAACCGCTATTCTCAAATTCGGATCCATGATCACTATGAATCTTACAAATTTGAGAACCTTTTTCAGTTTGAATCCTTTTGAGAACTCTTCTTCCTTCTTCAAGGGTTTCAGATTTGTCCCTTAAGAAGACTACTCATGTATATCTAGTAAAATCATCTACAATTACCAAGATATATCTTTTGCCACATCGATTCTCCATCCTGGTAGGTCCTATCAGATCCATATGGAGAAGCTCGAGTGGTCTTGATGTGGCATTGGAATTCACCTTTTTGTGTGAGTTCCTTGTTTGTTTGTCAATCTGGCATTCGCCACATATTTTATCTAATTTTTGTAGTTTGGGTAGACCTCTTATAAGTTCCCGTTTGCTCAATCTATATAAATTTCAGTAGTGTACATGTCCAAGACATTTATGCCATAAATCAGTCTCCTTTATATGGACCATGTAACAAGATTGACTAGTTGATCTGGATTCTCTTACAATATAGCAGTTTTCAGACATTCTACGTCTAGTTAATATTATCGAACCCTTGTTATTTATAATCTCACAACTTTGATTAAAAAATCTTACACTATGGTTATTATCGCATATTTGAGATATGTTAAGCAAGTTATGTTTTAGACCTTCAACATATAAAACATTCTTGAACAAAGGAAGGTTATGAAGTTGAACCGTACCTTGGCCCATAATCTTGCAGTTGATCCCATCACCAAAAGTGACTGAACCATCAGTCATGTCTTTGATATCGGTGAATAAACCTTTGTCACCAGTCATATGCCTTGAGCATCCACTGTCTAGGTACTAGTTAGAATGGCTTATAGCTTTGAAAGTTGTGTGGGTAACAAAGCAGGTACCCTTTGGAACCCATTTCATAACCGTTTTAGGTTTAGGAGGATAGTTGGTCTTCTTTCGTTTGTAAGAGTTATAAGTATGACCTGTTAAGTTAGACTTTAGAAGCTCCTTAAGTAAATCAATTATCTTTTCAGCCAAAAAATTTTGGTTTTGCTTTTTATAATTGATATAATTGTTTTTGGGTTTTTGAAAAGATTTAGAGTTTTTAGAAAACATTTGATCTTTCCCTTTTGAATTTAAGGTCTCTCCCTTTACAAACTTGGGAGGAGTATTCTTCTGTTTAGGAGGAACACTCTTATCATAGCCCAAACCGGATCGATCGCCACATTTTCTTGATCCTGATAAGAGTTTTTCTAGTTTAGGATCGCCTTGGGCATATTTTCAGGTTTCCTTTAAACTCAAGAGTGAAGAGACTTCCTTTTTTAAATGTTCATTTTCAGATTTAAATCCAAATCGCATTTTGTCTTTTCAAAACAGTCTGAAATGTGGGACTTTTCTAAAACAAAAGATTCATAATTTTCCTTAAGTTTTGAGAATTTCTCTTTTTGAAGTTTCAGTTTCACAGTAATTTTACAACTTTCCTTGCATAGGGCATTGTAGGCATCTTGAAGATCATCTTCGTTTTCACATTCACTATTCAGATTTTCTTCACTAGTCGAGTCATCATTATCTAAAAAGGTGAATTTGGCTAGAGTCATAAGGGCTTTCACTTCATTGCCCGACTCGGTTTCAGAGTCTTCTGAATCAGAAGAAACTTCAGAATCAGAAGATTCAATCCAAGTATCCATCATACTTTTCTTTTTCGACTTGCCCTTATTAGGACATTTATTAGCCAAATGCCCATACTCATGTAGCACTGACTGTCTTTCAATGATTTTCTTGATTTAGGTTTAGGTTTCTTTTTATCATTAGCTTTTTGAAGATTAACCATCTTTTTACTTTTAAAAATCTTATAAAACTTTTTCGCCAAAAGGGCCATATCATCTTTAGAGATTAAATCATTTTCTTGAAAACCATTTTTAGAAGTTTTTAAGGCAACAGATTTACCTTTTGGATCTTTAATGGTTAACTCATAAGTCTGTAATGAGCCAACTAATTCCTCAACCCTCATATTGTCCGTATCACGAAGTTCCTGGATTGCAGTTACTTTAGAATTGAACCGTTCAGGAAGTGAGCGTAGTATTTTAGCACATATCTTGGTTTCAGGGATTTTATCGCTTAGACCCCACATAGAGTTTACAATGTCATTCAATCTAGTATAGAAGTCCATGAACATTTCATTTTCTTCCATACGTATTTCCTCAAATTTAGTTGTGAGGATTTGTATTTTAGATTTCTTGACAATTGAAGTACCCACGTGTGTCATTTCCAATATATCCCAAGCTCGTTTTGCAAAATCACAGGATATAATTCTTTTGAATTCATCCGGTGATAGTGCGCAAGTGATTGCATTTAGTGCTTTTGCATTTGCACTACTCTCACTTTTCTGAAGTGTGGTCCATGAGAAATAAGGTGTAACTCTCATAGATTTTGAACCATCAATCCTGGTTACTTTAGTGGTAGGAGGGATTCATTCATTCACTGTGGCCAGTCACACACTTTCATCCATAGATTTTAAGAAGATTCTCATCTTGGCTTTCCAATAAGCATAATTGGAGCCATCAAAGGGTGGAGGCCTAGTGACTGATAGGCTATCAAAATTTCACATCTTAAATATAGCTTAGATCATTAGCTCAGGAAATAAATCCAAGAATAAATAATTAAAAATGAGCTATTAGGCTTTGATACCACTTGAAATGGCCAAGCTATATGTCCTAGAGGGGGGGGGGGGGGGGGGGTGAATAGGACTAAGCCAAATTTTAAAATAAATACAGTGGAATTAACTAAAATAGATAGCCAAATAAAGAAATACAATTCGCAAAGTTGAAATGAAAGGCACCCTCAAAATTCAAGTTTTGAGAGGTTAATACAAAGGTTGTTCTAAGGACAACCTTTCACCAAAAACTAAGGGTTTATGGTAGGACAACCTTATTTCTAGAAAGGTCTTTGTATCAAAAACTCAAACTAAAGAGGAATAAATAAATAGCAAGGAATTGAAATAAATTGCAGGAATTTAAATCTAAATTATTACAACATTCCCACAATGCTTGAAATGTAAAAATTACAACATTCACATCCACACATACATTCCACAACTGAATAATCAAAGATACGAAAATAAAGCACACATCCACACAACACAAAGAGTTATAGTGGTTCGCTTGTGTGTACACCAACTATTCAACAACAGCCACACAGATTACTACTCCACTCCTAATATCCTCACACAGGGGATATTAGCGTTCACTATCAAATAGGTTTTCACAGGTTCACCCAAAACCTTCACAATTATGACTTTTTCAATGGGCTTACACAATTCAAAAACCCTTACTTTTGAGTTTTCTAGGTCTCCTCAGATAACCAAACAACTTTGAGATTTTTCTGGCTTAACCTCAAATAAAACCAAATAAAGTAAATTACACAAAATGTAAAATACCTATTTTTCTTCTTTGTTGTAGTAGCCCGGAAGAACCAAGTCAGAGTAGAGGTTTGAATGTCAAAGTTCAATGTCCAACACTCACCATATAATGGTTATAAGTTCTAATAGATTTTAAATTAAAACAAATGGGCTAACTTTAATTGATTTTGATTCTAGAAAAAGGAAAACAACACTTTCTCTTTTCAGATCAGATTGGAATACAAGAAACAAAATTAATTTAAAAAGCTAAAGAAAGAAAATATTAAATATGCACACTTAGCTTAAATGGAGCATAGATTTATCTCTCAGAAGGCCAGATTAAAATTGCTTGAGTTGCATCTCTTATTCTGAGATTCGTGCTCTATTTATAGGTGAGCAAATCACGTCTTCGACTGGTCGTAGTACCAACGGAAATTTGAAAATTTGAGCGTGAAAAGATAAGGCAGTTTCACGACTGGTCATAGGTAGTCTACAACTAGTCGAAGGATAACTTCGACTGGTCGAAGGTTGCTCAGGACTAGTCGAAGCAAGTCAAATTTCAACGTTGTAGTTTGAGTCATAGGTCTACGACAGGTTGAAGAAGCAGTCGACACTGTTCATATGACTAGTCAAACAGACCCCAGGACTAGTCGTAGCTTAACAGAAAATTCTGAATTTTTGGAATAAACTTACGACTGGTCCAGGCAATTCTTAGACAGGTCGAAGTAGTGTTAGGACTAGTCGAACAAAGTCCAGGACTAGTCTTATAACAGACCAATGGTCATTTATATAAAACATATGAATTACGTATCCGAAATGACCTACTCTAAAGATCAACCTAAGGTCAAACATACCTTAATAGTGAAGTAAGGACATTGAAATTTAGATGAGTGACCTTGAGCATAATGAAGCTTGAGATCTTGGTGTAGCTTGAACTTGAAAGCTTCTTAAGATCTTAAATTATACTTGTCTTGAACTAAGTCGAACATTCTCACATTCTCGAGTCTTGACTTGTGAACATTGCTTGTCTATTGAAGTTGATCTTGTGAGACTTTTGTCTTGACTTGACATATCATGTGTAGAGCTTTCTTCTTAACATATGCAAGCTTCATAACAAGATACATACAGTGTCTTTGGCACCACAAATTTGACAATATAGTGAGGCTATCAACTATAGCACTTACAAAATGTTCTTTGACAGGGCGGCTCGAATGATGCGGGCAGGTGCCGGAATAATATTCATTACCCCACAAGGCAATTTGTTGCCTTATTCTTTCACCTTAGGTATGGCGTGTACGAATAACGAAGCCGAATATAATGCCCTTATCATCGTAATGGAGATAGCCAACGAACTAAGAATAAAAGATCTACGAATTTATGGGGATTCTAAGTTGGTCATAAATCAGGTGGCGACTGAATTTGAAACAAGGAAACCAGAACTCCTACCGTACTATTGAAGAGCACAACATTTATTGGAAAAGTTTTTTAATGTTGAAATCAAGAACATACCACGAAATGAGAATACGAAAGTCGATGCTTTGACCAGTCTAGTAGTGACTCTATCTTGCCCTAATCGAAGCCCCCTATAAGTAACAATTGAAGAACAAAGATTCTTGCCTTCTAGAGAGGTGATCGGTGAAACGACGGAAGCCCTACCTGTATCATGCTTAGAAGTGATAATAGATGATTGGCGTCAACCTTTCATCAACTATCTCAAATATGACATTCTGCCAGACGATCAAGAAGTGAAATCACAAATTAAGAAGAAAGTAAAAAAAGATTCATTTTGTGTAATGAGGAATTATACAAAATATCTTATAATGAAATGTTATTGCGATGCCTAAACAAAGAAGAGGCAAGCCAAGTGCTACGTGAGGCACTGTAACATCCTGGATTTTTGCCAACCTGGGATTAGACGTCCTTAGGCAATGGGTCAACCCTAACACCTTATCAACTTGTCAAAACTCAGTCCCAAAGGCTAAAATCGCTTGTGAACCATTTTCTTCACAAATTCCACCCTTCACCACCTTGATTTTTCAATTTTTCAAAGTACTTTCACCCTAGACACTATCTTAAACTAGCTAAGTAGTATAACTTGGATCAATTTATATACAAACTACAAAGGCCCAAGTACCACCTCAGACAGAAATCTTATAGGACTAAATCCTTTAGAAATGAGACAAAGTAACTAAGTGCAAAACTAGATTAGCTACGAAATCTCTGCTAGAATCGCTTTAAATACGATCTGCAAGACCCAAAACTTGTAGAATCATTGACGCTAGGTTACCCTAAAACCTAGGATCAATCTCATTACCCGGCTGCTCACTGGAGCATCTCGAAACTCTGTATCGGATCTGGACCGCACGTCGGAAGTCCGATTAACACGAAGTTATGGAACTAGGACCGCCTCGCTGGGCTTGACAACCATCTTGGAAATCAAATCCAAATAATGTCCCAGCGCTATTCGCTTGAGCTCGGAGTGAAGAGTGTGAGAAATGTGAAATTAATTCAAAATAAAATATCTTGAATAGTAATCTGGCACCACTCGCTTGCGGATCAGTATTAAGCAACCAGACCGTCAGAATCAGACCAAATTACACCCTCGGATCAGGAGAAATTTCATACACATTTACATGTACTCAGAATCTCCGATCGAGATCCACTGACCGTTGAACTGAAACTGGTCCGCCACGCGTGATCTGGAAATCCCACTGAAATGAAAACTTAATAGAACGTAGATCCAGCGTTAGTGAGCTTAAGTCCGACCTTTGGCTTAAGGAGGCCCGCTAGAAACCCTCTTTTGAGCTGAAACAATGCCGATATGGTTATAATGTAAGTATACTTTGAACATCAGTCTATTTCAGTGAATTTTTAGGCTATATAAGGACCTTAAACCCTCTCTCATGGCAGCCATATGAATTTGAGATTGAGAGAGAGAAAAGAGAGAGAAAAGAGAGAGAAAGTGTGGGAGCAGTGGGAGAATCTCCCTGCCACTCTTTCCTGCCATTATTCGGGCTCCACCGCCTGATTCTCATCGCTTTCCCGGCATTTTCGGCGTCATTTATAGGTAAGGAACCCTAACCCTAATCTGTTTTGGGGTTTAGACAGTTGTAGGTTGTGAAATAGCTAACCTATTTCGTTCTATAGGTTGTCAAACTGCCGAATACGGAAGCTTAGCAAACCTATCGACTCCGTTACGATTCTACAACAAAAGGTGCGGACTTTAGGTGTATAGGTTATGGTTTTCAACGCTTTCAATGTCAGATAATGATAGATTCATGATCTGCATGCAATTGCACATGTACAAAGTGCTGTCTGTTTTCCGTTTCGATTAAAGATGAAAAATATGGAATTCTACATACTCTAGGTATTTGTAGAAAGTACGGTATACGTATATTTTTTGGAAATGTGTTTGACATGTTTATTTGTTATATGGATATACGATATATGAATAAAATACTTATTTGGCAAAAGGATTCGCCTAAATACATGTTTTACTTATATACACTATGTATGTTGAAATTGCGTATTCTAGAAAATACTGTATACGTATAATTTTGGAGATGTATTTATCATGATTATTTGTTGTAGTAATATATTATACATGGATAAAATACTCACTTGGCTAAAGGATAGCCCTAATACATGTTTTGCTAACATACACCATGTATGTTGTAATAGTGTGTTCTAAGTGTTTGTGAAAATGACTGAATGAGTATAGAATTCTCATTCGTGCTCGCCATGACTAATTGTCATGGATTCATGATTGTTGTATTGGCGATACCCCTTTGATGAAAGGATTTGCCCTAAATCATGCCACGACCAATATACACTATATATGCTAAAATGTGTGGCCCAAGTGTTTGTGGAAATGACTGAATGAATATGGAACTTGGATTCCTGCTTGCCATGACTATCCGTCGTGGGTGTATGCGTGTTATGATTGGGGCAACTCCCTAGTGAAAGGATTTGGCCTAATGCCTATGTGATCGACATATGTCATGTATGTTGATGTATGTTTGTTTAAGTGTTTCTTGAAATGTCTGAATGAGTAGTAGTTAGCAAATTGTAATGTATAAGGGTGTTGAGATATGATTCTCAACCTCTTTTAACTATGTGTATGATCTCCTTGGATAGTTGTGTGATTAGGAATTGAACATGTACAAACTCATGCTTGTGTTGTGCTTCATAACATGCTCAACTGCTTTATGATTTTAACTATGTAATGCATATGTTTAAATTTATATTTACGTTGTATGATCCGTCATGGGTGATGGGGGAGTGGAGCAACGAGTGCGTGCAATAGCCCTGACAGCCCTAAACGGATAATACCAGACCTTGATTGTATGAGTTGAATCTTGATCCATTACTGCTTTATCTATCTGCAAGTTATCCTGTTTGGGGCTATGATTATAGTCCAGACAATCGGTACCAGAATTAAATTCGTGGCTGTGATTCATTTGCCATGTGAGATGTGTTCGACGAACCCGAGTCGTACTTCGGTTGACGATAGCAAGCTTATGCACTTCATGTCGTTCAACTTGTTGTGCGCTCGAGCTAGCCGAGCTCGTCAAGTAACTCGATTTGTCTAATGTATGTTCCCCATGTTTGGACGCTACTGCTTGAACTTAGGGTACCAAACTTACCAGTGAAATCCCTCTTAACCATGGTACCTCGATCCACTAAGACTCATGAGCCGGGCATGGTGGTATGGGACACCGTGGTCGAGCTGTCGGCCTACGCTGGGGTCACGTGCCTCCCCTAGTGACCATTGAGCAACCAAACTAGTGAGCCGAATACGGTGGTATGGGACACTGTATTCGAGCTGTCGACACCTACGGTGAGAGCCGAGTACGGTGAGACCTGTACTCGTGCTGACGGGCGACGAGTCCTCTGTAGTGTCTTCGAGTATACTCCAAGGTCTGTGATTGGCGACGAGCCCTTCACAGCAACTAGAGTATGAGTTGAGCCGAGTACGGTGAGACCTGTATTCGAGCTGACGACCAGCGATTGAGCCGAGTACGGTGAGACCTGTACTCGAGCTGACGATTAGCAATTGAGCCGCATACGGTGAGATCTGTATCCGTGCTAACAGGTGACGAGCCCTTTGTGATGCCTTCGCTATGCCTCTCAAACCATAATATCGTATGAGATTAACTAGGATTGACGACCCTAGAATGGATCATGTTTGCGAATGATACAAGGGAGGTACCTTAGTTTCCCAAATACTACTGTGTGAAATGGACTAATAATAACTCGGTAATCATGCTCATCATCGCACCGCATGTGCCTAGTAGATGTGGAGCACCGAGGGAGGTATGCATTCGCGAACGTAAGATGATGTCGCATGAGGGTGGTTTGGCAAGGGCATACAACATCATGTCATTTCATACTTGCATTAAATAAGAGTAGTTAAAAATTGTTTGGTTGTACTGCTTTATCATTATTGCTTGACTGAATTGATAACATGTTAACCTATGCTTTATTGTTCCACTGAGTTGATCACTCACTCCCATGTTACGGGATGGTGTTTGCAACACCAACCAGATTTGTTGAGTTTCAGGTGATGGTGATGCTTATGAAGCAGAGCCGAACTACTACTATGATGTTGAGAAGGAGTTCTCCTACATGTAATCTCTGACAGGTCTATGAAGACCTGGTATTGTATTGACGGGGCTACGGTACTTGGGATAGGAGACATTACACTCCCTCACATTTGGTATATTTTAGAACTGTACTTGTAATTATTTAACCTGGTAATGTTATCACACTCTGGAGACTCATCATAGTTTATATATTTTATCTATCTATCACAGTCTTCCGCTTGCAAATTTAACTGTCTCTGGAGTATGATATGCTGTTTTGGCTTAATCTCACTCATGTTCAATGCACGAATACAGTCAACATTCAATCATCATTCATTTTGTTGCATAAGTGATGTTCTGGAACTCGGGAGTTGAGTTTATGCTCGACCCCCGATTTTCAGGGCGTTACAGGCACATTCCGGGGAATGCGGGGCACATCAAGCTAAGAGGAAACTGTTCCACCGAGTGCACCGGATGAGATATTATTGGACGACAATGTTTAAAGATGCAATAGACTATGGGAAATGGTGTCACGAGTGTCGAATCCATGGAGAAATCATACATGTACCTCCTGAAGACCTTCATCAGTCAGCCACTTCCTGGCCCTTTGCAGCGTAGGGACTTGATGTCATTGGCCCTATAAATCCGCCATCGTCTAGAGAAAAATAATATATATTAGTAGCAACAGACTATTTTTCCAAATAGACAGAAGTGATTGCACTATGAAACGTTAAAGAGAGAGAGAGAGAGGGAGATGTTGTTAATTTCATTCGGCATGCGATAATATATTGCCACGGTATCCCAAAGAGAATCATTACAAATAACGGCACTCCTTTCAAGAATAGGGGGATGGAGAAGTTATATCAGAAGTTCGAGATTCACCAGTTATTCTCAACACCCTATTATCCACCAGCCAATGGGCTTGCTGAAGCGTTCAATAAGACAATTGTGAAAATACTGAAGAAAACGGTGAACGGGAATAAGCATGACTGGGATGAAAAGCTACAGGAGGCTCTATGGGCCTATAGAACAACACACCATACAACGACACAGGCTACTCCGTATTTGTTGGTCTATGGTGTGGAAGTTGTCGTGCCAATCGAGATACAGGTCGCTTTAGTAAGGGTAGCGGTGCATTAATCAATTACAGATGACGAAAACACAAAGATACGGTTGAAAGAATTGGATTTGCTTAATGAAAAAAGACTGGTAGCTCAGCAGCGCTTACAATTATATCAAGTTAGAGTTTCTGCTACCTTCGATAAAAACGTTAAGCACCGATCTTTCAAAAAACGGGATTTGGTTTTGATGTTGAAAGGGCCGATAGTAGTCACTCGAAGAACAGGGGGCAAGTTTGACCCTAAATGGGACGAACCGTACGTGATAACTGAAGTTTACTCCAATGGAGAGTACAGAGTAACAGATCAAGATGGGCAAGGCATCAGTATACCAGTCAATGCTCACTTTATCAAGAGATATTACTCCTGACAGTAGGAGAAATTTTGATTTAGAAGATTATCAAGATAATTCTTCTATATCAAAAGGGGGCAATCACGGATCAAAAGATGAAATGATGAAATAGCCTTTACAGGCACGACCTTATATTCTATCTTCATGAACGAAAGAGCTGCGAAGGACAAAGTCATGTACTCCCTCTCATGAGAATGAATAAAAGTGCAAACTTTACCGCCAAAACATTGATGATTGCTACCAAGCATTGATTATCACCAAGAGTCGATAATTATCGCCAGATTCACCGAACGTCGATGATTATTGCCAAGCATCGATGATTATCACTGAATTCGCCGAGCGTCGATGATTATCACCAAGATTAGCAATTGTCGTTGTCGCCATCAGTCCTTTACATATGCTTATTTTATCAAAATTGTTATCATTTATCAAAATTGATATCATCGCCAAGATGATACATCATGTTAAACATAATACGAATGTTCTTGGGACATCGTCAGCGGCGGCGAAATATCAATTACTGATTTATCAATTTTGGCAGTGGAACAGACTATACAGCCAACCACATATAAAGTTGATGACAACGATGGTAGCTTTCTTCTTAAGGCAGCCTAGCCAAGCCTTATATGGCCAACTATGTATAAGATCTATCGCTTTCGCCATTCGGGCAGCAGTGAGAAGCCGGTGGCCCTAAAAAGCCCGTGAAGGCCATCATGTGCATACCCATGCGGGCAGTGGACAGAGCCAGCGACTAAAAGGTCAAAAAGTCATAAAACGGCCAGTCACGCATAAGTCCAATGCCGTTTGTGAGCTCTCCAACAGTGTCATGGACGAGGACGAAAATACCCTCCCAAGAATGGGTCCGAACTCATAGACAAAGAAAACCCAGATCCCTGTTTTGATTTCGGTATTAACTCATGAGGAAGGGCATAAACCTACTCATTGATGGACCAACGACCTTGGATTTGGTACCTATGGTAGCCTGGTAAAGCCCTGTGAACTCTAAAGAGTTACTGTGGCCATCCCTGTGCGTAAATCCCACTCACGGCAGTGGCTGCTCCAACTACTTAAGAGCTTAAACTGTGTGTGACTATCTAACTAAACTAAAATCTAGCGCCGCCTATCAAAGCTGTAACGACCCTTAAATTTCCGTACAATGGCTCGAGTACCACCTCGACCAGAAATCAATTAGGATTAAATCCTTTAGAAATTTAACAAAGTTAACTAAGTACTAAACTCGGTTAGCCATGAAATCCGTTGGGATCGCTTTAAATACGATCTGCAAGACCCAAAACTTGCAGAATCAGTGACTCTAGGCTACCCTAAAGTTTAGAACCAAACTCATTTCCCGGCTGCTCTCGGGAATGAAACGAAACTTCGTATTAGGTCTAGATCGCACATCGGGAGTCCGATTAACACGAAACTAAGGAACTAGGACCGCCCCACTGGGCTTGACAATCATCTCAAAATTCAGGTCCGGCCGATGTCCCACGGCCATTCGTTTCGATCCGGAGCGAGGGTGTGTGAAAAACACTATTCCCATCACAAAATAAATATCAGGAATAGTGATCTGGCACCATTCGCTTGCGCGTCAGTATTAAGCAACCTGACCGTCAGAATCCGACCAAATTACACCCTCGGATTAAGAAAAATTTCAGGAACATTTACATGTACTTGGAATTTTGGATCGTGGCCCACTGACCGTTGAACTGAAAGTGGTCCGCCACGTGTGATCTGGGAATCCGATCGAGTTGAAAACATAATACCACATAGATCCAAGTGTGGTGAGCTTAAGTCTGACGTTTGACTCAAGGAGGGCCACCAGAACCTCCCTTTTGAGCTAGAAAAGTGGCGAAATGCCTATATAAGCAGTCACCCTTGAACCTAAGTCTGTTTTGGGGATGTTTTTTGCTATAGAAGGGGCTTAGAACAGCCCCTCTCATAGCCATACGAATTTGGGAGAAAAACCCTAGAGAGAGAGAAAGAAAAGAGAGAGAAGAGCTTGGAGTTTGTAGGTGATCTTCCTCCTACTGCTTTTGCTTGTCGCACGGCCAACACCGCTCTTTTTCAGGTGTTTTTCCGACGGTATCCATTCCGTTTGAAGGTAAGAAACCCTAACCCTAGGTCTGATTTGATGTAGGATCGTTGTAGGTTATGTAAAGGCTAACCGATTCCGCTCTTTAGGCTAGAAAACTCCCGTATACGGAAGCTCTACTACCCTTGCTGATTCGTTGTGATTCCAAGGGCAAAGGTGAGGACTTTAAATGTATAAGTTACGTTTTTCAACGCTTTCAATGTCAGATAATGATATATTCATGATCTGCGTGTAAATGCACATGTACAAAGTGCTTTCCGTTTCCTGTTTCGATTAACGTTGTAGAATATGGAATTTCACATACTCTAGGTATACGTAGAAATACCGTATACGTATTTTTTTCGGGAAAATGTTTGACATGTTTATTTAATGTATGATTATATAATATATGGATAAAATACTAGTTTGGCGAAAGGAATCGCTGAAATACATGTTCACTTGTAAATGCCAAGTATGTTGAAATTGTGTATTCTAGAAATACCGCGTATGTGCAGATTTTGGAAATATAATTGTCATGATTATTTGTTGTATGAATATGGTATACGTGGATAAAATAACCGCTTGGTGAAAGAATAGCCCTAATATGTATTTTGCTAACATACGTCATGTATGTTGGAATAACGTATTCCAAGTGTTTGTGTAAATGCTTGTGTGTGTAAATGTTCATGTATTAGTGCCTTAGAGAGGTGCTGATATGGGATTTCCGACTCCCTTAGAGACATGTAGGATCCCCTCCATGTGGTGGTTCACTATAACCACCCACTTGAGATGTGTATGTAATTGTATCCCTATCTGTATAGTGCTTTACACCATGCTTTACAACCTGCTTTACTTCATGTTTTACTTCATGCTTTATAACATGCCTGCTAACATGCTTGTATTGCTTATTTATCATGCTTTACTCCACATGCTATTGATGAGAACTGTTTGAGTTTGGGACTATGCCTATAGTCCAAACATTTGGTACCAGACTTGCGATTGTGGCTGAGATTCATGTCGCCGCAAAGGACGTGTCTGGCGAACCCGAGTCGTACTTTGGTTGGCGATAGTGGTTGGCCACACGGAGTGCTTTTGCGCTCCATATCGCCCAACTTGTGGTGCGCTCGAGCTAGTCAGGCTCGTCAAGTAAACCGAAATGTATTTGTGTGTTCACCATGTTTGGTCGCTACTGCTTGAACCTAGGGTACCAAACTTACCAGTGGCGATCCCGCTAACCATGGTACCTCGATCCGCTAAGACGCATGAGCTGGGCATGGTGGTATGGGACACCGTGGTCGAGCTGTCGGCATACGCTGGGGCCATGTGCCTCCCCGTAGTGACCATTGCGCAACCAAACTCGTGAGCCGAATACGGTGGTATGGGACACTGTATTCGAGCTGTCGATACTTACGGCGAGGGCCGAGTACGGTGAGACCTGTGCTCGTGCTGACGGGCGACGAGTCCTCCGTAGTATCATCGAGTGTATTCCAAGTGTCTATGTTTGGCGACGAGTTTTTCACAGCAACTAGAGTATGAGTTAAGCCGAGTACGGTGAGACCTGTACTCGAGTTGACGGCTAGTGATTGAGCCGAGTACGGTGAGACCTGTACTCGAGCTGACGGCCAGCAATTGAGCCGCATACGGTGAGATCTGTATCCCCGCTGACGGGTGACGATCCCTTTGCGATGCCTTCACTATGCTTCTCAAACCATAATATCGTATGAGATTATCTAGGATTGACGACCCTAGAATGGATCATGTTTGGGGAATGGTACAAGGGAGGTACCTTAGTTTCCCAATACTGCTGTCTGAAATGGACTAATAAAAACTTGGTAATCATGAGCATCATCGCACCGCATGTGCTTTGTAGATGTGACGCACTGAGGGAGTTAAGCATTCGCGAACGTAAGATGATGTCGCTTGAGGGTGGTTTGGCAAGGGCATACCGCATCATATCATTTCATTTTCGCACTTAACAAGAGTAGTTAGAAATGTTTGATTTGTACTGCTTTATCATTACTGCTTGATTGAATTGATAACATGTTAACCTATGCTTTATTGTTCCACTGAGTTAGCTACTCACTCCCACGTTACGGGACGGTGTTTGCAACACCCACCAGACTCTGTCGTAGGTGTAGATGGCGCCTCGGTTCAGGAGCCGGAGCCTGACTTCGATGAGGATCAGGAGGAGTTCTCCTTTATGCAGTATTCTGACGGATTTGCTTAGGCCGGCTGCATCGCGGGATTTTCAGGGCTTCCCTTGAGGATTGTATTTTGATTTTTGACTTAGAAACAATACATGTATATTGGTGCTCAGTTAGTACTTATACTCTGGAGTTCATAAAATTTTGTTACTTTACATACTTTGAATATAAAATTTCAGTCTTCCGCTTGCCGTTATACAATTGAACTGGAGTATGAATTACTGTTTTGGTATAATCTCATTCATGTTTATTGCGCTAACTTAGACAACATTTAACCAGCATTGTGTATGTTGCATAAGTGATGCGTTGGAACTCGGGAGTTGAGTTCATACTCGACCCCCGAATTTTAGGGCGTTACAAGTTGGGCGGCGGACCGCGGTCCGGCCGGTTTTCCGGCGAGGGTCCAAACATGGGATTGGTCGGCCTGACCCCCTCTACCCCCTGGCACGTGCCAAATTGCAAATGGGTTGGGTTTTACGGGGCTGGAGCACCCTTCTCCCTCATTTCACCCCCTTTCAAGCTCTCCAAACCCCATTTTCGATTTTTCTCAAAACCCATCCCTCCAAACCTTCAAATCTTCCATTTTCTTCCATAACTCACACACCCCAACCTTCCACAACAGCCCTAGCCTCCTCCTTTCCCCATTTTCTCAAGTTGGAGCTCTCATAACCCTCCTTGGAGCTCAAAATCGGGTAATCTACTAACCCATTCCATTTTCTTCTTTTTTCTCCTTCATTTCCTACCTCTAGTGCCCCTTCCACACCTATTGGATTGTTGTTTGTGGGGATCAGAGAGATCAGCCCCTTGTTCCCCCATTTTGGCAATTTTTCATGGCCCTCCTTGGTGTGGTGGCTACCATTTTCTCCTTTTCCTCCATCCTATCTCTCATAGAAAAGAGGAAAACTGCGGCCGATGATGCCGGCCCAAGTAAGCCAGCCCATTCTCGAAGAAGATCCGACGTTGGGGCCGGCACAAGCACCGTTCGGGAGTTTAGGTCGAAGCGAGACCTGGATCCTGACCATCCCGTCGGAAATGCTTATCCGATAGGCATTGAATATGGGCACTTCGCGGGCCGCAAGGTTGTGTTTGAAGCTCATGTGGATGAAAGGGTGTTCGGGCTACACCCACTGATGGATCGCCTGGTGGACATCGGATAGAACTCTATGTTTGATGGCGAGTCCCCTGCATGTGAGAACACGGTTCGCGCTTTCTATGCCCACATCGTAGATGCATCAGTAGAGCCTCTTCAGTTTACTGTTTCTGTGAGGGGCATTAGGCGCACTATTACGGTGGATGAGGTGGCTCAGATCACGAAGCTACCGCTTGGTCAGGTGCATCCTAGTGACAACTTCTCCAGAAGTGCGCGGGAAAGGGATCGCCGCACGCGAAACCTCTGTGGTCGCCGGGTTACTTGGAAGCGAGGAAATTGCATTGCGGCGACAAAGATGGCCGAGGACTTCCGTTTACTCCATCACATTTTCACCTACAATGTGTACCCACGGTCGGGTAACCGCACAGAATGTACTCGGTTGATGGTGGACTTCTTGTACAAGATGGGACATGGGGACGACATATGCCTGCCCACATTCATCCTATCCCAGATAATTCAGGTTGTTCGTTCTGCCAGGAACGATCTTTCGCTCCCATTTGGCCGTCTGATCTGCAGGATGGCTCGTGATGTAGGCTACAGACTGAACATGGAGGACCTTGCACCAGTCCGAGTCATTAGTGAGGCGACAGTCAAGAATATGAAGATCGGCCCTCAACAGCGGCAAGCACGACTCGACGAGTCTGGAGATGAGTCGGATAGCGCCGGCGAGGAGAGTGTTGACCTCCAGGAAGAGAGTGATGAGGAGCGTGGTGATGATATACAGGAAGAAGAACCTGAGGCTCAGGACACCGAGGAGAGTTCACCCCCTGCGGCTCAGGAGCAGGGTGGGGATCGAGATGCTTTGGATGCACGTTTGGCCCGTCTCGAGGAGGGTCAAGCCGCTTTGCAGCAAGAGATTGGTCAAGTACGAGCCAAACTTGAAGAGAATGAAGCCTACATGAAGAAGAGTTTTAAGAAGATGTCTCGTACGTTAAAGGCCATTCTGTGCTGTGCGCAGGACAAGAATGCTCCTCCTCCACCGCCTGCTTCGGATGCTTAGTCATCCATGTTGTTGTATGTTGTGTTTGCTTTGGTTACCGCGATAGGCGGTTTATGTTTTCATGCAGATGTTGTATTAGTTAGTAGCATGTTTTAGGTGTTTGATGTAGTAGATGTATTAGCTATCATGTGATTTTCTGTTGTGATTCATGTAACTCTGTATTCCATGTATTATGACAATTGTGGGTAAATGAAAAGCATGTAGCCTCTTTTGTTTTGATGATGTGTGGAATGCTTAAGTGCTTTATGAAGTGTGTTGTGCTTTATCTCATAAATGATCTACCCTATGTTGTATAGGGCATGCCGCGGCAGTACACACGGAGCACGGCACATCTTCGTCTGACCGGCTCTATGGACCAGACTCCTTCTGGTAGTAGCGGTCCTGCGGACCATGGGTTGGGATCTGATCAGCCTCCTGCTGGTCCTACCGGTGGATAGCCACCTTATACAGCCCCGGTCCGTGAGCAGTATCGACCATCATCTTCTGCACAGCATGATTCTCAGGCTGCTCCGCCGCCTGATAGGTTTGAGCAGCTGATGATGATGATGCAGCAGCAGCAACACCAGTAGCAGCAGCAGCAAATACAACAACAGCAGCACCAGCAGCTCATGACCACTATTGCTGAGGCCTTATCCCGTGGTGGTAGCGCGACTCCACCTATGACATCTGCGCATCCTGATGAGGATTCTGAGCCTCTTGCTCGGTTTGATGATGTGCCTCTGCCTACACCCGTCGCACCTCCTACTGGAGATGTCGGTACTCGTGGGTTACTAGAGCGATTTCAGTGCTTGAGGCCTCCCTCATTTGTGGGTTCTCACAGACCCGAGGAGGAGGAGTTCTGGCTAGACCGCATCTCCAAGATGCTACGGATGCTGTATTGCTCCGAGGCAGAGCAGGTTGAGTTGGCTACCTTCATGTTCGAGAGGGAGGCCAGCTTATGGTGGGACAGTGTGCTGCGCACGGTCGCAGTAGACTTCGTGTGGACCTGGGAGGCTTTCGAGTCTCGGTTCCACGAGAAGTATTACCCGCAGACGTATCGGCATGAGCGGGAGGATGAGTTTCTGCGCCTCAGGCAGGGAGGCATGACGGTGACGGAGTATGAGCACCGATTTACTGAGTTGGGCCGCTTTGTCCCAACCATCCTCGTCAATGAGCAGATGAGGATGCGACGATTCACTGGGGCCTTGCGACTTGACATACGGTCGAAGCTATGCTGCCACAGTATCCCTACGTATGCGGCGTTGGTCCACATGTCTATGACGGCCGAGCAGGATGTGGACCGTTTGGCCCGATCGCGTGGTACTATGGTTGCGAGACCACGGCAGGATTTACAGAGCAGGCCTATCTTAGGCAAGAGGCCTTGGGCTGATTCTCCCCCCAGGGCCGCAGCACCTGTTGTTCCTATGAGACGCCCGTTGGTGACCTGCACGTTTTGCGGGAAACCAGGACACCCTGCTGAGAGCTGCTTCTCGCGCATGAGGGCTAGCGGATTTGCGACACCGCAGAGATTGGGTCGTCCTTATCCACAGGCCATATCAGCTCCGCCGCTACAGACTGTTCCTGCACATCCTTCGTTCCGACCTCCTGTGCCACCCTTCAGGCCGCCACAGCGACCCTTGGCTCCTCAGCCGAACCGCCAGCAGCCGGCTCGTGTACATACGCTTGTTGCCGAGGCACCAGAGACGTCGATTTCGGCACCGACGGCTTTTGAGGGTACGGCTTATATTCATGATACTCCCGTTTCCTTACTGATGGACACTGGGTCCACTACTTCTATTATTTCTTGTGGGGCGGTGAAACGTCTATCTTTGCATACTGTTCCCACTAAGGGAACGAGACTCACTACGGCCACTGGGACCTTCTCGGATGTCACACGGTTATGCGAGGGTTGCACGATAGTTTTGGGTAGCAGCACAGAGTTCGTCGACCTTATTGTTGCTCCACTATGGCACTACGACGTTATACTTGGCATGGATTGGCTCGCCAAGATGAGGGCGGAGATAGATTGCGATGCTCGGATCGTGACTGCCTACGGACCTGACGGCACAGCTTTCACGTTCCCATTGCAGGTCAGTTGGCCATGACGCGTTGATTGTTATGCCGCTTTACTTGTGCCCATTGATGGTCCGACATTAGAGGGTACACCGGTAGTTCGGGAGTTCGTGGGCGTGTTTGATACTATTCCTAGTTTACCTCCTCGGCGCGAGATTGATTTTACGATTGATCTCACGCCTGGTGCGATGCCCATCTCATTGCCGACTTATCGTATGCCTCCATGTGAGATGGAAGAGCTGCAGAAACAGATTGACGAACTTGTAGAGAAAGGTTTTATTCGACCTAGTGTGTCTCCTTGGGGAGCACCTATGCTATTTGTGAAGAAGAAGGACGGGTCTCTACGGTTGTGTATTGATTACCGTAGGTTGAGCCAGGTCACGGTGAAGAACAAGTATCCTTTGCCCAGGATTGATGATCTGTTCGATCAGTTGAGGGGGGCGAAGTATTTCTCGAAGATTGACCTTCAGTCAGGGTACCACCAGTTGCGCGTGAGAGAGGAGGACGTGCAGAAGACAGCCTTCAGGACGTGCTTTGGGCACTATGAGTTCTTGGTGATGTCGTTCGGTCTGACGAACGCACCAGCCGTGTTCATGGATCTGATGAACCGGGTATTTCGGCCCTTCCTTTACCGATTCGTCATCGTCTTTATTGATGATATTTTGATATATTCTACGAGTCGGGAGGAGCACGAGGAGCACTTGCGAGCGGTATTGGGTACGTTGGAGAAGAACCAGTTGTTTGCGCAATACAAGAAGTGCGACTTCTGGCAGGAGGAAGTCAAGTTCCTGGGACATGTATTATCCAAGGATGGGATAACAGTGGACCTTGCTAAGGTAGTCGCAGTTTAGGATTGGCAGTAGCCTGAGTTGGTTACTGACGTGAGGAGTTTCCTTGGTCTGGCTGGGTATTACAGACGCTTCATTCGAGACTTCTCGAAGATTGCCAAGCCATTGTCTCAGTTGACTCGGAAGGACTTGAAGTTCGCCTGGAAGGAGAAGGCGGATGCAGCTTTTAAGGAGCTGAAGGACAAGTTGACGTCTGCCCCTGTGCTAGTATTGCCAGAGTAAGGGGTGAAATACACGGTATATACTGACGCGTCTCGCGTTGGTTTGGGTTGTGTTCTGAGGCCCAAGAGGGCGATATACGGCTGTCTGAGCTTCGAGAGTAGGCTAGCGACGCCGTGGACTCCGAGTGGAGAGTTGGTTCTAATGGGGGTTTACGATTCCATGGCCGCCTATGTGTTCCTGATGTGGCTGACTTGAGACGCGAGCTTCTCGAGTCTGCCCATAACTCGAAGCTTGCGATGCATCCTGGTAGCACGAAGGTGTACCAGGATATGAGACAGACTTATTGGTGGGATAACATGAAGGCCCACATTGCTGAGTATGTATCTCGATGTCTGACGTGCCAGTAGGTCAAGGCAGAACATCACCGACCTCATGGACTACTTCAGCCCATGCCTATAGCGGAGTGGAAGTGGGACTTCATCTCCATGGACTTCATATCAGGGCTGCCGAAGACGAGGAAGGGACACGATTCCATTTGGGTGATTGTGGACCGGTTGACCAAATCGGCCCATTTCCTCCCTATCAGAGTTACGAACTCTGCAGACGAGCTGGCTAGATTATACATCAGGGAGATCGTCCGTCTGCACGGGGTTCCTTTGGAGATCGTGTCGGACAGAGACATGCGGTTCACATCCATCTTCTGGACTCGTATCCAGGAGGCGATGGGTGTGAAGTTGAAGTTTAGTACAGCGTTTCATCCTCAGACTGATGGGCAGACAGAGCGGGTGAATCAGATTCTGGAGGATATGTTGCGAGCATGTGTGTTAGACTTCAAGGACAGCTGGGATGACTGTCTTCCGTACGCAGAGTTTGCCTATAACAACAGCTTCCAGGCGACTATTGGCATGGCGTCATATGAGGCTCTATATGGTCGACCTTGTAGGGCACCGCACTGTTGGACAGAGGTTGGCGAGCGTAGTCTGGTTGGCCCGGAGTTGGTACAAACGACTACAGAGAAGATAGATATTATCAAGCGTCGATTACTCACGGCGCAGAGCAGGCAGAATAGTTACGCCGATACGAGGCGGCGACCGCTGGAGTTCGAGGTCGGGGATCATGTGTTCCTTCGAGTTTCCCCTATGAAGGGAGTCCTTCGGTTCGGGAAGAAGGGGAAGCTCACACCGAGGTTTATCGGTCCATTTCAGATACTGGATCGAGTGGGTGATGTGGCGTATCGTCTCACCTTGCCTACACCACTTGCTTCTATACACAACGTATTTCATGTATCTATTCTGAAGAAGTACGTTCCTGATCCTTCGCATATCATCAGTTGGGAGCAGGTACAGTTGAGTGAGGATGCTACGTACGAGCTGCGCCCGACCCGTATCCTTGATAGGAAGGAGCAGGTACTACGTAGCAAGGTCATCCCACTTGTGAAGGTGCTTTGGACACATCATTCCGAGGAGGAAGCTACCTGGGAGACTGAGGCCGAGGTCAGGAAGAACTACCCTCATATTCTCGAGGACTACGAAAAGGTATAAATTTCGACGACAAAATTTTTTATTTAAGGGGGGTAGATTGTAACGACCCGTAAATTTTCGTACAATGGCTCGAGTACCAACTCGACCAGAAATCAATTAGGATTAAATCCTTTAGAAATTTAACAAAGTTAACTAAGTACTAAACTCGGTTAGCCATGAAATCCATTGGGATCGCTTTAAATACGATCTGCAAGACCCAAACTTGCAGAATCAGTGACTCTAGGTTACCCTAAAGTTTAGAACCAAACTCATTTCCCGGCTGCTCTCGGGAATGAAACGAAACTTCGTATTAGGTCTAGATCGCACATCGGGAGTCCGATTAACACGAAGCTAAGGAACTAGGACCGCCCCACTGGGCTTGACAATCATCTCAAAATTCAGGTCCGGCCGATGTCTCACGGCCATTCGTTTCGATCCGGAGCGAGGGTGTGTGAAAAACACTATTCCCATCCCAAAATAAATATCAGGAATAGTGATCTGGCACCATTCGCTTGCGCGTCAGTATTAAGCAACCTGACCGTCAGAATCCGACCAAATTACACCCTCGGATTAAGAAAAATTTCAGGAACATTTACATGTACTTGGAATTTCGGATCGTGGCCCACTGACCGTTGAACTGAAAGTGGTCCGCCACGTGCGATCTGGGAATCCGATCGAGTTGAAAACGTAATACCACATAGATCCAAGTGTGGTGAGCTTAAGTCTGACGTTTGGCTCAAGGAGGGCCACCAGAACCTCCCTTTTGAGCTGGAAAAGTGGCGAAATGCCTATATAAGCAGTCACCCTTGAACCTGAGTCTGTTTTGGGGATGTTTTTGGCTATAAAAGGGGCTTAGAACAGCCCCTCTCACAGCCATACGAATTTGGGAGAAAAACCCTAGAGAGAGAGAGAAAAGAGAGAGAAGAGCTTGGAGTTTGTAGGTGATCTTCCTCCTACTGCTTTTGCTTGTCGCACGGCCAACACTGCTCTTTTCCAGGTGTTTTCCTGGCAGTATCCATTCCGTTTGAAGGTAAGAAACCCTAACCCTAGGTTTGATTTGATGTAGGATCGTTGTAGGTTATGTAAAGGCTAACCGATTCCGCTCTTTAGGCTAGAAAACTCCCGTATACGGAAGCTCTACTACCCTTGCTGATTCGTTGTGATTCCAAGGGCAAAGGTGAGGACTTTAAGTGTATAAGTTACGTTTTTCAACGCTTTCAATGTCAGATAATGATAGATTCATGATCTGCATGTAAATGCACATGTACAAAGTGCTTTCCGTTTCCTGTTTCGATTAACGTTGTAGAATATGGAATTTCACATACTCTAGGTATACGTAGAAATACCGTATACGTATTTTTTTCGGGAAAATGTTTGACATGTTTATTTAATGTATGATTATATAATATATGGATAAAATACTAGTTTGGCGAAAGGAATCGCTGAAATACATGTTCACTTGTAAATGCCAAGTATGTTGAAATTGTGTATTCTAGAAATACCGCGTATGTGCAGATTTTGGAAATATAATTGTCATGATTATTTGTTGTATGAATATGGTATACGCGGATAAAATAACCGCTTGGCGAAAGAATAGCCCTAATATGTATTTTGCTAACATACGTCATGTATGTTGGAATAACGTATTCCAAGTGTTTGTGTAAATGCTTGTGTGTGTAAATGTTCATGTATTAGTGCCTTAGAGAGGTGCTGATATGGGATTTCCGACTCCCTTAGAGACATGTAGGATCCCCTCCAAGTGGTGGTTCACTATAACCACCCACTTGAGATGTGTATGTAATTGTATCCCTATCTGTATAGTGCTTTACACCATGCTTTACAACATGCTTTACAACCTGCTTTACTTCATGTTTTACTTCATGCTTTATAACATGCCTGCTAACATGCTTGTATTGCTTGTTTATCATGCTTTACTCCACATGCTATTGATGAGAACTGTATGAGTTTGGAACTATGCCTATAGTCCAAACATTCGGTACCAGACTTGCGATTGTGGCTGAGATTCATGTCGCCACAAAGGACGTGTCTGGCAAACCCGAGTCGTACTTCGGTTGGCGATAGTGGTTGGCCACACGGAGTGCTTTTGCGCTCCATATCGCCCAACTTGTGGTGCGCTCGAGCTAGTCAGGCTCGTCAAGTAAACCGAAATGTATTTGTGTGTTCACCATGTTTGGTCGCTACTGCTTGAACCTAGGGTACCAAACTTACCAATGGCAATCCCGCTAACCATGGTACCTCGATCCGCTAAGACGCATGAGCCGGGCATGGTGGTATGGGACACCGTGGTTGAGCTGTCGGCCTACGTTGGGGCCATGTGCCTCCTCGTAGTGACCATTGCGCAACCAAACTCGTGAGCCGAATACGGTGGTATGGAACACTGTATTCGAGCTGTCGATACTTACGGCAAGGGCCGAGTACGGTGAGACCTGTGCTCGTGCTGACAGGCGACGAGTCCTCCGTAGTATCATCGAGTGTACTCCAAGTGTCTGTGATTGGCGACGAGTCTTTCACAGCAACTAGAGTATGAGTTGAGCCGAGTACGGTGAGACCTGTACTCGAGCTGACGGCTAGTGATTGAGCCGAGTACGGTGAGACCTATACTCGAGCTGACGGCCAGCAATTGAGCCGCATACGGTGAGATCTGTATCCGCGCTGATGGGTGACGAGCCCTTTGCGATGCCTTCACTATGCTTCTCAAACCATAATATCGTATGAGATTATCTAGGATTGACGACCCTAGAATGGATCATGTTTGGGGAATGATACAAGGGAGGTACCTTAGTTTCCCAATGCTGCTGTCTGAAATGGACTAATAAAAACTTGGTAATCATGAGCATCATCGCACCGCACGTGCTTTGTAGATGTGGCGCACTAAGGGAGTTAAGCATTCGCGAATGTAAGATGATGTCGCTTGAGGGTGGTTTGGCAAGGGCATACCGCATCATATCATTTCATTTTTGCACTTAACAAGAGTAGTTAGAAATGTTTGATTTGTACTGCTTTATCATTACTGCTTGATTGAATTGATAGCATGTTAACCTATGCTTTATTGTTCCACTGAGTTAGCTACTCACTCCCACGTTACGGGACGGTGTTTGCAACACCCACCAGACTCTGTCGCAGGTGTAGATGGCGCCTCGGTTCAGGAGCCGGAGCCTGACTTCGATGAGGATCAGGAGGAGTTCTCCTTTATGCAGTATTCTGACGGCTTTGCTTAGGCCGGCTGCATCGCGGAATTTTCACGGCTTCCCTTGAGGATTGTATTTTGATTTTTGACTTAGAAACAATACATGTATATTGGTGCTCAGTTAGTACTCATACTCTGGAGTTCATAAAATTTTGTTACTTTACATACTTTGAATATAAAATTTCAGTCTTCCGCTTGCCGTTATACAATTGAACTGGAGTATGAATTACTGTTTTGGTATAATCTCATTCATGTTTATTGCGCTAACTTAGACAACATTTAACCAGCATTGTGTATGTTGCATAAGTGATGCGTTGGAACTCGGGAGTTGAGTTCATACTCGACCCTCGAATTTTAGGGCGTTACAAAAGCATAAATCACATAAGGAAATCCCATACTAACAATCATAATATGTGGTGGTTAATAGTGTTTTGATGAAATATCATGCTAAGATAACTGCACAACAAATGAATATGCTTAGAATGATGAAAGAAGTAGAATATCTTGAAATATCTCTGACAAAATTTTATAAGTTATTTATTGTAACATCCCGAAAAATCGAGGGTCGAGAATAACTCAACTCTCGAGTTTCCAGAACATCACTTATGCAACATAGATAATGATGATTGAATGTTGTCTGTATTAGTGCATTGAACATGAGCGAGATTAAGCCAAAACAGAATATCATACTCCAGAGATAATTAAATTGCAAGCGGAAGACTGTGATAGATAAATAACAGATATAAACTATGGTGAGTCTCCAGAGTGTGATAATGTTTTCAAAATATACCAAAGGTGTAGTGTCATCTAGCCAACATCCCTGTAACCCCGTCGATCAAGGCACAGCTCACATGAAGCCACCCGAAAACCGCATATACGAGAAACCATCCTCGTCGCAACAAAAGTCTGGCTCCGCCTCAGGAGTAACGTCGCCATCTGTAATCAGACAAAGTCTGGTGGGTGTTCGGAACACCGTCCCGTAACGTGGGAGTGAGTGATCAACTCAGTGGAACAATAAAGCATAGGTTAACATGTTATCAATTCAGTCAAGCAGTAATGATAAAGCAGTAAAATCAAACACTCCTAACTACTCTTATTAATGCAAGTATGAATGCAGTCATGATGTATGCCCTCAGCACACCCTCCCTCGTGTGACACCATCTCACGTTCGCGGCATGCTTTCATCCCTCAGTGCTCCACATCTTCCAGGCACATGCACGGCATGATGAGCATGATTACCGAGTTATTATTAGTCCATTTCAAACAGCAGGATTAAGAAACTAAAATACCTCCCTTGTATCATTCCCAAACATGATCCATTCTAGGGTCGTCAGTCCTAGTTAATCTCAGACGATGGTGTGTTTTCTAGGTCACTGTAAAGGCTGCCAGGGCTATTACGCACAAAGGTTACACCACTCTCCCATCACCTCTTTAACGATTCATCACTATACAGAAATAAGCCTAGTTCATACTCCATACACCGCGGCAAAACTCTAAGGCTCACCGCGATTCCAAAGTATGCTCGAGGTCACTACAAAGGGCTGCCAGGGCTGTTGCTCGCATTCGTTGCACCACTCCCCCATCACCTTATCAATGTAGGCCGACAACATGAATATAGTGTCCCATACCACCATAATCGGCTCACGAGTTTGGTTGCTCACTGGTCACTATGGGGAGGCACGTGGCCCCAGCGTAGGACGACAGCTCGACCACGGTGTCCCATACCACCATGCTCGGCTCATGAGTCTTAGCGGATCGAGGTACCATGGTTAAAAGGGATTCCACTGGTAAGTTCGGTACCCTAGGTTCAAGCAGAGGCGTCCAAACATGGTGAACATACATAAGACAGATCGGGTTACTTGAAGAGCTCGGCTAGCTCGAGCGCACATCAAGTTGAACGATATGAAGCGCATGAGCACTTCGTGTGGCCAACCACTATCGCCAACCGAAGTACGACTCGAGTTTATCGAACACATCTTACGTGGCAAATAAATCACAGCCACGAATTCAACTCTGGTACCGATTGTCTGGACTATAATCATAGCCCCAAACACAATCAATTGTAGATAGATAAAGCAGTAGTGGATCAAGATTCAACTTATACAATCAAGGTCTGGTATTATTCATTTAGGGCTGCCCTTTCGCCAAACAAGTATTTTACACATATATAATATATTTATATAACAAATAATCATGACAACCACATCTCTAAAATATATATGTATATGGTACTTTCTACAATACAATATTTCTACATACATAGTGTATATTAGTAAAACATGTATTTGGACGAATCCTTTCGCCAAATAAGTATTTTATCCATATATCGTATATTCATACAACAAATAATCATGTCAAACACATTTCCAAAATTTATACGTATACGGTATTTTCTACGAATACCTAGAATATGTAAAATTCCATAATCCACATCTTTAATCGAAACAGAAAACAGAAAGCACTTTGTACATGTGCAATTGCATGCAGATCATGAATCTATCATTATCTGACATTGAAAGCGTTGAAAACCATAACCTATACACCTAAAGTCCGCACCTTTTATCGTAGAATCGTAACAAATCAGCTAGGTTTGTTAAGCCTTCGTATTCGGCAATTTGGCGACCTATAGAACGGAATAGGTTAGCTATTTCATAACCTACAACAATCAAAACCCCAAATCAGTTTAGGGTTAGGGTTTCTTACCTAGAAACGGAGTTAGAATCGCCGGGAAAGTGATTAGAACGGAGCGGTGTAGCTCGTGGAGCGGCAAGGAAGAGTGGCAGGAAGGATCTCTCACAACTCCCACACTTTCTCTCTCTTTTCTCTCTTCTCTCTCTAGGGTTTCTCTTAAATTCATATGACTGCAATGAGAGAGGGTTTAAGGTCCTTATATAGTCTAAAAACTCACCGAAATAGACTCCAGGTCAAAGTATACTTAGGTTATAACCAAAACGGGTCAGTTTCAGCTCAACGGAGGACTTCTGGCGGGCCTCCTTGAGCCAAAGGTCGGACTTAAGCTCACAAACACTGGATCTACGTTTTATTAAGTTTTCGTTTCGGTCGGGATTCCAGATCACGCGTGGCGGACCAGTTTCAGTTCAACGGTCAGCGGATCTCGATCGGAGATTCCGAGTACATGTAAATGTGTATGAAATTTCTCCTGATCCGAGGGTGTAATTTGGTCTGATTCTGATGGTCTGGTTGCTTAATACTGATCCGCAAGCGAGTGGTGCCAGATTACTATTCAAGATATTTTATTTTGAATTAATTTCACATTTCTCACACTCTTCACTCCGAGCTCAAGCAAATAGCGTTGGGACACTATCTAGATTTGATTTTCGAGATGGTTGTCAAGCCCAGCAAGGCGGTCCTAATTCCTTAACTTCGTGTTAATCGGACTTCTGATGTGCGGTCCAGATCTGATACAAAGTTTCGAGATGCTCCCGAGAGCAGCCGGGTAATGAGATTGATCCTATATTTTAGGGTAACCTAGCGTCAATGATTCTACAAGTTTTGGGTCTTGCAGATCGTATTTAAAGTGATTGGTGCTAATTTCACAGGTACTCTAGTTTAACACTAGCTAAATCTCGCCTAATTTCTAAGGGATTTAGTCCTGTAAGATCTCTGTCTGTGGTGGTACTTAGTCCTTTGTAGTTTGTATATAAAGTGATCCAAGTTATACTACTTAGCTAGTTTAAGATAGTGTCTAGGGTGAAAGTACTTTGAAAAATTGAAAGATCAAGGTGGTGAAGGGTGGAATTTGTGAAGAAAATGGTTTGAAAAGGGATTTGAGGCTTTAATTGAGTGTTTGAGAAGTTAAACCTATGTTAGGATTGACCCATCGCCTAAGGACGTCTAATTCCAGGTTGGGAAAAATCCGGACTGTTACATTTATACATCACAGTACAAAAAGAATGTCTACATACAATGCCTACAAATCTTCAGTTATGTTTAAAATCTCTAAGTAATGTTGCAACTCTTCTTTCAGTTGAGATTGTGCCACAGCAGTTGTTTGCTCAGCTTCGAGGATCATGTTGGCTTGATCAGGAGTACCAACTAGCTCATATTCTAAAAAAGCAACAACTTCCCCATTCCTTGTCCGTTCAGCTTATATGGTATCAATTAATTGATCGTTTGTTTGAAGTTCTGCTCTGATATGGAAAATAGTTGCGCCTTCCGCTTCCCATTGACTCTTAAGCGATAGAATCTCCCTCTCGAGAAAAGCAATTTGATCACCATTGTCTGCCTTATTTTTGTCGGAAACCTTCAACTTATCATGGAGGGACTGACTAACAGCGTTATAGTTAGCAAGAGCATCATCCGCTTGAGAGAGCTTCTCTTTAAGAAGCGCCAATTCCTTCTGACGATTGAGAATCTCGTGAGCAATGACCATATTCTGCGCTGCTTCCAAGTTCTTCGTAGAGTCATGAAATTGTGATAAGGAAGTGTAAAGAGGCTGAACATCCACATGCGCCAGGCGAGCTGAGTGAGCAAGAACTACTAGAGCACTATCCAAAAAGGGCCATTGAGTTGGATCTTTAAAAGTGCCAACAATAACAGAAATTGAATGCTTGAAAAGCCCCAACATAAGTCGTGGCACCTTTTCTAAGGAGAATTTATCAGAAGCCGTCGTCACTGAGTTGGATCCTTCAGATCCACTAGGAGTTGGCACGACTGAAACTAAAATAAGAGGAGAATGTAAATTTAAAAGAAAACATATGCATATTCAATACCGAGATAAAATAAGAAAAGAAAATATATACTTGGAGTAGGAACAATAGCGGAGACAACTGGAATAGAATGAGTTACGGGTGTTGTAGAGCTGGGAACTTTCGTGGCCATAACAGTATTGAAAGAAAGCTCCTGAACTCCTACTGTGCTTGAGTAGAGAGTATGTGGAGTGGGGACATCAACTGGATCAGAGATGAATTCCAAACTCCGAGCTACCAACTGAATAGGAGAAGGGCGTGTGGCAGGGGACTTCGTAATCTGAGCTGGGGCATAAGATGTTTGAGGGACTAATGGCAAAGTTTCTGCTGGGCTGGGAAGAAGAAGTACGTTCCCCAGTGTTGCCTGAATATCAAATGGTTAAGCTTCTGCAGCCCTTGAAGTCGATGTTCTGCGAGTAGCCACTTCAGTAATATCCATGATACACGGGGAATACGAAGCATCAAAAGAGAGAAAGATATTTGCACCAGGAGAACCACCGTATTCACCATAATCAAGTTTCTCTTCATGTTCCAGAGAAGTCTCTGGAATAGGATGGGAAGTGTCGGGATGGGTATTGGGAGCTTCAGGAAAAGAAGACCTAACTTCAGTATCGCTCTCTTCTCCGACGTTTATCTCAGCATCAGTATCTGCATTTAGCAAAGCATCCCCTTCATCAGTGAGACTTGTGGGAGAAGATGTATCTTCGCATGTAGTGTTTGCAGAATATTCTGACGAGCTATCTTCCTCCGACACGGTTTGTTTTCCCTAATAAGCAGTCTTCACGGGAAGAAGATGTGCACCTCAAGAAGGAGAAGGAATTGGTTGGGCTAAGACCTCAGGAGACAGTGACTTGGTGCGAGAGTGGGTCATAGGGGAAGTAGTAATGACAATTCGACATATAGCCAAAGAAGTCGGGGTAGTGGCACGATTAGCTGCGGTTCCTGTAAGATCCACAATAGGGACAAGCGTGGCAGCCGCATGTTCAACAGGTTGAGAAGTTGCGGGAGGGATAGGTTATGTAACCAGAGGAATGACAGGAGCAGGATTCATAGGTTGATTTTCTCTTGGGGGAGTAGGAGAAGGCAAAATACCCCCTGTAGGTTCAAGTTCATCGTGAGGACTGACCAATCTTTCTCTCTGATTTATTAAATTCAGAGGGGAACCAAAAGCAATCCAGCCTTCAAGAGTGTTTGGGAGCTTTATCTCTCTGACGAGATCTTCCACAGAAATTTTTTGACGGATTTGTCCTGGGACGACAGCTTGATCTTTCTCGTAAAAGTACCCAATCCCCTATTCTGGCCTGTAGTTCCTCAAGCGCGGGGGAGGAATCCATGTAGGACGATCCACCGAAAAGCAATTACGCACTAAATAATAATGATGACTTCACCATCGCATCCAGGTATATGAAGCTGTTACTCTATGATTAAACCCTGGTAGGACGAATCGAGAGCCAAAATTTCTAGTTAGGAGTTGCTTCCATATCAAAGCCCAGTTGTAAGGACCAACTCCGTAACTCCTCATGGTTCTAGTAACTTCCTCACCTGTTTAGGGCATGGCTGATCATACCCAAACTGTCTGAAAAATCAGCTCGGGCAATATGGCTCTCGCTAGAACTCTAGCCCTTCCCGTAATAGAAGACTGCAAGAACGTATGCAGAGAAAGAAAGTCCTTTCAATAGGGTCCAAGGCTTGGTTATCCTCTACATCTCTATCTTCGGCCTGATGTTCTAAATAAAAAGGAAAGAACTCGATGGATTCTATATTATCAATTTTATCCACTATCCATTCGTACCCCTTCCTTATCATTTTTTGCTTCAGAAAATGCCACAAGGGCAGATGATCAAGATGGACATAGGCCTTCTCCGGATTGTTGTATGTCCAGGGGAAATAGATGTCGAGCCATCCAGAGAAGTAATGCCATGGAGTGAAAGCAGATGAAACTTCCAGCGTCGGGCTTGAGTAGCGCGTCGCGACGTGACCAAAAGCTCTGTATAATGAACACAAGACAGGAGGGGCCAAGGAATATCTCTTTCTACCTTCTGCCATCGCACCCACTGCCATAAACAAAGTCGGCCGAATAGAGTCTCAACTTTTTGAGCTAGGGAGCACGACTAAGCTCAACCAGTAAGCCAGGAAAGTAGCTAGCTCAGTTTCGGCGGTGAATTCGGTCGGGCCCTTTATTTTCTTGCGATTAGCTTCTAGCTCAGCACAGTGACTGCCGGGGAACCTAGAAAGGAGAGAGAAAGAGAAGGGGAAGGGAAGGTCAATGACCAATTCATGTTTACAGGAAAGCTTTACTTGAAAGGGAAAGAGAGTGTTAAAATGCTTACACCAAGTAGCGGGAAAAATGGGCTAGCCATTGAAGGGGAAAAATCTTGTGAACATCAGCGAAGTAAGATGTTTCTCGAAATAGTTTGATGGTGGTCACTGTAATTTTAGGCACTCTATTGGGCCCAACATAAGCAAACTCTTGGTTTGAGGGAATATATTCATCAAGAAAGGAGCCGTAGATGGACAAGCTGGCCATCCTATACAAATCCCATAAAGTAATACTCACTTCCCCTACCGGTAAATGGAAAGAATTCGTAGTAGAAAACCAATTGTAACACCCTGAAAATCGGGGGTCGAGCATAAACTTAACTCCCGAGTTCCAGAACATCACTTATGCAACAAAATGAATGATGATTGAATGTTGACTGTATTCGTGCATTGAACATGAGTGAGATTAAGCCAAAACAGCATATCATACTCCAGAGAGTTAAGTTTACAAGCGGAAGACTGTGATAGATAGATAAAATATATAACTTATGATGAGTCTCCAGAGTGTGATAACATTACCAGGTTAAATAAATACAAGTGCAGTTCTAAAATTTACCAAATTTGAGGAAGTGTAATGCCTTCTATTCAAAGAACCATAACCCCGTCAATACAATACCAGGTCTTCATTGGCCTGTCAGAAAGTTACATGTAGGAGAACTCCTCCTCCAGATCATAGAAGTCCGGCTCTGCTTCATAAGCATCGCCATCACCTGAAACTCAACAAATCTGGTGGGTGTTCGGAACACCGTCCCGTAACGTGGGAGTGAGTGATCAACTCAGTGGAACAGTAAAGCATAGGTTAACATGTTATCAATTCAATCAAGCAGTAATGATAAAGCAGTACAAATCAAACATTTCTAACTACTCTTGTTAAGTGCGAAAATGAAATGACATGATGCTGTATGCCCTTGCCAAACCACCCTCAAGCGACATCATCTTACGTTCGCGAATGCTTACTCCCTCAGTGCGCCACATCTACAAAGCACATGCGGTGCGATGATGCTCATGATTACCAAGTTTTTATTAGTCCATTTCAAACAGCAGTATTGGGAAACTAAGGTACCTCCCTTGTATCATTCCCAAACATGATCCATTCTAGGGTCGTCAATCCTAGTTAATCTCATACGATATTATGGTTTGAGAAGCATAGTGAAGGCATCGCAAAGGGCTCGTCACCCGTCAGCGCGGATACAGATCTCACCGTATGCGGCTCAATTGCTGACCGTCAGCTCGAGTACAGGTCTCACCGTACTCGGCTCAATCACTAGCCGTCAGCTCGAGTACAGGTCTCACCGTACTCGGCTCAACTCATACTCCAGTTGCTGTGAAAGACTCGTCGCCAATCACAGACCCTTAGAGTATACTCGAAGATACTATAGAGGACTCGTCGCCCGTCAGCACGAGCACAGGTCTCACCGTACTCGGCTCTCGCCGTAAGTATCGACAGCTCGAATACAGTGTCCCATACCACCGTATTCGGATCACGAGTTTGGTTGCGCAATGGTCACTACAGGGAGGCACATGGCCCCAGCGTAGGCCGACAGCTCGACCACAGTGTCCCATACCACCATGCCCGGCTCATGCGTCTTAGCGGATCGAGGTACCATGGTTAAAAGGGGGTTTCACTGGTAAGTTTGGTACCCTGGGTTCAAGCAGTAGCGTCCAAACAGGGTAAACATGCATAAGACAGATCGGGTTACTTGACAAGCTCGACTAGCACGATCGCCCGTTGAGCTGCACGACATGAAGTGCATAAACAACTTCGTGTGGCCTAGCCACTGCCGACAGGCAACGCACGACTCGAGTTCGTCGAACACATCCCACGTGGCAATTGAATCTCAGCCACGAGTTCAATCCCGTTACCGATTGCCTGGGCCATAATCATAGCCCCAAACACAATCCATTGCAGATAGATAAAGCAGTAATGGATCAAGATTCAACTCATACAATCAAGATCTGGTATTATCCGTTTAGGGCTGCCAGGGCTGTTGCACGCACTCGTTGCTCCGCTCCCCCATCACCCATGACGGATCATACAACGTAAATATAAATTTAAACATATGCATTACATAGTTAAAATCATAAAGCAGTTGAGCATGTTATGAATCACAACACAAGCATGAGTTTGTACATGTTCAATTCCTAATCACACAACTATCCAAGGAGATCATACACATAGTTAAAAGAGGTTGAGAATCATATCTCAACATCCTTATACATTATGATTTGCTAACTACTACTCATTCAGACATTTCAAGAAACACTTAAACAAACATACATCAACATACATGACATATGTCGATCACATAGGCATTAGGCCAAATCCTTTCACTAGGGAGTTGCCCCAATCATAACACGCGTACACCCACGACGGATAGTCATGGCAAGCAGGAATCCAAGTTCCATATTCATTCAACCATTTACACAAACACTTGGGCCACACATTTTAGCCTATATAGTGTATATTGGCCGTGGCGTGACTTAGGGCAAATCCTTTCGTCAAAGGAGTATCGCCAATACATCAATCATGAATCCATGACAACTAGTCATGGCAAGCACGAATGAGAATTCTATACTCATTCAGTCATTTTCACGAACACTTAGAATACACTATTACAACATACATGACGTATGTTAGCAAAATACGTGTTAGGGCTAACCTTTTTGCCAAGTGAGTATTTTATCCATGTATAGCATAATCATACATCAAATAATCATGACAATTGCATTTTCAAAAATTACACATATACGGTATTTCTAGAATACACAATTTCAACATACGTAGCATTTACAAGCGAACATGTATTACGGCGATTCCTTTCGCCAAACTAGTATTTTATCCATATATTATATAATCATACATTAAATAAACATGTCAAACATTTTTCCAAAAAAAATACGTATACGGTATTTCTACGTATACCTAGAGTATGTGAAATTCCATATTCTACAACGTTAATCGAAACAGGAAACGGAAAGCACTTTGTACATGTGCAATTGCATGCAGATCATGAATCTATCATTATCTGACATTGAAAGCGTTGAAAACTATAACCTATACACCTAAAGTCCGCACCTTTTGTCGTAGAATCGCGACGGAATCGATAGGTTTGCTAAGCTTCCGTATTCGGCAGTTTGGCAACCTATAGAATGAAATAGGTTAGCTATTTCATAACCTACAACCACCCAAGCCCCAAATCAGATTAGGGTTAGGGTTTCTTACCTAGAAACGGGGCTGGAATCGCCGGGAAAGCGATGAGAACGATGTAGTGGAGCATGGATAGCAGCAGGGAAGGACGGCAGAGAGATTCTCCCACATCTCCCTCACTTTCTCTCCCTTTTCCCTCTCTCAATTCCAAATTCGTATGGCTGCCATGAGAGAGGGTTTAAGGTCCTTATATAGTCTCAAAACTCACCGAAATAGACTCCTGTTCAAAGGTTACTAATAATATAGGTATTTCGTCACTTTTCCGGCTCAAAAGAGAGGTTCTGGTGGCCCTTCCTGAGCCAAACGTCAGACTTAAGCTCACAGACACCGGATCTACGTTCTATTAAGTTTTCATTTCAGTGGGATTTCCAGATCACGCGTGGCGGACCAGTTTCAGTTCAACGGTCAGCGGATCTCGATCGGAGATTCTGAGTACATGTAAATGTGTATGAAATTTCTCCTGATCCGAGGGTGTAATTCGGTCTGATTCTGACGGTCTGGTTGCTTAATACTGATGCGCAAGCAAAAGGTGCCAGATCACTATTCCAGATATTTTATTTTCAAAAGGAATAGTATTTTTCACACACCCTCGCTCCGGATCGAAACGAATGGCCGTGGGACATCGGCTGGACCTGATTTTTGAGATGATTGTCAAGCCCAGTAAGGCGGTCCTAGTTCCTTAGCTTCGTGTTAATCGGACTTCCGATGTACGATCTAGACCTAATACGAAGTTTCGGGATGCTCCCGAGAGCAACCGGGTAATGAGATTGATCCTAGATTATAGGGTACCCTAGAGTCAATGATTTTGCAAGTTTTGGGTCTTGCAGATCGTATTTAAAGTGATTGGTGCTAATTTCACAGGCACACTAGTTTAACACTAGCTAAATCTTGCCTAATTTCTAAAGGATTTAATCCTAATTGTTTTCTGGTTGAGATGGTACTTAGGCCTTTGTAGTTTGTATATAAAGTGATCCAAGTTTTACTACTTAGCTAGTTTAAGATAGTGTCTAGGGTGAAAGTGCTTTGAAAAATTGAAAGCACAAGGTAGTGAAGGGTGGGATTTGTGAAGGAAATGGGTTAAGGAGCGATTTTTGACTGTGGGATTTAGTTTTGACAAGTTGGTAAGGTCTTAGGATCGACCCAATGCCTAAGGACGTTTAATCCCAGGTTGGCAAAAATCCGGGATGTTACAATCTACCCCCCTTAAAACAAAATTTCGTCCCCGAAATTGGCTAAGGGTAATAAGGGAAGATTTCTATTATTTCATTCACCTAAGACTTATTGATTCCAAGTTTCTACGCGTGGTAGGGTATATACCAGCTGGTTCATTTTAGTCTACCCCCCTTAAAACTTAATTCTTTATCCATTTCTCTTACCCTGATGGTTTGCTACCATTTATTTATTTACTTATTTGGAGTCTCGACGACAAATCCCAATTATCTAGAGTAAGATAGCTGTTCTCATTGTTTGACCAACACGGAGAGACGTTTATGGTGGGCTTAATCCTGATACATCGATCATCTACCGGGCCAGGGTAGAAAGCTCAGCATATCCCTTCCGAATCCTGGTGGATCCTGGTCTTCTGCTCGGCCAAGCAGTGAGTCCATTGGTAGTCGCCCAGGATTGAGAATTGGGTCAAGCCGCGAATGTTTCGCAGTTGTATATTTCAGTAACTCCGTAGTCCGATCACTCTAGAAACGTAGGGAATGTCCATCATTGAAAAGCTCAAATTGTTTATTCTAAGGTTGCCCTTTAGGTCTTAGTCTAAGAGAGTCCTCATTATTATCTATGTCCAAGGAAATGGTGAATCAAATCTTACTAGATCATCCTAAAACGGTTTCTCATAGTAGGGCAGGCTAGGGCTTCTATAATGTTCGTATATTAACAAACACCGTTTCGATCCTGGGCCAGTGGAGTAGGGTCCACCACATTTCCGCTGTGTCACCCAGATCAAAGAGGTGTATTAGGTGACCTAACTAGATTGGGCTCATCATGTTCTACCCCCCTTAAAAATTTATTTTCACCCTCAAGGCTCAAGATTTATGTCCTGCTCCGTATGTCGGAACAAGGTGTAATTTAAGCCTTATCCTTGACATGAAATGAAATGCGGTCTCCCACTACATCAGTCTTGGTACCTAGGATTATAGAAAGGGGCTATCACGGATGGGTGTGAGTTTGAGGCAAGATGCCTAATTCTACCAAGGAGTGTTGTCGCGGTCCAGACTTATCCTATTTAATTATGTCTAGCTTAATAGGCAGGCTATCTTTTTACGTTCAGAAACACAATATGTATGCCAACATGGCATGCGATTTGGGACCTAATCCCTAACTGTCTATTGCCCATTTGGGCAATTCCTTAGGCCTAAAAGACAAAGTCTCTATCAGCAATATACTCCTAACACTTTTCAAGGACAAAATTATAAATTCTTAATTGTAAATGGTCGGGCCAACACGGAAAGAAAATTGTGTAGTGGGTCTGAGTCGGTTAAGCCGAATAACTAAGTCTATTATTCAATTGGCTTAGCATAATTAATTAGTCTTTTACTTTCCTTAGCCTAACCAGTAGCCTAGTCTTAATTGAGGAGTAGCGGGAATCCATAGGTGAGTCCAAAGTCGATACTTATACGTTAGATGATTTCACTTCATTTTTAATACAAGGAAGGGTTTTATTACTTAGGGTCAAAGTTGCCTAATTGTAATTGAGTTGCCTAAGGTTGAATTTAACTACGCCCGAGCAGGTCACACATGCTCAAACCAACCACAAGGGGGTTCTAAAGTTCACGTTCTTAATTGGTTGGATTTCCTATACTGTCAGGTCTATTGAAGCACTGCTCTAAGTCCAAAACTCCAAGGGTCTATTTGTCAAACAACCATTTACTCTAAAAGCTTAAGCTATCAAAGTGTGGTGGGTTAATGTTTATCAAGGGACTTTATTACTTCAACACCATTTGGCCAGTGGTCTTAAGTTGTATTAAAATGGGACTGTATTGCTAATCCCACTTCGGGATGGGGAATGGCATATTTGGCAGGTGGGTGGGTGGGGATTAAAATTACTTTATAGGCTGTGGAAAATGAGCATTGTGTTGGGAAGGGTGAGATGGGATTTCCAAATCCCAGGAATCGGAACTCCTAAGTGTAAGAGGAACAACCTAGGGTATACTCTTTATTGCATACATTCCAAACCTAGTATCGGAAACCATGGGATACACTCAATCTAGGGACCATACCTTACCCATATATTTATTATTACTTTACAATTCCATCCACCTAATCGCACTTAATGCAATTTGGCCGAACGGGCCCTAAACGTCCTCAAACATCTAAAACATTCTACCAACTACTAGACCCATCACATGAAAACGTAAACACCCAAAGGCGGTAACCCATGCAAACTTCAAACAATAGTGTGGATAGTTAATCATCCGTGAAGGTGGCCGAACTAAGCTCGGATAGAGCCATGGAAAAAAAATGAATGAAAAGTGATGGAGAGAGAGAAAAGGGCTGGAGGTTTGGTTCTCCACAGATGTGAGCCTCAACAGATGATTGTAAAGGCCCCAACGGACAGGGATTGAAGGAGGAAAATGAGTAGATGGGATGGGTTGAGAGCTTGCACGATTTTAGAGCTTCAAATGAGGCATGTAAGCGCTCAAATGAGAGAGAATGGAGAGGGTAGGGGGTAAGTTATGTTGTAAACATTGTGGAAGGATGGATGGTGTGTGGGTTATGGAAGAAAATGAAAGATTGCAAGGTTTGGAGGGATGGGTTTTGAGAAAAATCGAAAATGGGTTTGGAGGTGTTTGAAAATGGGTGAAATGAGGAAGAAGGGTGCTCCAGCCCTTAAAAACCCAACCCATTGCCAAAATGGCACGTGCCAGAGGGTGTAGGAGGTTGGGCCGACCAACCTGAGCCTTGGACCCTCGCCGGAAAACCGGCGGGACCGCGGTCCGCCGCCCGAGCCGCGGCGCCGCCGGGGTCGGACTTGGCCGGAACCGCGCCGCCGCGGTGGGGCCCTGTTTGCCACATGCCCAGGGTGCCAAATGCACCCTGGTTCGATCTGGGGGCTTAGTGTATTAACGTGGAGGGGCCCCCGACTCTGATTCGCTCCAATTTGGGTAATTTCGGGACAATCAAACATATCTTGCAATCCGGAATGAGTTATCTGACGTAAAATATATGAATTTGGGGTAGAACGAGCTAATGAAGCCAACCAACCCCGCTATGCCGCGTTGCGCAGCCTGGAATTGCGAGAAAACCCCCCGATTGATGGTCATTTCCCCGTTTCAATTTCGTTTTGCTAAAAATGGTAGTTTTACTTTAATTACTCTTCATCTGTTGGGCTTTAGGAGTTGCGCTCATCGTGTAAAGAGCCTGGAACAATTAGGAGGACGGTTTGGTGAAGCCAAATAGGACACTTACTATTTTTGGCTGAGAACCTTGCACACTAGTAGACATCGCGACCTAATAGTAAGTCGCAAATTCTAGGAGTTTTAGTTGTAGTTTGTTTCTGATTTCATTCTCATTACTTAGTATCCCTATTTAAAGGGCTGTGAACTCATTTTTTTAAACATTCATTAATCAATTTCGGATGTATTAGAATTTATTTATATTGTCTGCTTTCTTTCCTCATGGATTCGGGAAGTCTCTGGGAGGAGTCCAGAGAAGCTTCAAGGATTTGGGGTAGTTATCCTCATCACGTTTATCGCACATTTTGTTGATTCTCAATAATTGGGAGGAGGTGGATTATGATCTAGACCCTTCACTAGACAACCTAGAAGTGTTTTAAGGTCGACCCGTGCGACCATGGTTGAATACATACTCGATTTCGGCGTTCGTTTTCAATGAACTTCGCCAATTGGCGAAATCGGGATACCTATGACTGTTTCTACATCCCGTCGCTCCCTCCTAAGTCAGAGTGCATCAGAGTGCGTAGTGTGACCATAACCCAGGTCCGGTTTAATCAAAATCATGCTTTGATACCATCTTTTAACACCCTGAAAATCGGGGGTCGAGCATAAACTTAACTCCCGAGTTCAAGAACATCACTTATGCAACAAAATGAATGATGATTGAATGTTGACTGTATTCGTGCATTGAACATGAGTGAGATTAAGCCAAAACAGCATATCATACTCCAGAGACAGTTAAGTTTGCAAGCGGAAGACTGTGATAGATAGATAAAATATATAACTTATGATGAGTCTCCAGAGTGTGATAACATTACCAGGTTAAATAAATACAAGTGCAGTTCTAAAATTTACCAAATTTGAGGAAGTGTAATGACTTCTATCCCAAGAACCATAACCCCGTCAATACAATACCAGGTCTTCATTGGCCTGTCAGAAAGTTACATGTAGGAGAACTCCTCCTCCACATCATAGAAGTTCGGCTCTGCTTCATAAGTATCGCCATCACCTGAAACTCAACAAATCTGGTGGGTGTTCGGAACACCGTCCCGTAACGTGGGAGTGAGTGATCAACTCAGTGGAACAGTAAAGCATAGGTTAACATGTTATCAATTCAATCAAGCAGTAATGATAAAGCAGTACAAATCAAACATTTCTAACTACTCCTGTTAAGTGCGAAAATGAAATGACATGATGCTGTATGCCCTTACCAAACCACCCTCAAGCGACATCATCTTACGTTCGCGAATGCTTACTCCCTCAGTGTGCCACATCTACAAAGCACATGCGGTGCGATGATGCTCATGATTACCAAGTTTTTATTAGTCCATTTCAAACAGCAGTATTGGGAAACTAAGGTACCTCCCTTGTATCATTCCCAAACATGATCCATTCTAGGGTCGTCAATCCTAGTTAATCTCATACGATATTATGGTTTGAGAAGCATAGTGAAGGCATCGCAAAGGGCTCGTCACCCGTCAGCGCGGATCCAGATCTCACCGTATGCGGCTCAATTGCTGACCGTCAGCTCGAGTACAGGTCTCACCGTACTCGGCTCAATCACTAGCCATCAGCTCGAGTACAGGTCTCACCGTACTCGGCTCAACTAATACTCCAGTTGCTGTGAAAGACTCGTCGCCAATCACAGACCCTTGGAGTATACTCGAAGATACTACAGAGGACTCGTCGCCCGTCAGCACGAGCACAGGTCTCACCGTACTCGGCTCTCGCCGTAAGTATCGACAGCTCGAATACAGTGTCCCATACCACCGTATTCGGATCACGAGTTTGGTTGCGCAATGGTCACTACAGGGAGGCACATGGCCCCAGCGTAGGCCGACAGCTCGACCACAGTGTCCCATACCACCATGCCCGGCTCATGCGTCTTAGCGGATCGAGGTACCATGGTTAAAAGGGGGTTTCACTGGTAAGTTTGGTACCCTGGGTTCAAGCAGTAGCGTCCAAACAGGGTGAACATGCATAAGACAGATCGGGTTACTTAACAAGCTCGACTAGCACGATCGCCCGTTGAGCTGCACGACATGAAGTGCATAAACAACTTCGTGTGGCCTAGCCACTGCCGACAGGCAACGCACGACTCGAGTTCGTCGAACACATCCCACGTGGCAAATGAATCTCAGCCACGAGTTCAATCCCGTTACCGATTGCTTGGGCCATAATCATAGCCCCAAACACAATCCATTGCAGATAGATAAAGCAGTAATGGATCAAGATTCAACTCATACAATCAAGATCTGGTATTATCCGTTTAGGGCTGCCAGGGCTGTTGCACGCACTCGTTGCTCCGCTCCCCCATCACCCATGACGGATCATACAACGTAAATATAAATTTAAACATATGCATTACATAGTTAAAATCATAAAGCAGTTGAGCATGTTATGAATCACAACACAAGCATGAGTTTGTACATGTTCAATTCCTAATCACACAACTATCCAAGGAGATCATACACATAGTTAAAAGAGGTTGAGAATCATATCTCAACATCCTTATACATTATGATTTGCTAACTACTACTCATTCAGACATTTCAAGAAACACTTAAACAAACATACATCAACATACATGACATATGTCGATCACATAGGCATTAGGCCAAATCCTTTCACTAGGGAGTTGCCCCAATCATAACACGCGTACACCCACGACGGATAGTCATGGCAAGCAGGAATCCAAGTTCCATATTCATTCAACCATTTACACAAACACTTGGGCCACACATTTTAGCCTATATAGTGTATATTGGCCGTGGCGTGACTTAGGGCAAATCCTTTCGTCAAAGGAGTATCGCCAATACATCAATCATGAATCCATGACAACTAGTCATGGCAAGCACGAATGAGAATTCTATACTCATTCAGTCATTTTCACGAACACTTAGAATACACTATTACAACATACATGACGTATGTTAGCAAAATACGTGTTAGGGCTAACCTTTTTGCCAAGTGAGTATTTTATCCATGTATAGCATAATCATACATCAAATAATCATGACAATTGCATTTCCAAAAATTACACATATACGGTATTTCTAGAATACACAATTTCAACATACGTAGCATTTACAAGCGAACATGTATTACGGCGATTCCTTTCGCCAAACTAGTATTTTATCCATATATTATATAATCATACATTAAATAAACATGTCAAACATTTTTCCAAAAAAAATACGTATACGGTATTTCTACGTATACCTAGAGTATGTGAAATTCCATATTCTACAACGTTAATCGAAACAGGAAACGGAAAGCACTTTGTACATGTGCAATTGCATGCAGATCATGAATCTATCATTATCTGACATTGAAAGCATTGAAAACCATAACCTATACACCTAAAGTCCGCACCTTTTGTCGTAGAATCGCGACGGAATCGATAGGTTTGCTAAGCTTCCGTATTCGGCAGTTTGGCAACCTATAGAACGAAATAGGTTAGCTATTTCATAACCTACAACCACACAAGCCCCAAATCAGATTAGGGTTAGGGTTTCTTACCTAGAAACGGGGCTGGAATCGCCGGGAAAGTGATGAGAACGATGTAGTGGAGCATGGATAGCAACAGGGAAGGACGGCAGAGAGATTCTCCCACATCTCCCTCACTTTCTCTCTCTTTTCCCTCTCTCAATTCCAAATTCGTATGGCTGCCATGAGAGAGGGTTTAAGGTCCTTATATAGTCTCAAAACTCACCGAAATAGACTCCTGTTCAAAGGTTACTGCTAATATAGGTATTTCGTCACTTTTCCGGCTCAAAAGAGAGGTTCTGGTGGCCCTTCCTGAGCCAAACGTCAGACTTAAGCTCACAGACACCGGATCTACGTTCTATTAAGTTTTCATTTCAGTGGGATTTCCAGATCACGCGTAGCGGACCAGTTTCAGTTCAACGGTCAGCGGATCTCGATCGGAGATTCTGAGTACATGTAAATGTGTATGAAATTTCTCCTGATCCGAGAGTGTAATTCGGTCTGATTCTGACGGTCTGGTTGCTTAATACTGATGCGCAAGCAAAAGGTGCCAGATCACTATTCCAGATATTTTATTTTCAAAAGGAATAGTGTTTTTCACACACCCTCGCTCCGGATCGAAACGAATGGCCGTGGGACATCGGCTGGACCTGATTTTTGAGATGATTGTCAAGCCCAGTAAGGCGGTCCTAGTTCCTTAGCTTCGTGTTAATCGGACTTCCGATGTACGATCTAGACCTAATACGAAGTTTCGGGATGCTCCCGAGAGCAACCGGGTAATGAGATTGATCCTAGATTATAGGGTACCCTAGAGTCAATGATTTTGCAAGTTTTGGGTCTTGCAGATCGTATTTAAAGTGATTGGTGCTAATTTCACAGGCACACTAGTTTAACACTAGCTAAATCTTGCCTAATTTCTAAAGGATTTAATCCTAATTGTTTTCTGGTTGAGATGGTACTTAGGCCTTTGTAGTTTGTATATAAAGTGATCCAAGTTTTACTACTTAGCTAGTTTAAGATAGTGTCTAGGGCGAAAGTGCTTTGAAAAATTGAAAGCACAAGGTAGTGAAGGGTGGGATTTGTGAAGGAAATGGGTTAAGGAGCGATTTTTGACTGTGGGATTTAGTTTTGACAAGTTGGTAAGGTCTTAGGATCGACCCAATGCCTAAGGACGTCTAATCCCAAGTTGGTAAAAATCCGGGATGTTACACCAATGCTTCAAAAAACCTTTATAGATCATCGTATCTTTCTGAAAGAAGTCTGAAGTGGCTTTTATGGCATGATACGGCCATGCTACAAAAGGACGTCTTTGTGTTTCTCCAAAATTGATGTGGCCCAAGCACTATAATACAGACAAACAGTTCAAAGACCTCGTGTTCAGAATTCATCTTTACCCCATAAAGAATTGCAGTGACGAAAGCGTTGATGGATTGTCTTGAAGAAATGAGTGTGATATAAGGTGTGAGGGTCGTGGCATGGTGTGAGAAAATGCATGTATTGGATTCGCCCGGTCTTCTAGGTTATGAAATGGCAGTAAAGACCGCACTAGTAGAAGTTGGAATATGCTAATATGTCCTAGAGGGGGGTGAATAGGACTTTTAAAAGTTTTTATGTTTTATTTAAAATCCTATTTCACTAATCCTTTTAAATATACAATTATCAGGATTACTCAAATGTAACTCTACTGGCTTCCAAGCCTGGTAGAGGATCCAATCACAAACTGCTTAAGAAGTAAACAATATGCAACCGAGTTCATGATGGATATGACAGTGTAGGTGTGTGAGGTGTGATGAGATATTCAAATATGGAAGTATTAAAGCAAATCACACAATCAAAATAACAATCTCAAACAAAGTCATTTTTATAGTGGTTTGACGATAAGTCTACTCCACTCCCGGTAATCGCACTCAACCCCTGAGTGTACCGGATTTCACTAAGGAGGTTTCACATGGTTCACCTCTAACATAAGGTTTTAAATCAGGTTCACCTTTAACCTTTACAACCTACACTGAGACTGATTGTTTATGCTCTCACGAGCAAGGGTTAACACAACGCACTCACTTTTAGGCACACTGACCAAGGATCTTCCATAAGACCCTACTGGAGGTTTCTACACGGTTGACCTCAAACCCTAAGGTTTTACCTGTTCACCTAAAACCCAGAGTTTTACTGGCTTACTCCAAACTAGATGTTTATGCTCTCCACAGAGCAAGGGTCCACACAACGCACCCACCACCTACACTCTCGCCGGAGGCCTCCTTGAGGACTTCAAAGGGTGAGAACCACTTAGGACCAAAACCTAGAAAGGAATGATTACAAGTGTCCTCTTGGACTCTGGATACTTACAAATAAGCTGATGAGTCCCGTTTAGCACAGTGCCAAAGTTCTCCTCCTCCTTGTTGACGAAGAGTCTTCTGCTCCCCTGATCTGCAACACAAGATAGTATATCAATACTCAGCTTCAAGTTGGGTCAAGGTTATGATGGAATCCTGCTCTCTAAAGATTTTCCTATAAGGAAGATAGAGTAGTTCCAATCATCTAGGCATTCAACGCATCCCGGCTTAATGATTTGCCATTAAGGTAGTAGTTGGATGATCCTTGAATGTGGAAGTTCATTCCCCAATCCACTCTATTAGATATCAATGATGAGGGTGGATTGGAGGATGAACTACCTTGAGAGAAAGGGCTTTGGATATAAGATGTAAGTTAAAACACAAAAGCTCTCTCTATTTTCTCTCACCGCAACAAAAGACAAGTCCTCTATATATAGGCAAAAAGTTCCAACGGATAAAAAACGGTCACATTTATGACAGAGTTCAATATCATCGAGCATATACTCTCGATAGCATCGATGGTCTGCTCGATGACTCGGACTCAATGTCATACGCTTTTGAAACTCTTTGCCAATTGGTCGATGAATTGAAACTATTGTTGATGCCATCGGATTTCGTACTCCGATTCCATCGATGACAGGTTCGATCCATCGACACTTGAAAAAAATGAGAGAGACTTGACTTTGAAATATTTCAGGTTTTTGTAACGCCCTGAAATTCGGGGGTCGAGTATGAACTCAACTCTCGAGTTCCAACGCATCACTTATGCAACATACATAATGATGGTTAAATGTTGTCTGAGTTAGAGCAATAAACATGAATGAGATTATACCAACACAGTAATTCATACTCCAGTGCAATTGTATAAAGGCAAGCGGAAGACTGAAATTATATATATAAGGTATGTAAGGAAACAAAATCTTCATGATCACGAGAGTATGAACACTAACTGAGTACTCATATACATGTACTGTTTCTGAGTCAAAGTCAAAATACAATCTAAAAGATGAGTCCTGAAATCCCCGCGATGCAGTCGGCCTAAGCAAAGCCGTCAGAGTACTGCATGAATGAGAACTCATCCTGGTCCTCGTCGAAATCGGGCTCCGCCTCCTGAACCGACGTGCCATCTATACCTGTGACAGAGTCTGGTTGGTGTATACAACACCGTCCCGTAACGTACGAGTGAGTAGCTAACTCAGTGGAACAATAAAGCATAGGTTAACATGTTATCAATTCAATCAAGTAGTAATGATAAAGCAGTACAATCAAACAAGTTTAACTACACTTATTAAATGCAAGTATGAAATGACATGATGATGTATGCTCTTGCCAAACCACCCTCATGCGACATCATCTTACGTTCGCGAATGCATACCTCCCTCAGTGCTCCACATCTACTAGGCACATGCAGTGCGATGATGAGTATGATTACCGAGTTATTATTAGTCCATTTCAAACAGTAGTATTGGGAAACTAAGGTACCTCCCTTGTATCATTCCCGAACATGATCCATTCTAGGGTCGTCAATCCTAGTTAATCTCATACTATATTATGGTTTGAGAGGCATAGCGAAGGCATCACAAAGGGCTCGTCACCCGTCAGCACGGATACGGATCTCACTGTATGCAGCTCAATTGCTGACCGTCAGCTCGAGTACAGGTCTCACCGTACTCGGCTCAATCGCTGGCCGTCAGCTCGAATATAGGTCTCACCGTACCCGGCTCAACTCATTCTCTAGTTGCTGTGAAGGGATCGTCGCCAATCATAGACCTTGGAGTATATTCGAAGATACTACAGAGGACTCGTCGCCCGTCAGCACGAGTACAGGTCTCACCGTACTCGGCTCTCGCTGTAAGTATCGACAGCTCGAATACAGTGTCCCATACAACTGTATTTAGCTCACGAGTTTGGGTTGCTCAATGGTCACTACGGGGAGGCACGTGGCCCAGCATAGGCTGACAGCTCGGCCACGGTGTCCCATACCACCATGTCCGGCTCATGAGTCTTAGAGGATCGAGGTACCATGGTTAACGGGATTGCCACTGGTAAGTTTGATACCCTAGGTTCAAGCAGTAATGACCAAACATGGTGAACACACATTCGACATATCGGGTTTCTTGACGAGCCTGATAAGCTCGATCGTACATCAAGTTGGGCGATATGGAGTGCAAAAGCACTCCGTGTGGCTAACCACTATTGCCAACCGAAGTACGACTCAGGTTCGTCAGACACATCCCTCGTGGTGACCTGAATCTCAGCCACAATCTCAAGTCTGGTACCGAATGTTTGGACTATAGACATAGTCCCAAACTCAATCAGTTCTCATCCATAGCATGTGGAGTAAAGCATGATAAACAAAGTAATACAAGCATGCTAGTAGGCATGTCATAAGGCATGGTATAAAGCATGATATAAAGTATGTTCTAAAGCATGTTATAGAGCATTGTACAAGTAGGGATACAAATACATATACATCATGAGTGGTTAGAGTAGACAACCACATGGAAGGAATCATACATGTCTCTAAGGTAGTTGAGAATTCCATCTCAGCACCGACCTACGGTACTAACACCTAAGCATTTACTCTCACAAGCTTTTACACAACACTTAGAGTACACTATTTCCACATACATGACGTATGTTAGTAAAATATGTATTAGGGCTACCCTTTCGCCAAGCGAGTATTTTATCCATGTATATCATAATCATACAGCAAATAATCATGACAATTGCATTTCCAAAATTCATACATATACAGTATCTTCTAGAATACACAATTTCAACATACATAGTGTTTATAAGCAAACATGTATTACGGCGATTCCTTTCACCAAACAAGTATTTTATCCATATATCGTATAACCATACATCAAATAAACATGTCAAACACTTTTCCAAAAAAAATACGTATACGGTATTTCTACGTATACCTAGAGTATGTGAAATTCCATATTCTACAACTTTAATCGAAACAGAAAACGGAAAGTACTTTGTAGATGTGCAATTGTATGCAGATCATGAATCTATCATTATCTGACATTGAAAGCGTTGAAAACCGTAACCTATACACCTAAAGTCCTCACCTTGCACCTTGGAATCATAAGAAATCAGCAAGGTTCGAAGGGCTTCCGTATTCGGCAGTTTTATCGCCTAGAGAGTGAAACCGGTTACCTATTTCATATCCTATAACCTCCACTCACCAAAACAGATCTAGGGTTAGGGTTTCTCAACTTAAAACGGAGCCGGTATCGCCGGGAAAGTGTCTGGAAAGAGGCGGTGTAGCCCGTGTGATGATCGAAAGCAGTAGGAGGAAGGTACTCCCACAAATTCCAAGCTTTCTCTCCCTTTTCTCTCTCTCTCTCTCCTTAGGGTTTTATCCCAACTTCGTATGGCTGTGAGAGGGGCTGTTCTAAGGCCCTTATATAGCTTAAAACCTCTCCGGAATAGACTCCTGTTCAAGGGGTACATCTATTATAAGCATTTCGGCGTTGTTCCAGCTCAAAAGAGGGTTTCTAGCGGCCCTCCTTGAGCCAAACGTCAGACTTAAGCTCACAACTCATGGATCTACGTGGGATTACGTTTTCGTCTCGGTCGGATTCCTAGATCACACGTGGCGGACCATTTTCGGTTCAACGGTCAATGGGCCACGATCTGAAATTCCAAGTACATGTAAATGTTCCTGAAATTTTTCCTGATCCGAGGGTGTAATTTGGTCTGATTCTGACGGTCTGGTTGCTTAATACTGATCCGCAAGCGAGTGGTGCAAGATCACTATTCAAGATATTTATTTTGTAAAGTAAATAGTGATTTTCACACTCCCTCGCTCCGGATCCAAGCGAATGGCCGTGGGACGTCACCTGGACCTAATTTCCGAGATGGTTGTCAAGCCCAGCGAGGCGGTCGTAGTTCCTTAACTTCGTGTTAATCGGACTTCCGATGTGCGGTCTAGACCTAATACGGAGTTTCAATTCATTCCCGAGAGTAGCCGGGTAATGAGTTTGATCCTAAACTTTAGGGTAACCTAGAGTCAATGATTTTGCAAGTTTTGGGTCTTGCAGATCGTATTTAAAGCGATTCCAACGGATTTCATGGCTAATCGAGTTTTGCACTTAGTTAACTTTGTTAAATTTCTAAAGGATTTAATCCTAATTGATTTCTGGTCGAGGTGGTACTCGAGCCATAGTACGAAAATTTACGGGTCGTTACAATCTACCCCCCTTAAACAAAAATTTCGTCCTCGAAATTTATACCTTTTCGTATTCCTCGAGAATCTGAGGGTAGTTCTTCCTGACCTCGGCCTCAGTCTCCCAAGTAGCTTCCTCCTCGGAATGATGTGTCCATAGTACCTTCACAAGTTGAATGACCTTGCTACGCAGTACCTACTCCTTCCAGTCAAGGATACGCGTCGGGCGCAACTTATACGTAGCATCCTCGCTCAGCTGTACCTGCTCCCATCTGATGATATGTGAAGGGTCAGGAACGTACTTCTTCAGCATAAATACATGAAATACGTTGTGTACAGATGCAAGTGGTGTGGGCAAAGCGAGACGATACGCCACATCACCCACTCGATCCAGTATCTGAAATGGACCGATAAATCTCGGTGTGAGCTTCCCCTTCTTCCCAAACCGAAGGACTCCCTTCATAGGGGAAACTCGGAGGAACACATGATCCCCGACCTCGAACTCAAGCGGTGGCCGCCTCATATCGGCGTAACTCTTCTGCCTGCTCTATGCTGTAAGTAGTCGACGCCTGATAATGTCGACCTTCTCTGTAGTCGTCTGTACCAACTCCGGGCCAATCAGACTACGCTCGCCAACCTCAGCCCAACAATGCGGTGCTCTACAAGGACGACCATATAGGGCCTTATATGGCGTCATGCCAATAGTCGCCTGGAAGCTGTTGTTGTAGGCGAATTCTGCGTACGGAAGACAGTCATCCCAGCTGTCCTTGAAGTCTAACACACATGCCCGCAACATATCCTTCAGAATCTGGTTCACCCGCTCTGTCTGCCCATCAGTCTAAGGATGAAATGCCGTACTGAACTTCAACTTCACACCCATCGCCTCCTGGATACGAGTCCAGAAGATAGATGTGAACCGAGTGTCTCTGTCCAACACGATCTCTAAAGGGACTCCATGCAGACGGACGATCTCTCTGATGTACAATCTAGCCAGCTCATCTGCAGAGTTCGTAACTCTGATAGGGAGGAAATGGGCCGATTTGGTCAACCGGTCCACAATCACCCAAATGGAATCGTGTCCCTTCCTCGTCTTCGGCAGCCCTGATATGAAATCCATAGAGATGAAGTCCCACTTCCACTCTGCTATGGGCATGAGCTGAAGCAGTCCAGGAGGTCGGCAATGTTCTGCCTTGACCTGCTGGCACGTCAGACATCGTGACACATACTCAGCGATGTGGGCCTTCATGTTATCCCACCAATACGTCCGTCTCATATCCCGGTACATCTTCGTACTACCAGGATGTATCGCAAGCTTCGAGTTATGGGCAGACTCGAGAAGCTTGCGTCTCAAGTCAGGCATATCAGGAACGCATAGGTGGCCACGGAATCGTAGACCCCCATCAGAACCAACTCTCCACTCGGAGTCCTCGGCGTCGCTAGCTTGCTCTCGAAGCTCAGACAGCCGCATATCGCCCTCCTGGGCCTCAATAATCATGTCATCAATAAGTGGTCACACCCGAACGTGCACAACACACTCAAATGGCTCCTCCACAGTGAGTCTCTGCTCGCAGTCTCGTACGAACTCAACCATGTCCCACTCAGCTATCACCAACGGTGCCGCAAATGCTATCGTCTTCTTGCGGTTCAACGCGTCTGCCACAAGGTTCGCCTTGCTAGGATGGTAGGAAACCTCGAACTTGAAGTCCTTCAAGGTCTCCATCCATCGGCGTTGTCTCATATTCAAGTCTCGGTGTGTGAATATGTACTTAAGACTCTTGTGGTTGCAGAAAAGCTCGAACTCCTCTCCGTAGAGGTAATGTCTCCAGAGCTTCAATGCAAAGATGACAGCTGCCAACTCCAGGTCGTGTGTAGGGTAATTCTCTTCGTGCTTCCTTAATTGTCTCGAGGCATACGAAATCACCCTATCCTTCTGCATCAGAACACAACCCAAACCAACGCGAGACGCGTCAGTATATATCGTGTATTTCTCTCCTTGCTCTGGCAATACTAGCACAGGGGCAGACGTCAACTTGTCCTTCAGCTCCTTAAAAGCTGCCTCCGCCTTCTCATTCCAGGCGAACTTCAGGTCCTTTCGGGTCAACTGAGACAATGGCCTGGCAATCTTCAAGAAATCTCGAATGAAGCGCCTGTAATACGCAGCCAGACCAAGGAAACTCCTCACCTCGGTAACCGAGCCATGCTGCTGCCAATCCTGAATCGCGGCTACCTTAGCAAGGTCCACTGCTATCCCATCCTTGGACACTACATGTCCGAGGAACTTGACTTTCTCCTGCCAGAAGTCGCACTTCTTGTCTTGTGCGAACAGCTGGTTCTTCTCCAGTGTACCCAACACCGCTCTCAAGTGCTCCTCGTGCTCCACCTGACTCGTAGAGTATATCAAAATGTCATCAATAAAGATGATGACGAATCGGTACAGGAAGGGCCGAAATACCCGGTTCATCAGATCCATGAACACGGCTGGTGCGTTCGTAAGGCCGAACGACATCACTAGGAACTCATAGTGCCCAAAGCATGTCCTGAAGGCTGTCTTCTGCACGTCCTCATCTCTCACGCGCAACTGGTGGTACCCCGACTGAAGATCAATCTTCGAGAAATACTTCGTCCCCCTCAACTGATCAAACAGATCATCTATTCTGGGCAAAGGATACTTGTTCTTCACCGTGACGTGGCTCAACCTACGGTAATCAATACATAACCGTAGTGACCCGTCCTTGTTCTTCACAAATAGCACAGGTGCTCCCCAAGGAGACACACTAGGTCATATAAAACCCTTCTCTACAAGCTCGTCAATCTGTCTCCGCAACTCCTCCATCTCACATGGAGGCATACGATAAGTCGGCAATGAGATGGGCATCGCACCAGGCGTAAGATCAATTGTAAAATCAATCTCGCACCGAGGAGGTAAACCAGGAATAGTCTTAAACACACCTACAAATATCCGAACCACCGGCGTACCCTCCAATGTCAGACCATCAATCGGCACTAGTAAAGCAGCATAACAATCAACACGGCAGGACCAACTGACCTGCACTGGAAACGTGAAAGCTGTGCCGTCAGATCCATAGGCAGTCACGATCCGAGTATCACAATTTATCTCTGCCCTCATTTTAGCGAGGCAGTCCATACCAAGGATAACGTCGTAGTGCCATAGTGGAGCAACAATGAGGTCGACGAACACTGTGCTGCTACCCAAAACTACAGAGCAATCCTCGCATAACCGTGTGACATCCGAACAGGTCCCAGTATCCGTAGTGAGTCTCAGTCCCTTAGTGGGAATAGTACGCAAAGATAGACGTTTAACTGCCCCACAAGAAATAATAGAAGTAGTGGACCCAGTATCCACCAATAAGGAAACGGAAGTACCATGAATATAAGCCGTACCCTCAAAAGCCGTCTGGGCCGAAATCGACGTCTCAAGTGCCTCGGCAACAAGCGTATGTACCCGAGCCTGCTGCTGACGGTTCGGCTGAGGAGCCAAGGGCCGTTGCGGCGGCCTGAAGCGCGATATAGGAGGTCGGAAGGAAGGATATGCAGGAGCAGTATGTAGAGCTGGAGCTGATATGGCCTGTGGGTAAGGGCGATCCAACCTCTGCGGTGGTGAAAATCCGCTAGCCCTCATACGCGAGAAACAACTCTCAGCAGGATGCCCCAGTTTACCGCAATACGTGCAGGTCACAATAGGGCGCCTCACAGGAACTACTGGTGCCCCGGCCCTGGGAGGTGAATTAGCACGAGGCCTCTTGCCTAGGATAGGCCTGCTCTATAACTCCTGTCGTGGCCTCGTAACCATAGCACCACGCGATTGGGCCAACCGGTCCACATCTTGCTCGGCCGTCATAGACATGTGGACCAGTGCCGCGTAGGTAGGTATACTGAGACAGCATATCTTCGACTGTATGTCAGGTCGCAAGCCTCCAGAGAAGCGACGCATCCGCATCTGCTCATTGACGAGGATAGTTGGGACAAAACGGCCCAACTCTGTGAAACGGTGCTCATACTCAGTAACCGTCATGCCTCCCTGCCTGAGGCGTAGAAACTCATCCTCCCGGTCATGTCGGTAAGTCTGCGGGTAGTATTTCTCGTGGAACCGGAACTCAAAAGGCTCCCAGGTCCACACGTAATCCTCTGCGACCGTCCGCAGCACACTATCCCACCATAAACTGGCCTCCCTCTCAAACATGAAAGAGGCCAACTCGACCTGCTCTGCCTCTGTACAGTGCAGCATCCGTAGCATCTTGGAGATGCGGTCAAGCCAAAACTCTGCCTCCTCGGGTCTGTGAGAACCCATAAATGAGGGAGGCCTCAAGCGTTGAAATCGCTCGAGTAAACCGCGTGTACCAACATCTCCAGTAGGAGGTGCGACGGGTGTGGGCAGAGGCACATCCTCAAACCGAGCAGGAGGCTCTGAATGCTCAGTAGGATGTGCGGATGTCGTAGGTGGAGTCGCACTACCACCCTGGGATAAGGCCTCAGCAATAGTGGCCATAAGCTGCTGGTGCTGGTGCTGCTGTATCTGCTGCTGCTGCATCTGCTGCTGATGCATCATCAACATCAACTGCTCGATCCTATTAGTAGGCGGAGCAGCCTGAGAGTCATGCTGCGCAGATGAAGACAGCCGGTACTGCTCACGAACTGGGGGCGTGTAAGGTGGCAGTCCACCGGTAGGACCAGCAGGAGGCTGATCAGAACCTAACCCTCGGCCCGCAGGACCACCACTACCAGAAGGAGTCTGGTCCATAGATCCAGTAAGACGGAGGTGTGCCGTGCTCCGCGTATACTGTCGCGGCATGCCCTATACAACATAGGGAATAACATTGGTGAGATAAAGCATAACAACGCATCATACAAACACTTAAAGCATTCCACACATCTCATAGCAAAAGAGGCTACATGCCTTTCATTTACCCAAAATTGTCATAATACATGAAATACAGAGTTACATGAATCATGACAGAAATTACATGCAAGTCGATACATCTACAACATCAAACACTTAAAACATCTAACTATCTACTACATCATCAACATGCAACATAAGCCTACTACAGAGAAAAAAAATAAACAACTACAAGAAGCAGTATGGATGGCTAGGCATCTGAGTCAGGCGATGGAGGCGGAACATTCTTGTCCTGCACACAGCACAGGATGGCCTTCAACGTACGAGACACCTTCTTAAAGCTCCTCTTCATGTAGGCTTCGGTCTCTTCAAGCTTGGCTCGGGTCTCACCATGCTCAGCCCGAACCTGTCCAACCTCTTGCCGCAGGGCGGCCTGGTTCTGCTCAATGCGAACCATACGAGCCTCCCTCGCTGCCTGAGCAGCGTCCGACTCAGGTGCACTAGGAGGAGAGCTCTCCTCAGTATCCTGAGCCTCATCTTCCTCTTCTTGTACATCATCACCGCCCTCCTCATCACTTCCTGCCTCAAGGTCAACACTCTCCTCACCGGCGCTATCTGACTCATCTCCAGACTCGTCGAGTCGGGCTTGCCACTGTTGAGGGACGATCTTCATATTCTTAAGTGTCGCCTCGCTTATGACTCGGACTGGTGTAAGGTCCTCCATGCTCAACCTATAACCGATATTACGAGCCATCCTGCAGATTAGGCGGCCAAATGAGAGCGAAAGGTCGTTCCTGGCAGATCGAACAACCTGAACTATCTGAAATAGGATGAATGTGGGCAGGCATATATTGTCCCCGTGTCCCATCTTATACAGAAAGTCCACCATCAACCGAGTACACTCCGTGCGGTTATCCGACCGTGGGTACACATTGTATGTGAAAATGTGATGGAGTAAACGGAAGTCCTCGGCCATCTTTGTCGCCGCAATACAATTTCCTCGCGTCCAAGCAACCCGGCGACCACAAAGGTATCGCGTGCGGCGATCCCTTTCCCGCGCACTTCTAGAGAAGTCGTCACTAGGAAGCACTTGACCACGTAGGATCTTCGTGATCCGAGCCACCTCATCCATAGTGATTGTGCGCCTTATGCCCCTCACAGAGACAGTGAACTGAAGAGGCTCTAATGATGGGTCTACGATGTGGGCGTAGAAAGCACGAACCGTGTTCTCACATACAGGGGACTCACCGTCAAACATAGAATTCCATCTGATATCCACCAGGTGGTCCATCATTGGGTGTAGCCCAAACATCCTCTCATCCACGTGAGCTTCAAACACGACTTTACGGCCAGCAAAACACCCATATTCAACGCCTATCGGATAGGCATTTCTGACAGGATGTTGAGGATCCAGGTCTCACTTCGACCTAAATTCTCGAACGGTGTTAGTGCCGGCCCCATCGTCAGATCTTCTTCTGGAATGGGCTGGGCTACTTAGGCCAGCGTCATCGGCTGCGGTCTTCCTCTTTTCCATGAGAGATAGGATGGAGGAAATGGAGAAAATAGCCATAACCAACTCAAAAAGAGCCATGGAATGAAGGAATGAGAGAAAAAGGGGCTGATTCCTTTAATTCTCCACGAGCAACAGTCCCAACAGGTGTAGAAGAGCCACCAGGGACAAGGAAAGAAGAAGGAATAAGGGAAAATGGGATGGGTTAGGAGGTTACCTGATTTTGAGCTCCAAATGGGGGATATGAGAGCTCAAACGTGAAAGGAAGGGGTAGGGTAGGTGGCTGGGGCTGCTGTGATCAATGGAAATGCATGAATCATGGCCGAATAGGGTGGATTGAAAGATTGGAGGAGAGATTTGAGGGAGAAAATCGGAAATAGAAGGGGAGGGAGTTTGGAAGGGGAGATGTGAGAGAGAGGGGAGGTCCAGCCCCAAAAATCGTAACCCCCAGCCCTATTCGCACCCACCACACGCGTGGGAAGGTCGGGCCGACCGTTCCCAGGCCTGGCCCAACGTCAGAAGGCCCACCCGACTGCGGCACGCCGCCGCGGTGGGGCCTTGTTCGGCATGATCCCAAGGTGCAAATGCACCTTGGTTCGACCCTTGGTCCCACAGGATTTAAGTGGGGAGGCCCCCGACTCGATTCGGTTCCATTTCGGGCGGTTTCGGGCAATTCCGAACACCCACTGACACTTGTAGATTTTTGACTACCTGTGTAAGGTGTACTATGATTTAGACATGTCAATAGACGGTTTAGAAGTGATTCAGGATCGATACGTGCGGTCGAGATCGAGTATGAACTCGATCAAGACGTCTATTTTCGATGAACTTCGCCGAATGGCGAAATCAGGAAAACCTAAGACTGTTTCTATGTTTTTGCGCACCCTCCTAAGTTGTAATGCGTCAGCGTACGTAGTGGGAACATAACTCAGGTCCGATTTAATCAAAATCATGCTCTGATACCAACTTGTAACGCCCTGAAATTCAGGGGTCGAGTATGAACTCAACTCCCGAGTTCCAACGCATCACTTATGCAACATACATAATGATGGTTAAATGTTGTCTGAGTTAGAGCAATAAACATGAATGAGATTATACCAACACAGTAATTCATACTCCAGTGCAATTGTATAAAGGCAAGCGGAAGACTGAAATTATATATATAATGTATGTAAGGAAACAAAATCTTTATGATCACCAGAGTATGAACACTAATTGAGTACCCATATACATGTACTGTTTCTGAGTCAAAGTCAAAATACAATCTAAAAGATGAGTCTTGAAATCCCCGTGATGCAGTCGGCCTAAGCAAAGTCGTCAGAGTACTGCATGAATGAGAACTCATCCTGGTCCTCGTCGAAATTGGGCTCCGCCTCCTGAACCGACGTGTCGTCTATACCTGTGACAGAGTCTGGTTGGTGTATACAACACCGTCCCGTAACGTGGGAGTGAGTAGCTAACTCAGTGGAACAATAAAGCATAGGTTAACATGTTATCAATTCAATCAAACAGTAATGATAAAGCAGTACAATCAAACAAGTTTAACTACTCTTATTAAATGCAAGTATGAAATGACATGATGATGTATGCCCTTGCCAAACTACCCTCATGCGACATCATCTTACGTTCGCGAATGCATACCTCCCTCAGTGCTTCACATCTACTAGGCACATGCGGTGCGATGATGAGCATGATTACCGAGTTATTATTAGTCCATTTCAAACAGTAGTATTAGGAAACTAAGGTACCTCCCTTGTATCATTCCCAAACATGATCCAAGCATAAGTTAACTTGTAACGCCCTGAAATTCGGGGGTCGAGTATGAACTCAACTCCCGAGTTCTAACGCATCACTTATGCAACATACATAATGATGGTTAAATGTTGTCTGAGTTAGAGCAATAAACATGAATGAGATTATACCAACACAGTAATTCATACTCCAGTGCAATTGTATAAAGGCAAGCGGAAGACTGAAATTATATATATAAGGTATGTAAGGAAACAAAATCTTCATGATCACCAGAGTATGAACACTAACTAAGTACCCATATACATGTACTGTTTCTGAGTCAAAGTCAAAATACAATCTAAAAGATGAGTCCTGAAATCCCCGCGATGCAGTCGGCCTAAGCAAAGCCGTCAGAGTACTGCATGAATGAGAACTCATCCTGGTCCTCGTCGAAATCGGGCTCCGCCTCCTGAACCGACGTGTCGTTTATACCTGTGACAGAGTCTGGTTGGTGTATACAACATCGTCCCGTAACGTGGGAGTGAGTAGCTAACTCAGTGGAACAATAAAGCATAGGTTAACATGTTATCAATTCAAATAAGCAGTAATGATAAAGAAGTACAATCAAACAAGTTTAACTACTCTTATTAAATGCAAGTATGAAATGACATGATGATGTATGCCCTTGCCAAACTACCCTCATGCGACATCATCTTACGTTCGCGAATGCATACCTCCCTCAGTGCTCCACATCTACTAGGCACATGCAGTGCGATGATGAGCATGATTACCGAGTTATTATTAGTCCATTTCAAACAGTAGTATTAGGAAACTAAGGTACCTCCCTTGTATCATTCCCAAACATGATCCAAGCATAGGTTAACTTGTAACGCCCTGAAATTTGGGGGTCGAGTATGAACTCAACTCCCGAATTCCAACGCATCACTTATGCAACATACATAATGATGGTTAAATGTTGTCTGATTTAGAGCAATAAACATGAATGAGATTATACCAACATAATAATTCATACTCCAGTGCAATTGTATAAAGGCAAGCGGAAGACTGAAATTATATATATAAGGTATGTAAGGAAACAAAATCTTCATGATCACCAGAGTATGAACACTAACTGAGTACCCATATACATGTACTGTTTCTGAGTCAAAGTCAAAATACAATCTAAAAGATGAGTCCTGAAATCCCCGCGATGCAGTCGGCCTAAGCAAAGCCGTCAGAGTACTGCATGAATGAGAACTCATCCTGGTCCTCGTCGAAATCGGGCTCCGCCTCCTGAACCGACGTGTCGTTTATACCTGTGACAGAGTCTGGTTGGTGTATACAACATCGTCCCGTAACGTGGGAGTGAGTAGCTAACTCAGTAGAACAATAAAGCATAGGTTAACATGTTATCAATTCAAATAAGCAGTAATGATAAAGAAGTACAATCAAACAAGTTTAACTACTCTTATTAAATGCAAGTATGAAATGACATGATGATGTATGCCCTTGCCAAACCACCCTCATGCGACATCATCTTACGTTCGCGAATGCATATCTCCCTCAGTGTTCCACATCTACTAGGCACATGCGGTGCGATGATGAGCATGATTACCGAGTTATTATTAGTCCATTTCAAACAGTAGTATTAGGAAACTAAGGTACCTCCCTTGTATCATTCCCAAACATGATCCAAGCATAGGTTAACTTGTAACGCCCTGAAATTCGGGGGTCGAGTATGAACTCAACTCCCGAATTCCAACGCATCACTTATGCAACATACATAATGATGGTTAAATGTTGTCTGAGTTAGAGCAATAAACATGAATGAGATTATACCAACATAATAATTCATACTCCAGTGCAATTGTATAAAGGCAAGCGGAAGACTGAAATTATATATATAAGGTATGTAAGGAAACAAAATCTTCATGATCACCAGAGTATGAACACTAACTGAGTACCCATATACATGTACTGTTTCTGAGTCAAAGTCAAAATACAATCTAAAAGATGAGTCCTGAAATCCCCGCGATGCAGTCGGCCTAAGCAAAGCCGGCAGAGTACTGCATGAATGAGAACTCATCCTGGTCCTCGTCGAAATTGGGCTCCGCCTCCTGAACCGACGTGTCGTTTATACATGTGACAGAGTCTGGTTGGTGTATACAACACCGTCCCGTAACATGGGAGTGAGTAACTAACTCAGTGGAACAATAAAGCATAGGTTAACATGTTATCAATTCAATCAAGCAGTAATGATAAAGCAGTACAATCAAACAAGTTTAACTACTCTTATTAAATGCAAGTATGAAATGACATGATGATGTATGCCCTTGCCAAACTACCCTCATTGGACATCATCTTACGTTCGCGAATGCATACCTCCCTCAGTGCTCCACATCTACTAGGCACATGCGGTGCGATGATGAGCATGATTACCGAGTTATTATTAGTTAATTTCAAACAGTAGTATTGGGAAACTAAGGTACCTCCCTTGTATCATTCCCAAACATGATCCATTCTAGGGTCGTCAATCCTAGTTAATCTCATACGATATTATGGTTTGAGAGGCATAGCGAAGGCATCACAAAGGGCTCGTCACCCGTCAGCACGGATACGGATCTCACCGTATGCGGTTCAATTGCTGACCGTCAGCTCGAGTACAAGTCTCACCGTACTCGGCTCAATCGCTGGCCGTCAGCTCGAATATAGGTCTCACCGTACCCGGCTCAACTCATTCTCTAGTTGCTGTGAAGGGATCGTCGCCAATCACAGACCTTGGAGTATATTCGAAGATACTACAGAGGACTCGTCGCCCGTCAGCACGAGTACAGGTCTCACCGTACTCGGCTCTCACCGTAAGTATCGACAGCTCGAATACAGTGTCCCATATAACTGTATTCGGCTCACGAGTTTGGGTTGCTCAATGGTCACTATGGGGAGGCACGTGGCCCAGCATAGGCTGACAGCTCGGCCACGGTGTCCCATACCACCATGTCCGGCTCATGAGTCTTAGAGGATCGAGGTACCATGGTTAACGGGATTGCCACTGGTAAGTTTGGTACCCTAGGTTCAAGCAGTAATGACCAAACATGGTGAACACACATTCGACATATCGGGTTTCTTGACGAGCCTGACAAGCTCGAGCGCACATCAAGTTGGGTGATATGAAGTGCAAAAGCACTCCGTGTGGCCAACCACTATTGCCAACCGAAGTACGACTCGGGTTCGTCAGACACATCCCTCGTGGCGACCTGAATCTCAGCCACAATCTCAAGTCAGGTACCGAATGTCTGGACTATAGACATTGTCCCAAACTCAATCAGTTCTCATCCATAGCATGTGGAGTAAAGCATGATAAACAAAGTAATACAAGCATGCTAGTAGGCATGTCATAAGGCATGGTATAAAGCATGATAAACAAAGTAATACAAGCATGCTAGTAGGCATGTCATAAGGCATGGTATAAAGCATGATATAAAGTATGTTGTAAAGCATGTTATAGAGCGCTATATAAGTAGGGATACAAATACATATACATCATAAGTGAGTGGTTAGAGTAGACAACCACATGGAGGGAATCATACATGTCTCTAAGGTAGTTGAGAATTTCATCTCAGCACCGACCTTCGGTACGAACACCTAAGCATTTACTCTCACAAGCATTTACACAACAGTTAGAGGACACTATTTCCACATACATGACGTATGTTAGTAAAATATGTATTAGGGCTACCCTTTCGCCAAGCGAGTATTTTATCCATGTATATCATAATCATACAGCAAATAATCATGACAATTGTATTTCCAAAATTCATACATATACGGTATCTTCTAGAATACACAATTTCAACATACATAGTGTTTATAAGCAAACATGTATTACGGCGATTCCTTTCGCCAAACAAGTATTTTATCCATATATCGTATAACCATACATCAAATAAACATGTCAAACACTTTTCCAAAAAAAATACGTATACGGTATTTCTACGTATACCTAGAGTATGTGTAATTCCATATTCTAAAACTTTAATCGAAACAGAAAACGGAAAGACTTTGTACATGTGCAATTACATGCAGATCATGAATCTATCATTATCTGACATTGAAAGCGTTGAAAACCGTAACCTATACACCTAAAGTCCTCACCTTGCACTTTGGAATCACAAGAAATCAGCAAGGTTCGAAGGGCTTCCGTATTCGGCAGTTTTATCGCCTAGAGGGTGAAACCGGTTAGCTATTTCATATCCTATAACCTCCACTCACCCAAACAGATCTAGGGTTAGGGTTTCTCACCTTAAAACGGAGCCGGTATCACCGAGAAAGTGTCTGGAAAGAGGCGGTGCAGCCCGTGTGATGATTGAAAGCAGTAGGAGGAAGGTACTCCCACAAATCCCAAGCTTTCTCTTCGTTTTCTCTCTCTCTCTCTCCTTAGGGTTTTATCCCAAATTCGTATGGCTGTGAGAGGGGTTGTTCTAAGGCCCTTATATAGCCTAAAACCTCTCCGGAATAGACTCTTGTTCAAGGGGTACATCTATTATAAGCATTTCGGCGTTGTTCCAGCTCAAAAGAGGGTTTCTGGCGGCCCTCCTTGAGCCAAACGTCAGACTTAAGCTCACAACTCATGGATCTATGTGGGATTACATTTTTGTCTTGGTCGGATTACCAGATCACACGTGGTGGACCATTTTCAGTTCAACGGTCAGTGGGCCACGATCTGAAATTCCAAGTACATGTAAATGTTCCTGAAATTTTTCCTGATCCGAGGGTGTAATTTGGTCTGATTCTGACGGTCTGGTTGCTTAATACTGATCCACAAGCGAGTGGTGCCAAATCACTATTCAAGATATTTATTTTGTATAGCAAATAGTGGTTTTCACACTCCCTCGCTCCGGATCCAAGCGAATGGCCGTGGGACGTCATCTGGACCTGATTTCCGAGATGGTTGTCAAGCCCAGCGACGCGGTCCTAGTTCCTTAACTTCGTGTTAATCGGACTTCCGATGTGCGGTCTAGACCTAATACGGAGTTTCAATTCATTCCCGAGAGTAGCCGGGTAATGAGTTTGATCCTAAACTTTAGGGTAACTTAGAGTCAATGATTTTGCAAGTTTTGGGTCTTGCAGATCGTATTTAAAGCGATTCCAACGGATTTCATGGCTAATCGAGTTTTGCACTTAGTTAACTTTGTTAAATTTCTAAAGGATTTAATCCTAATTGATTTCTGGTCGAGGTGGTACTCGAGCCATAGTACGGAAATTTACGGGTCGTTACGGTTTTCATGAATGATTAGGGAACCATTGAGATCATCGGAATTTGAATGTCGATGATATCGAGATCTGAGTCGAGGCATCGATAAATCCAGCTAATTTATCTTTAAGCTTGCTGGACAGTTTATGTCCCTGTTCGATGTAATCGACTTGGTGTCGATATCATCGATATTTAAATATCGATTCTATCGAAGGGCCCCCGATCATAGTTAAAAATGCCCTAAAATATCTGCTGTGAGAAATGTGCGCCCACTATCGATATCATCGATTGACCTTCGATCTTATCGACATTTGAATTCAGATCATATCGGACGGTCATCGATATATCGGAGGAATTTGAGATTTTCATTAAAAAACAGGGGTGCCGAAAATCTGCCTGTCGAGCTTATCGAGCACCTCTTGATGGACTCGAGATTTGAATATCGATGATATCAATATGTGTATCGATACTTCGATAATTCGTCCAGATATGTTGTGAAGTTGCTTGACAAATTTAGTGCTTATATCGATGATATCGATAGGTGTATCGATACATCGATAAATCCGTCTAGATGAATATTTAGTTGTTGGACACTTTTGGTCCTCACATCGATAATATCGTTAAGGTATCGAGGACATCGACAGTGCAGGTCGGTTATATCGAGGGTGCTTCAATAAAATCGACAAGGTGAGAAAAACTTAGAGATTTTCCTATTTTGAAAAACGTTTTCTCACCTTAAAACCCTATGATTTCTAACTCATTTTTAAGGATTTTTCTTTACCTGGTGTTTTGGGTCATGGGATGTGAGGCTTTGGATTCACTTGTGACGAGCTTGTACACATCCGGTTGAGGCAGATGCTTGAATTTATCTTCCTATCGAGCTCTGTAGACAGTCTGACCTACCACTCACGTAACTTGACAAACCAGGGCACTTTCAATCTCCCCCTTTGTCAATTACGTGACAAAATCCCCAAAACACCCTAAAACACTTGTAGACAAACAGACCCTAAATTATGTGTACCTGTTTTTACACAATTTTACAATATCTAATGAACCATGTACACAACCCAGTATCTGCTCCCCCTTACTTCAAAAACTCCCCCTTACTTGATGCAGCTGCTCCCCCTAACACCTACAACAACATTCTAGTAGATGCACAATTTCCATCCGGGGTGTTTGTAAATGTTCTCCCCCTTTTTGTCAGTCATTGACAAAGATATCTCAGTTGATATTGACTGAAGCTTGAAATACTTGAGAGAACCCATTAGGTAGAAGCAAAACATTAATGTATAAAAGTTAACTTAATTCAATCAAACATCAATTTCAGAATTCATGAATGCATATTAGATACGATATAGCAGTTATATAGCAGTGAAAAATATTTATTAAGGACATCACATGCATTCCAGAACTTGATAAACCAGGGGAGCTCAAAACGGAAATATTACATTAATGATATGAATTTTATTCAACCATATTCAAAAAGTTATCCAATTATCCAAAATAGACGACCCAAGATTGGCAGAAAATTAACAGTTATCCTAGAAAAAATACCAAGCCCACCAAAAAAATGATATTCAATTAGCACAACCAGCTTCCAACGTCTTCGGGAGTCACCACGTGTGAGTAAATCAACTACTTGCTGATTTGTTTGTTGGAGAGAATCGACTTTTTCTTAAATCACGGTGAGACGTCTCTTACAATTGTGAAGTCGCTCCTCCATGCTCACCATACCGTTCAGTAGGTGACGTTCAAGATGATGAGTTTGACAATTTGTGATAGACTCTGGACTCAGCAGTGGCGTTCGGTTGGATCCCCATGGGTATTACGGAGGAGCATATGGAGCAGCTGACTGCAGGTGAGCACTGTTCTCAGGAAGAACTGAAGGAAGACAAAGTTGTTGTGCCACTTGAACCGAATCACTGTCAAACCACTTTTCTGGATAGACTTTGTCAGATGAGACAGGAATACCAACATGATGAGCTAATTTACAGATGAGTACAGGAAAAGCTAGTGTACCTAATGATTTCCTTGAATGACCCGAATTAGCTGCTTAAGAAGAAGTGTTGGGAGGCACACCTGAACTTCATGGTATACATCATACAACACATTTAACATAAAGGGAGATAGATGATTACAATTGACATCACACGGATAGACATTGGACCCAAAATGTCATGAAAGATTTTAAAAGTGGGTCCAAGATGATTAATATGAAGGAAATTATCATCGTTCCGAGAAATAGTAGTTCCTTAACATAGTGCACGAGTTATCTCGCCCCACACACCAAGACCATTTAGATTCCGACTGGTAACAGGAATGCGAGTGACTTGGAGATCTAAAAGGTGACTCAAGGTGATGGGAGTGATGTGCTTGGAGTAGTGCAATAATTATACTTGAACACAGGATGGATCGTCACAAATAACATGACTTTTACTGAGGAAGTCATGGACCACTCCTATTTGATAAGTACCACCAAGATTCAGAATATTTTGTCATCCTATTACTTCTAGAAGCAGGTCTACACCAAAAGACTTGATGACGCTGTTGAGAACTAGACGTTCAACAACAGTGTCTGGATGTCTCACCGATGGAGTGAGTTGATGCAAACTGGGTTGTTTTGCATTCCCTTTTGAAGACTGAGAAAGAGACTTACCTTTCCCTTTGTTCACGATTTTTCAGTGTAAGAGACGAGTAAAGGTAAGGAAGGTCAACCAAAAGAATAGAAAGTACTCAACCAAAAGTGAGATTAGACTTTGGAGTGGAAGGGATGGAAGGATAATACCCATTTCTTTTGAAGCTTCTGGGACCCGTTGATGGTCTATTGGCCGAGGATTCGAGTAGAGAGCAAAATAGAAAAATTTTCAGAGAAATAAAAATTCTTTCACTTGATCGTCTTTTATCAGCCAGGAGTCTTCGATTTTATCGAACTTACTTTCGATTATATCGATGATCCACATCCAATGTTATCGGAAATTGCTTCGATAGTAGTCCCGATCTGTGACTTTCCACATTCTAAACAGATGTCGATGATATCGACTCATGATCGATTAATCGGAAATGACAGATCGATAGTCATGAAGAGGAATATTTTTCTTTTTCGACCCTTCAAGTATATCAATAGCATACTCAGCAAAATTATGTACAATTACTGTACATAAAAAAATTATAAACATTTGCATGTTTATTTATAAAAGATTGAGGTGAGGAACCTCAGATATATCATTTGACGCTTAACAAAATTGCATCATTTCAGCAAATATCCAGATCTGGATGCATGATCTGGACTTGCCTTTCTCTGCTCAGTATTTCTAGGCATCAGTCTTTTCTATGCCTCTGATGATGTAACAGTGGTTATTTGTGCGATGACCCTTCATTACTGATTTTCCTGATTCGTTTAGGATTTCGCATTCTTGTCTGTTGAATTTGACCACATGCCCATTATCACAGATTTGAGATATACTTCGGAGATTATGTGTCAGACCTTTTATACAGAAAGGTTTTTCATTCTCAAGCAACTGTATTCCTTTTATGATTCCCTGTCCAATTACTTTACCAGTGGTTCCATCACCATAGGTGATTATCCCATTGTGAAGATTCTTATATTTAGAAAGAAGGGACATGTCACCTATTACATGTCTTGAGCAACCACTGTCAAGATACCACTTAGTGTCATTGTCTATTATGTGATTTGAGTGGGTAACAAGGCAGTTCTTCTTTTCTTTAATTACCCCTTTTGTGACAGGGATCTTACTTGTAGTAGATTTAATTTTCTTATCTGATTCAACTACTTGATTAGTCTTTGTATTTCTACTGGAGGCATTAGAGTTTTTCTCATATCCTAAGACATTTTTGTCCTTTCCAGGTCTTCCCATTCCCAATAGTTTTTTTAACTTTTTGCCACTCTGAGAAAACTTACAGTTTTGCTTGATAGACTTTCTAGACTCTTCTAGATCAAACAGGAGTGTATGATTTTCGTTTTGAAGCAGCATATTTTTGTCTTTTAAGATCTTAACGTGTCTGATCAATTTCTCGGACTCGGATTTAAGGAAGGAGTTAACTCTCTCAAGTCTATCATTGTCAGAGTGATATTGCTGTAAGTTATTGATTAGAAGTGTATTAATTTCTAGAGTTTTATCCAAATCTTTCTGCAGCAATTCCAATTTATTCTCGGATATTCCGAGTCTTTTGACCACTTTGATGCTATGGATATATAGTTGATTGTAAGTATCTTGTAGCTTGCCCTTTTCTTCTTCTTCTTCTACTTCAGTTCCCTCATTGTCAGATGAAAATGATTCAGCGGCTAGCTGTTCTTTCTCGTTCTCAGATTCAGTGGGGATGATTAAAGTAGTGGAGATCATGAGTATTTTCAATGGTTTCTGATCTCCATCACTTTCTGAGTTACTAGATTCTGAATCTGCTTCCTCAGTATCATCCCATGTGGCAGCCATTGCTTTGCCCTTAGTTTTTCTGTTTGGGCATTTGGTTGATAGGTGTCCTTACTCATGACAGGCATAGCATTGTAGTTCTTTAGTTCTTTTACCAAATTTGCCTGTAGAAGGTTTGTTGTTCACCTTTCTCCCTCTAGAGGGACGATCATGATTCTTTTGAAAGAATCTTCTGAATTTTTGTGCCAGCAAAGCCACTTCCTCATCTTCATTCTCTCTTTCACATCCACTGTCCTCATGTATTATTTTCTTTGAAGCTTTTAGGACAGCGTTTTTGGATTTTTGGGATTGTGTGAAGTGTAGTTCAAAAGTTTGTAGTGAACTTTCCAGTTCTTCTACTTTCATTTCATCTATCTTCCTACACTCCTCAATTGTTGTTACCTTGGGATTAAATCATTCCGGTAGGGATCTTAGAATTTTCCTATAAATTTTCGGTACTGGAACGTTTTCTCCCAATCCACCCATGGAGTTGCAAATAAAGTTTAACTTGGTGAAAAACTCCATAAATGTCTCATGTTCTTCCATTCTGAGACTTTTGAACTGTGAAGCCAAGAGTTGAAGTTTGGATCGCTTCATAGTGTTTGTGCCTCCATGGGTTGTTTTCCAATAAATCCCATGCTTCCTTGGATGTCCCACACATACTTATCTGATTGAATATATCCTGGGACACGGCATAGTAGATAACATTCATAGCCTTGGCTTCAGATGTTTGTCTTTCTTTATCGAATGTTGTCCACTTTCTTTGGATTTGGATTTTGTGATGGTTGTGCCACTATCAAGTACAATTTGTTCAGTAGGTGGCACATATCCACTTTCAACTATATCCCAAACGTCATGATCCAAAGATCTCAAAAAGTAGTGCATCCCAGCCTTCCAGTATGCATAGTTTGAGCCGTCAAATACTGGAGGTCTAGTGAATGATGAACCCTCTCCTTTGGCCATATTCCCAACTTTAGTCAAGATCACTCTCTAGGCGGTGAAGCCCTAAAAGAGAGACCCGCTTTGATACCAATTGAAATGGCGGTAAAGACCAAGTCAGAATATGCCAATATGTCCTAAAGGGGGGTGAATAGGACTTTTAAAAGTTTTTATAGTTTATTTAAAATCCTATTTCACTAATCCTTTTAAATATACAATTATCAGGATTACTCAAATGTAACTCTACTGGCTTCCAAGCCTGGTAGAGGATCCAATCACAAACTGCTTAAGAAGTAAATAATATGCAACCGAGTTCATGATGGATATGACTGTGTAGGTGTGTGAGGTGTGATCAGATATTCAGATATGGAAGTATTAAAGAAAATCACACAATCAAAATAATAATCTCAAACACAGTCATTTTTATCGTGGTTTGATGATAAGTCTACTCCACTCCCGGTAACCGCACTCAACCCTTGAGTGTACCGGATTTCACTAAGGAGGTCTCACATGGTTCACCTCTAACCTAAGGTTTTAAATCAGGTTCACCTTCAACCTTTACAACCTACACTGAGGCTGACTGTTTATGCTCTCACGAGCAAGGGTCAACACAATGCACCCACTTTTAGGCACACTGGCCAAGGATCTTCCATAAGACCCTACTGGAGGTTTCTACACGGTTGACCTCAAACCCTAAGGTTTTACCCGGTTCACCTAAAACCCAGAGTTTTACTGGTTCACTTCAAACCAGATATTTATGCTCTCCACAGAGCAAGGGTCCACACAACGCACCCACCACGTACACTCTCGCCGGAGGCCTCCTTGAGGACTTCAAAGGGGGAGAACCACTTAGGACCCAAACCTAGAAAGGAATGATCACAAGTGTCCTCTTGGACTCTGGATACTTACAAATAAGCTGATGAGTCCCGTTTGGCACAGTGTCGAAGATCTCCTCCTCCTTGTTCATGAAGAGTCTTCTGCTCCCTTGATCTGCAACACAAGATAGTATACCAATACTCGCTTCGGGTTGGGTCAAGGTTATGATAGAATCCTACTCTCTAAAGATTTTCCTATAGGAAATATAGAGTAGTTCCAATCATCTAGGCATTCAACGCATCCCAGCTTAATGATTTGCCATTAAGGTAGTAGCTGGAGGATCCTTGAATGCGGAAGTTCATTCCCCAATCCACTCTATTAGATATAAATGATGAGGGTGGATTGGAGGATGAACTCCCTTGAGAGAAAGGGCTTTGGATATAAGATGTAAGTTAAAACACACAAAAGCTCTCTCTATTTTCTCTCACCACAACAAAAGACAAGTCCTCTATATATAGGCAAAAAGTTCCAACGGATATAAAACGGTCACATTTATGACAGAGTTCGATATCATCGAGCAGGTTCGATATTATCGAGCGTATACTCTCGATAGCATCGATGGTCTGCTCGATGACTCAGACTCAATGTCATACGCTTTTGAAACTCTTTGCCAATTGGTCGATGAATTGAAACTATTGTCGATGTCATCGGATTTCAAACTTCGATTCCATCGATGACAGGTTCGATCCATAGACACTTGAAAAAAATGAGAGAGACTTGACTTTGAAATATTTCAGGTTTTCATAAATGATCGGGGACCATCGAGATCATCAGAATTTGAATGCCAATGATATCGAGATCAGAGTCGAGGCATCGATAAATCCAGCTAATTTATCTTTAAGCTTGCTGGACAGTTTATGTCCTTGTTCGATGCAATTGACCTGGTGCCGATATCATCGATATTTGAATATCGATTCTATTGAAGGGCCCCCGATCATAGTTAAAAATTCTCTGAAATATCTGCTATGAGAAATGCGCGCCTACATCGATATCATCGATGGACCTCTAATCTTATCGACATTTGAATTCAGATCATATCGGGACGGTCATCGATATATCGAAGGAATTTGAGATTTTCATTAAAAAATAGGGGCGTCGAAAATCTGTCTGTCGATCTTATCGAACCACTCTCCATGGACTCGAGATTTGAATATCGATGATATCAATATGTGTATCGATACTTCGATAATTCGTCCAGATATGTTGTGAAGTTGCTGGACATATTTAGTGCTTATATCGATGATATCGATAGGTGTATCGATACATCGATAAATCCGTCCAGATGAATATTTAGTGGCTGGACACTTTTGGTCCTCACATCGATAATATCGTTAAGGTATCAAGGACATTGATAGTGCATGTCGGTCATATCAAGGGTGCTTCGATAAAATCGACAAGGCGAGAAAAACTTTGAGATTTTCCTATTTTGAAAAATGTTTTCTCACCTTAAAACCCTATGATTTCTAACTCGTTTTTAAGGGTTTTTCTTTACCCGGTGTTTTGGGTCATGGAATGTGAGGCTTTGGATTCACCTGTGACGAGCTTGTACACATCCAGTTGAGGCAGACGCTTGAATTGATCTTCCTATCGGGCTTTGTAGACAGTCTGACCTACCACTAACGTAACTTGACAAACCAGGGCACTTTCAGGTTAAACTTTTATCTATGATATAACCCTCGAGAATTTGCGCCACCTTGATCACCCAATTGGATACATATAAAAGTCTATTCTACGCCATGTAGTTTGTGGGTTCGTTTTGAAGAATGGATCGGTGGTGCTGAAGATGTAAGGGAAGAGTGATGGTTTCATCTTTATATGGGTTGGAAATTTGATCGCTTCAGTGGCCAGCTTGATTGAGTCCCAAGCGTTCTGAAAACGTCTTCGGTTGTGCTCCCGAATCTTCTCCTGGAAGATTTCATCTTGGCTCTTTTCTCTTACTTGTTTCGGTACTGATGGGGGAGGAGAAGCCTCTGCCGTAGAAGGACGATTATTGTCAGTGTGAAAATTGGTTGTGCATTTTAACCAATTTTACCAATCGACTTCTTGTCCTGAGAAGGGTGGTCCTTCTATCTCTTTCATGATTATGGCCATGCGGATGTGTTCGGACAAGCGTTGAATATGATCAGTGAAATTCACAATGACAGGAGCCAGTTCTTTGAAGAGGGAGCTGTAATTCTCTCCGGAGTGGAGCCTTTTTGGATTATGGATTTCAGCAGGATGTGGGTCAGATGGTCCCGCGGTACTAGGGGAAGCTAGGGGTCTCTTTGAGCTGGCCATTGAAGATCTAAACAAGAGTTGATAAAAAATTAATTAAAGTTAGAAGATAAAATTTATTAAGTTAAAAGTATAATGAAAATGCTCAAGTCCAAACTTTTACGCGCAAAGTGTTGTGCGTACAGCGTTGTGCGGAAACTTTTACAGGCAAAGTGTTGTGCGCAAACTTTTACGCGCAATGCGTTATGCGGAAATTCTCGCGTGCGAGCGCAAGGGCATTGTGCATTGCCTATAAATGAACAGAATTTTGACTAAGTACAAAAGACTATTGTGCGCAGAAGGCTTTGTGCGTAGCAGTTGTTGTGCTGTGCATAGTCAGGTTAGCTCACAAAAGGTAGAAACTTGATGCGAAAACAGTGTGAAGCAGAAGAGAAGGGTGGCAAAAAAAAAAGACAAGTCTTGTATTTATAGATGGGGATTGGGCTGTTGTACTCAACTCATTGTACGCAACTCGTTGTGCGTAAATCGCTGAGAGAAATTCATTGTACATTGATTAATCAAAGCACAATGAAGACAATATGTGCACAATAAAGGAGATCAATAAAACAAGTGTTTAAAAGAATTGCTATTGATCATACATGTTTACTTTGTAGGTATAAAAATATAAAAATAAAAAACGTAGGATCAAAGGGGCAACTGTTGAGGCATAAAAAGAGTGGAAGACCGCAGAAAAAAGCATTGTGCGCAAGCAAGATGTTCAAAAAGAACATTGTGCAGAAAAACCAAGCTTTGTGCAAAAAAAGCAAGCTTTGTGCGGAAGAAACAAAGCTTTGTGCGGAAATGATCAATGTGCACAGGTGATTAGAGCACAAATCGAGTTCCGCACAAAGGGTAGCGTACACCAAAGCTCCGCACAAAGGATATCGCACAATGGAATCCACACAAAGGTGGTTAGCGCAAAGAGGACCGCACAACGATGACATGGCATGATCGCACGTGTGAGACGGCTATATATACCCCTTGACCCCTTTAAAAGCAGTGGAGATTTGAAGAGAGAGAGGTACTGCTCCATCGCCGTTGTGCGGAACGACTGTTGTGCGGCGCACAACATCATTCGCGCACAACAAAGGCCAACGCACAAAAGGCTCTCGCGCACAAAGGACGCCAACGCACAAAAGGCTCCAGCGCACAATGGCTCCAACGCACAATGCCTTCTGCCATCGCACAATGGCTTTTGAGAATACACAATGACTTCTAGCACAACATTCAACACTATGTTTTAATGTTTCATACATTTATGCATAATTTGGATGTTAAATATTAATTGTATATCATAATTCATAAGTATTCTATTTGGAATCAAAGAAGAAAAGGATGTAAAGAATTTACAATACACAAAATAAAGTGATTATCTTTCCTATTGTCCTCTGGTAATTAATCAAATGAATGAAATTTCCCAAACGAAATGCATTTGTTTCTTGTTCGAAACAGGGCATATAGTAACCACATCACACAATGCAAGATGCATGAGTCATACAATCTAGTCATGCATCAATCCTACGCTTACCGTGTGCTCATGAGGGATAACACTGCCTATCAGGGAGTCCCATAAACAACTTTTCAGAAGGCATATGCGATGGTCAACCACGTCTCATCACAAGCATGCAGATGATGCGTATGGGCATGTATCATGATACTATGCTAAATATGCTCGTAATCGGTATCAATAACTGGCTTATTGACAGGGCGGGGTCCATAAATGGGCTCCAAGATTAAAATAATCCTACTAGCAACCAATGGGGGCCCAACATTATGGGTTATCCCAATATGAATAGATGAGTCATGCACATATCAATGGGGCCCAATGATTTGGGTTGACCTAGAATAATGAGAATGGGCCTAACAAAGGCCTAAGGGAAGGTCACAATGTGGATATTTAACCATCATCGCCCATCAATGTGGATATTTAACCAACATTGCTCTTAAGGAGTGGCCCACATAGAGCCAAACGAATAGTGGGCCCATGGCCTCACTCAAGGGCCTAATACATATTACGATGGGCCTCACTCATTAGCCACATATGCATCACACTGGGCCTCACTCATGGGCCTCATATATATCACAATGAGCTGCAATACATGGACCTCATATACATCAAATGGGTCGCAATATATGAGCCTTATATACATCAGATGGGCCGCAACAATGGGCCTTATATACATCAAATGGGCCATAATACATGGGCCACAACAATGGGCCTTATATACATTAAGTGGGCCGCATCACATGGGCCTCATATACATCAAGTGGGACCCATCGTCCGAGTTGGACTATCTGGATAAAACATTATTATTCTATCTACACCATTCATCTATTTTTAGAGATCATTTTAGAGCATTACCCAAAAAGAACCATATCGGAATATCATCTGGACCACACCACAAAAGGTAGTGGAGATAATGAATTCACCGTTAAACAATTCACAGGGCCCACCATAACGTTTATTTTCCATCCAATCTGATCATAAGGTCACAAAGACTTGGATTAAGAGAAAAAAAAACAAATTCCATATTGATCCAGAATTTATTTGACCCCAACGGGTTTCAATGATAGACGTTCAATCTTCCACTGTTTTTATAGTGCGGTCCACTTGATAGATGGTGAGGATATAAATCATATACATCAGTGGTGGGTCCCACCATCCAGCCATCTGGACGGTGTGGATAAGGCCCATACATCATGATCGTACCCACAAAACTTGTGATGTCAATACAGCAGTCATGTGGCTGGGTGGTCTCCACCGTCCAAATGGACGGTTAAGATGAAACGCATACATCATGGGTGTCCACGGGGCTTGCTGAAATCAAACAGCAGCTAAGTGGCTGCACCATCCAGATGGACGGTTTAGATATAACGCATGCCACGGTGGGGCCCACAGAACTTGTTGACGTCAATCCAGCAACTATAGCTACTGGTGGAGGTACTCCAACCAATCCACTTCCATCAAGGTAAGCCCCATGTGTGAGGTTGGGTCCCACCGTCCCAAACAATGGACGGTGTGGATGTAAAATAGAAATCATGGTGGGCCACGTCCAAGAATGGATGGATAGCGTGAAACGAAACACATACATCATGGCGTATCCCATAGCTTCAGCGTCCAGATGGACGGTGTGGGGACAGAATACATACAGCAAGGTGGGTCTCACCCCCACACGTGCCACACATGTGGGGTAGGCCCCACGTCCAAGAAAGATGGATGGCTGGGAGAACACATACATCTGATGGCCCACAGAACTTGCTGACATCAGTCAGTAGTGGGACCCACCGTCCTGTAAAATGGACGGATGGCCGGGATACAAAATACATATCTCAAAGGTGGGCCCCACCCCACATGTGCTACACATGTGAGTGGGTCCCACCCATCAGAAAAATGGACGGGCGGTCTGGATATAACACTACCTCGTGATCAGACGCCTGGAACTTGCTGGCGTCAATGCAACAGCTCACTCCTACGTGAGACCCACTGTCCAGGGTCTGGATGGTGTGGATCCAGCACATCATCAAGGTGGGTTCACACGGTGGACCTCTAAAGTTTAGGTCAAACTGATATTTGTGATCTCCTACAATTGGCCTAGCCTGAAAATGGGCAGCAAGTGGGCCTCATCTGTTGGACGTCTAGAAAATCTGGACAGTCCAGATTTTTAATCACATCAGGTGGGCCACACACATATATCATTATCATCATCAAAATAAAGGGAGAGAGTGGGAGAAAGAGAGAGATAATGGTGAGATGGAGGGATCCCGCCACTATGAGCCCCTCTTTGCTTACAACACATATGAGTCCCATCACAAGTGGGTGTTACATTAAAAAAAAAAAATCAAGATCTAATGCTAAGAACACCCACCCTAGATCTTGGACTTCTTCTTCCACCAATGAGTTCTAGAGCTCCAAGGGATGAGATTTAATGGTTGGGATTGATTTTGGAAGGTTGGATGATGTGATTGGGTGGTAGGGAGGTGGGCCTTCTCTTGAGTTCTTCTCTCCTTAGAATTTTTCTCTCGTAGAAGCTTGAGATGGAATGAGATGGAGAGAGAAGGTGATGGGATGAAAAGGATGGAAAGAATGGATGTTGTAAGAAAATGACATGGAGGGTATGGGCTTGGTTGAATTTTGGATGAGAGAGGGATGGGTGGAGAGAGAGAGAGAGAGAGAGAGAGAGAGAGAGTTGACTTTCGGTAAGGCTTGTGTAAAGAGGGATGGGTTATGTACTAGACTTGTGATTGATTGATTGATGTGATGGGTTGTAGAGATTCTCTTGGGATTCGTAACGCGCGGCATTCTCCTCGAAATAAATGCGGGCCCACAACTCCTGGCCTAGGTATCGCATCGGCGTACGAGATGCGGCGTTGGAACCGCGGCGATGGCGCGGTCGTTAGGGTACAAGTTTTGAGTCGAGTCGACATAGATATACAATATGCGACTTACAGTCGTGCGCAAACACAATTACAAGTCGCAGGTTGCCAGAATTCGACAGGGAGGACCGCGAGTTCCTAAGGGACAGTACGGACTAGGATATTGGCCTTACAATCAAAGCCACATCGATGGCATCGAAATAACTCCTTAACTATCCAGAGACGAAACATGATTATTCAGAAAATATTGATTGCATCGAGCCTTTGTAATGCCCTGGATTTCGAGGGTCGACCAAAACTCAACTCCTGAGATCCGTCGCACCACTTATGTAGCATAGATAATGATGTTTAAATGTTGTCCATATTAGTGCATTAAACATGAATGGGATTACACTAAATCAGCATATCATACTCCAGAGTTAACGTAATTAATCAAGCAAAAGACTGAGATAGATATAAAAAAATATGTAAGTGTTTATCAATCCCCAGAGTATGAGTATGTTACCAAGCTAAATAAATACATGTATGGTTCCAAAATTTAAAAAATATCAAGTGTAAATGTTCAACTAATCCATAGTCCTGTAACCCCAGCAATGCAACTCTAGGTCTATATAGACCCGCCAAAGAGCTGCACGTAGGAGAACTCCTCCTAGTCCAAGATATCCGGCTCCGTCGCGTAAGCCACACCGTCATCTGCAACAAAACTAGAGTCTGGTTGGTGTTTTAAAACACCGTCCGAGAGTTGGAGTGAGTGATCAACTCAGTGGTACTATAAGGCAAAGGTTGACATGTTATCAATTCAGTCAAGTAGTAATGATAAAGTAGTACAACAATCATATCCTAAGTACTCTTATTAATGCAGGAATGGTATGCAGTAATGATGCCTGCCCTCTGTAACACCTTGAAATTCGGGGGTCGAGTATGAACTCAACTCCCGAGTTCCAACGCATCACTTATGCAACATACATAATGATGGTTAAATGTTGTCTGAGTTAGAGCAATAAACATGAATGAGATTATACCAAAACAGTAAATCATACTCCAGTTCAATTGTATAAAGGCAAGCGGAAGACTGAAGTTTTATATTCAAAGTATGTAAAGTAACAAAATTTTATGAACCCAGAGTATGAGTACTAACTGAGTACCAATATACATGTATTGTTTCTAAGTCAAAAATCAAAATGTAACTCCGTATGTAAGCCCTGGAACCCCCGCGATGCAGTCGGCCTAAGCAAAGTCGTCAGCGTACTGCATAAAGGAGAACTCCTCCTGATCCTCATCGAAGTCGGGCTCCGGCTCCTGAACCGAGGCGCCATCTACACCTGCGACAGAGTCTGGTGGGTGTTGCAAACACCGTCCCATAACTTGGGAGTGAGTAGCTAACTCAGTGGAACAATAAAGCATAGGTTAACATGTTATCAATTCAATCAAGCAGTAATGATAAAGCAGTACAAATCAAACAAGTCTAACTACTCTTATTAAGTGCAGGAATGAGATGACATGATGCTGTATGCCCTTGCCAAACCACCCTCAAGCGACATCATCTTACGTTCGCGAATGCTTAACTCCCTCAGTGTGCCACATCTACAAAGCACATGCGGTGCGATGATGCTCATGATTACCAAGTTATTATTAGTCCATTTCAAATAGCAGTATTGGGAAACTAAGGTACCTCCCTTGTATCATTCCCAAACATGATCCATTCTAGGGTCATCAATCCTAGTTAATCTCATACGATATTATGGTTTGAGAAGCGTAGTGAAGGCATCGCAAAGGGCTCGTCACCCGTCAGCGCGGATACAGATCTCACCGTATGCGGCTCAATTGCTGGCCGTCAGCTCGAGTACAGGTCTCACCGTACTCGGCTCAATCACTAGCCGTCAGCCCGAGTACAGGTCTCACCGTACTCGGCTCAACTCATACTCTAGTTGCTGTGAAAGACTCGTCGCCAATCACAGACACTTGGAGTATACTCGAAGATACTACGGAGGACTCGTCGCCCGTCAGCACGAGCACAGGTCTCACCGTACTCGGCTCTTGCCGTAAGTATCGACAGTTCGAATACAGTGTCTCATACCACCGTATTCGGCTCACGAGTTTGGTTACGCAATGGTCACTACGGGGAGGTACAAGGCCCCAGCGTAGGCCGACAGCTCGACCACGGTGTCCCATACCACCATGCCCAGCTCATGCGTCTTAGCGGATCGAGGTACCATGGTTAACGGGATCGCCACTGGTAAGTTTGGTACCCTAGGTTCAAGCAGTAGCGACCAAACATGGTGAACACACATATACATTTCGGTTTACTTGATGAGCCTGACTAGCTCGAGCGCACCACAAGTTGGGCGATATGGAGCGCAAAAGCACTCCGTGTGGCCAACCACTATCGCCAACCGAAGTACGACTCGGGTTCGCCAGACACATCCTTTGTGGCGACATGAATCTCAGCCACAATCTCAAGTCTGGTACCGAATGTTTGGACTATAGACATAGTCTCAAACTCAACAGTTCTCATCAATAGCATGTGGAGTAAAGCATGATAAACAAGTAATACAAGCATGTTAGCAGGCATGTTATAAAGCATGAAGTAAAGCATGTTGTAAAGCATGTTGTAAAGCACTATACAAATAGGGATACAATTACATACACACCACAAGTGAGTGGTTATAGCGAACCACCACATGGAGGGGATCCTACATGTCTCTAAGGTAGTCGGAAATCCCATATCAGCGCCTATCTAAGGCACTAACACTTAAACATTTACACACACAAGCATTTACACAAGCACTTGGAATACGCTATTCCAACATACATGACGTATGTTAGCAAAATACGTATAGGGCTAACCTTTTTGCCAAGTGAGTATTTTATCCATGTATAGCACAATCATACATCAAATAATCACGACATTTGCATTTGCAAAAATTACACAAATACGGTATTTCTAGAATACACAATTTCAACATACGTACCATTTACAAGCGAACATGTATTACGGCGATTCCTTTCGCCCAACTAGTATTTTATCCATATATTGTATAATCATACATTAAATAAACATGTCAAACATTATTCCAAAAAAAATACGTATACGGTATTTCTACGTATACCTAGAGTATGTGAAATTTCATATTCTACAACGTTAATCGAAATAGGAAACGGAAAGCACTTTGTACATGTGCAATTGCATGCAGATCATGAATCTATCATTATCTGACATTGAAAGCGTTGAAAACCGTAACTTATACACTTAAAGTACTCACCTTTGCCCTTGGAATCACAACGAATCAGCAAGGGTAGTAGAGCTTCCGTATACGGGAGTTTTCTAGCCTAAAGAGCGGAATCGGTTAGCCTTTACATAACCTACAACCAACCTACATCAAATCAGACCTAGGGTTAGGGTTTCTCACCTTAAAACGGAGTGGATACCGTCGGGAGAGCGCCTGGAATGAGGCGGTGTAAGCTGTGTGATGAATGAAAACAGAAGGAGGAAGATCTCCCACAAATCCCAAGCTATTCTCTCTCTTTTCTCTCTCTCTCTCTAGGGTTTTATCCCAAATTCGTATGGCTGTGAGAGGGGCTGTTCTAAGCCCCTTTTATAGCCAAAAACATCCCCAAAATAGACTCAGGTTCAAGGGTTACTGCTAATATAGGATATTCGTCACTTTTCCAGCTCAAAAGAGAGGTTCTGGTGGCCCTTCTTGAGCCAAACGCCAGACTTAAGCTCACCACACATGGATCTATGTGGGATTACGTTTTCGAATCGATCGGATTCCCAGATCGCACGTGACGGACCACTTTCAGTTCAACGGTCAGTGGGCCACGATCCAAAATTCCAAGTACATGTAAATGTTCCTGAAATTTTTCTTAATCCGAGGGTGTAATTTGGTCTGATTCTGACGGTCAGGTTGCTTAATACTGACACGCAAGCGAATGGTGCCAGATCACTATTCCAGATATTTATTTTGGAATGGGAATAGTGTTTTTCACACTCCCTCGCTCCGAATCGAAACGAATGGCCGTGGGACATCAGCTGGATCTGATTTTTGAGATGATTGTCAAGCCCAGTGAGGCGGTCCTAGTTCCTTAACTTCGTGTTAATCGGACTTCCGATGTGTGATCTAGACCTAATACGAAGTTTCGTTTCATTCCCGAGAGCAGCCGGGAAATGAGTTTGGTTCTAAAGTTTAGGGTAACCTAGAGTCACTTGTTTTGCAAGTTTTGGGTCTTGCAGATCGTATTTAAAGCGATCCCAACGGATTTCATGGCTACTCGAGTTTAGTACTTAGTTAACTTTGTTAAATTTCTAAAGGATTTAATCCTAATTGATTTCTGGTCGAGGTGGTACTCGAGCCAACGTACGGAAATTTACGGGTCGTTACACCCTCTCATGCACTCCCTCAGTGACTTCATCTCACGGTCGCGCATGGAAAACTCCCTAAACGTGCGCTTCCTCGCCAAAGCACATGCAATGTTGTGCATGGTTGTGTTAGTCAAGTAATTGATTAGGCTTATTCATACAACAGATTCGGGAAGCTAAAGTACCTCCCTTTATATCATTAACCCAAGCGGGGATCCATCAGGGTCGTCAATCCTAGTTAGTCACATATGATAGGCAAGTTGTAGGGCATCACCCCTAATGAAAGCAGTGGATAGGTAAGTTCAATTAATTATACTCGAGGTCACTACGGGAGGCTCGTCACCTGAACGTAAGCCAACAGCTCGAATACAGTGTCCCATACACCACAATATTCGGCTCACGAATTTGGGTTGCTCACTGGTCACTACGGGGAGGCTTCTCACCCCAGCGTAGGCTGACAGCTTGACCACGGTGTCTCATACACCACCATGCCTGGCTCATGAGTCTTAGTGGATCGTGGTATCATGGTTGAAATGGGTTGTCACATCGGTAAGCGGTACATTAGATTCAAGCAGTAGCATCCATACATAGTAAACACACATTGGGCCAATCGGGTTATTTGACAAGTTCGATTTGTACGAGCGCACGCTAAATCAATTGACATGGAGCACATAAGAACTCCACATGGCCTAACCACTATCTATTATCACCGTACAACTCAGATTCATCGAACGTATCCCTTGTGGCGAGACCAGTTCAGCCACTCGGTCGAAATCCGTTACCGATTGCCTAGACTGCGTAGTAGTCCCAATCACACTCAAATATAATAGGTAGTAATATGTGATAATCATAATATCATTTAATAAACAATTCAAACACGAATCTCATTTGAGCATTTTATCAACACATAGAACATGTTATTATACATATGCATTTTCTATATAAATCACACAGTTGCAATTAAAGTTACATGCAGCTAAGGTAGTTGAGAATCCCATCCCAACACCCTTAATAAACGCAATTCATCAAACAATTACCCATTCAGACATTTTATCAAACACTTAGCCTACACATTACTTCATACATGAACTAAATTAGTTAAAGCATATATTAAGGCAAATCCCTTCACAAAAGAGTTGTCATACATACCCCAATCATGTATTCTAAGTTAATAGTCATCGTGAGCACAAATCATAATTTCATATTCATTCGAACACTTCAACAAATACATGGAATGCATTATATATTCACATAGTTCACACACATGTATAAATTATCGAATACATCGTAACTAAGATCATATGGAAGCAATCAAGTCGGACATAAATCATTGCTAACATTAAAACCTTGAAAACCATAACCTAAACATTTATAGTCCGCACCTTTCATTGGTACTCTCGTTTCAAACTCAATTTGAACACTACGTTCCCGTAAACCGAACGTTGGACACCTAAGCAATGAAATAGGATAGCTATTTCTTAGATTCCTCTATGTGGATTCCTAAATCGATATTAGGGTTAGGATTTCTTACCCAAATCACAGTCGAAACAAGTTGAGTAGCGTAGTAGGGCAATTCGGAGTGTGGAGTTGTGGAAAAGGATACCACCAACAATCTCCAAGTATCCTTCTTCCTTCCTTCCTCTTTTCTCTCTCTCTCTCTCCTAGGGTTTTAAGGAAATTCGTATGAGGGAGACAAGGGGTGGTTTAAGGGTTGTATATAGGCTCAATAGTGATGTAAATGGCCCCAAGGTCATGGTATACTTTGGTTATAGCCAAAAGGCGACTGTTTCGGGTCAACGAGACTCATCTGGAGGTCCATTTCTCGCATACGACCTGAAGCAAGTTCCCTAACGATGGATCTAAGCCAGGTTATGATATCGCTCCCATCGGATTAGTGGATCGACCGTGAAGGACCTGTGTCAGTTCAACAGTCATCGTCACTCGATCAGGGCCATAAGTATACGGATATGTACAGGGAAATTTCCCTGATCCACGGGTATAGTTTGGTCAGAATCTGACGGTCTGAAACCTTTAACTTCGCCTGCAAGTGAATAACCCAATTCACTTAAGTTTCAGTGCACTTTCAAAAGATATTCGCGTTTCTCACACACTTTACTCGGGGCTCTAGTTGTACGTTTCTTGATACTATTTGGGCTAGATTCCCACGGTGGTTGTTAAGCCCAGTAAGGTGGTCATAACCTTATAGTTTCGTGGTCATCGAACTTTCAACGGGTGATCCACGTCCGATACGGAGTTTCAATGTGCTCCCAAGAGCAACTGGGTTTTGATATTGTTCCTAGGTTTTAAGGTAATGTTGAGTTAGGGATTCTAATGGTTTTGGGTCTTGCCATCTGTATAGATAGTGGTTCAAGATAATCCACCGATTAAATCAATTTAGTACTTAATTAAACTTTGCCTAAATTCTGGAGAATTCAGTCCTTAGTGATTTCTGCCTGAGGTGATACTCGGGTCTTTGTACGGATTTTTCTGAGACGTTATAATCTACCCCCCTTAAAGAAAAATTTCGTCCTCGAAATTAGTACATTTTCGTACTCCTCGAGAATCTGAGGGTAGTTCTTACGAACCTCAGCTTCTGTTTCCCAAGTAGCCTCTTCCTCAGTGTGTTGAGTCCACAATACCTTCACAAGTGGGATAACCTTGTTGCGTAGAACTTGTTCCTTCCTATCTAGAATATAGGTTGGGTGCAGTACATAAGTAGCATCTTCTCTTAGCTGCACCTGCTCCCATTTGATAACATGAGTAGGATCAGGAATATATTTCTTCAACATCAATACGTGAAACACGTTGTGCACGCCTGCGAGTGGTGTGGGCAAAGCAAGGCGGTATGCTACCACACCCACTCGGTCTAGAATCTGGAATGGGCCAATGAATCTCGGCGTGAGTTTCCCCTTCTTGTCAAAACGAAGGGCTCCCTTGATTAGGGAAACTTTAAGAAACACATGATCCCCAACTTCGAATTCCAGCCGTCGCCATCTCGTATCAGCTTAACTCTTCTGTTTACTCTGTGCTGCAAGAAGTTGACGCCTGATAATGTCGATCTTCTCTGAGGTCGTTTGTACTAAATCTTGATCGATCATACTCTTCTCACTAACCTCTGCCCAACAATGGGGTGCTCAACATGGACGCCCATACAAGGCCTTGTAGGGAGCTATTCCAATACTCGCTTGAAAGCTGTTGATATAAGCTAATTCAGCATAGGGAAGACATCCATCCCAACTGTCTTTGAAGTCGAGAACACATGCCCGCAATATATCTTCTAACACCTGGTTTACCCATTCTGTCTACCCATCAGTTTGTGGGTGGAACGCAGTACTGAACTTCAGTTGTACTCCCATTGCTTCTTGGATTCGAGTCCAGATGATAGACGTGAATCGCATGTCTCAGTCCGATACAAGTTCCATAGGCACTCCATGCAGGCGTACTATCTCCTTGATGTACAGCTTGGCCAAATCATCGCTGGTTTTGAAATTCTGATAGGGAGAAAGTGAGCTGATTTCATCAATCGGTCCACAATCACCCAAATGGAGTCATGTCCCTTTCTCGTCTTTGATAACCCTGAAATGAAATCCATAGAGATGAATCCCATTTCCATTCAGCTATGGGCATGAGCTGAAGTAGTGTAACGACCCGAATCTTTAGGACCCGGGTATATGACCCGTGTCAGAAAAACCCGAGTGTTAACCTTAAAGGATGGTCAAATTCAAGTGTATATTTTTTTTTCAACTATCAGAGTAAGAAAATGAGCGTAGTGTGGACAAATTGACATAAAGGAAAATTTCATTATCGTTCAAATATACAAGAAGTTGCCCATAATGACTTGTACAAACCAATGTCTCTGAATTTAACAAGTACAAGATTTACAATAATTTAATACATGAAGAATAACAGAAAGCATATAAATATAAGCCGCAAGATCACGCAGCTCCTCTAGGCAAATACAGTCATGCATCCCTGCGATGGTACCCTGCTCATCATCAAGTCTGAACATACATATTACTAAAGCCACCTGTACTACCTGTACGGTTGTATATTTGATGGATGAGTGGCCAACTCAGTGTGAATTCCCCTCAAGATTACACACCACCGCATTAGGTAAGCATAGTTATAAAACAAAGTATACAAAACAATACATGATGCAGGTCTTGTTAGATGCATGGATGCGTGAATGCAATCATCCCCCCGGGGATGCTCATCCGTGCGAACAGTGGGCCGTCACCCATACAATCATCGAACCTGAAAAACATCATCTAGTTGGAACAATACGTGCCATGTATGCATGATTAGCCAAGTCATTATTAGTCCATTTACAACCAGCCAATTTAGATAAGCTCAAAGGTCACTACGGGGAGCACATAGCCCAGCGTAGGCCGATAGCTTGACCATAGGTCTCATACCACCATCCCCAACTCATGAGACTACCATCTTAAGATGTTTAATGGAAACCTGTTAACTAGTGGCCAATCATATTACAGTATATAAGGCTTACCATCGCATGGTACATGGTATAAAACACTGAACCCATATAGGGAAATTATCAGAACAAAGCCACATAGGGCGATATCAAACGAGCCACTTAGGCAATTATCAAGATTAGCCACATAGGGCGAGTATCAAAGCCTTGCGATAAAAGACCATCCTTGAAAACTATTAGACACAACAACCCTGGATGGTAGGCCCACATTAATGGCCAATTCAAACCACCATTCAATAACCACTAATCCGAAGGTCCATTACAATCACAACCAATCAGGTTACATCCCAAGTATGGGTGTACATTCATATGTGGGAATTTTTCACTGATGTACCAGTTTAAGTTCCATAAGCAATCCATAAAAAGAAATCCACGAGCATGAACAATTATACAGGATAATCATAAAGCATGTAATGCAGCAATTCAATTTACACCAGCTAACACATGTGATTATAAAGGGAGATATCAATTATGAATTTAAATAAAAATTATAACTTAAGCTAATGAGAAGATGGAAAGCTCAAGGGGAAGAATCATCACCTTATGAACTGAATCACCTTCTAGTGTCACTAAGTACTTGCGCCCTTAGAACTGAATCCTTTCATGAATTACAAATTTTGTATGGTTAGATCCAAGTTTCATATGTTATCTATGGATAGGATTATGACCTATGGTTTGGATCATTTAGAGTTAGAGTTTTATTCATTACTCTAATCTTAGACTTTGGTTTAGGGTTTGAAGTTCAACTCATATAATTAAATCGTAATAATATTAGAATAGAGTAAAGGCAAATAATAACTGCCTATTAATACTAATAATGTTAACCTTATTATTAATAATCCTACAATGACAAAAAAGGCATAACATGCTTAGCGTTATTATTTAATATTTATAATAACCAATACTTAGCAAAATTAACCTATCAATGGTTAGCCATATTTAATAATTACAATAATTATAGTAATCCTAATGATGATAATAAATACTAAGATCTACTATCAAGGATAATATTTAGGAGAGTTAAATAAGGTTCTACTACTTAATAACTACAATTTCGTTTACCATAACTAGGTTATATAGTGGACTTTGATCATACCATAATTTATGAAATTTTACCATTAGATCCAACCTAACTTACTATCTACATTTTGAGTATTGGCCTTGGGTTTAGATCTTGGATTTAATTTCTAATTGATGTAGTAACGATATTAATTATATTATTGACTAAAAATAATAATCTAACAATGGCTAAACAACAACAACACTAATTATTTCATTATAATGTTAATTATAGTTTCTAGTTAATGACATTAAAATAACCTTAATTGCCATCACAGATAGGAATAATAACAATGTTATTGATAACCAACGTAACTTAATTGATGAAAAGAGATGAAAAATCTCACCTATGTTGACTCGGTTCGAGTCGAGTTAACTCGGCTCGACTCTCCCAATCACACCTTCTCCTTCTTCTCTATCATTCTCCTATTCCTTTCTTTCTTTCTCCTACTCCGCTCCTTCCATTTTCCACTTGCCAGAAATCCAGCAGAGACTAGACCATGCCAACCCAACTTGACTCGGCTGGACTCGGTTCCAACCGAGTCAACTCGGCAGCCACTCATCTAAACCTACTCTCTCTTCTCTCTCATTTTCTCATCTTCTCTTCACTACTTCGACCAGAAGAATGGTCTGGATTTAATCAGGCCCAACCTAGCTTTGACCCAACTCGGTCCAGCTCGGACTGAGCATGACCACTACTCGGCGGCAGGTGCAGCACAGCGCCCCACCCGCACATCTTCTCTCTAATTTTTTTCTTCTTTCTCTATTTCCCTGCCCACCATGGCAGCTGGAGCGAGTCTGGACTCATCTCCGACTCGCCAGACTCAGCCCAGGCCTGAGAACAGCCCGGAGTGGTAACAGACAGGGAGAGGAGAGAGGACATCGTCCTCATTCTCTTTCTCTCTCTCGTTTTCTGTTTCTTCTTCTCTCTTTCTTTTCTTTCTCGTTCTCTCTCCCTAATCCTCTCTTCGTCTACTTCTTGCTACTAAAAACGTCCAGCAAATGGACCTCATTACAGACAGAGCCTGAATCACGACTGGTTAATGCAAATGGTGAGGAAGACATTCAGCCATTAATGGCATTTTTGCAAGGGATGCTTCTCCCTCCGATTTGCTTCCTTCAGACAGCTCATATGGGCCTTAGAAAGCTCTTAGACAAGCTTTCTCAAAGCTTGGAGGGGATTAGGGTGGTGGGTTCGGAGATAGGAAGAAATGGCCGATTTCTCGCTCGAGCTGCAGTAAGAGGTGGAGAGCAACTGTGGCTACTCGATCCTCCTTTCTTTATAGAGAACCCTAGTTCTCTAGGGCCATTGGATGAAAAATGAGTGGCCCAGATCGTTCTAGCTTGAAACAGCCATCAAGTACGGCTGGTAGGATGAAATCGGTAGCTATTTCATTGCTGGTTTTCTATGAAAACCGGAATCTGCGTGAAGGGTAGTGATTTGCCTCGGATGAACGGCTAGGATGGGAAATGGAGGGAGCACGCGGATCGCCCTCATGGCAGCAGTGAAGAGTTTTTCATTTTTGGGAAGATTGGTTTTCCATAGTTTAAATGAGCCTGAGTTTGAGTCTGTACGTGCACGCACCTACGTGCAACCATACCTAGGGTTTGGTCAGAAGACCCATCCGAACAAGATGGACAGTTTAGATCATGAAGATGGGCCATCGTTTGTGGCCCACTGTCGAATCCCACGGACACTCGTTCGTCCACTGGTGAAGACCGAAGAGAGATAAATCCTCTCCCTATTTAGAAAGGTTGGGTCAGCAACGTTTGACCGAGACCTTTGGCTCAGTGCATGGCTGGTGCACTGCCTCTTCATGCACACCACATTAGTGTGGGGTCCACCGAGATGTTCCTGATAAATCGACACCATTCATCCCACTTGGTGGGCCCTGCCATAGCTTCTGAACAAAGATGGGGCGAATCTAAATCTTAAGTAGGCCATACACCTAAACTTCTACTCCCAACGGTGGGTTTCTGACAATCTAATGGTTGGATCATCCCGGGATTGAGTGTCAACGGTTGGAAAGGGCCAAGGGACCAAATTATGAAACATATCCAAGTACTAGGTGGACCATACATTGCAAAAGCATGTGGGTGAAACCCACCATTAAAAACTAACATGAAACCATGTTGCTACTCAAAATAGGGGGGGGGGTGCCTTTTAGAAATCTACTCCCTTCACCACCTTCGTCATAATGTTTTGGCATATGGGTCAAAGTATGAATCAGATCTGAGTTCCAGGCGCGCCACACCTTTAATAAGTGTGTGAATTACTCACACCATTGAAACCCATGCATGTCTTTGTGAGATTTGTCATTCCACGTGAATTAATTTATTTTGTGTGGAGTGACTTGTACTATTTTTAGTCTCATGATCCGTTCTGTTCATTGCGTCGAACACACTTTGCTAGGATAAGGATCTGAAAATAGAACAGATCTGTTGATCGGGTGGGCCGCACGGTATGTTTTAGCTTCAACGGTAGTATGTAATGATATTGAATATTTACAATCTTGTCATCCATTTCTCAACCAGCTTCTGATGTCCATTACGTTGGAGTGCACCGCCTGAATTTCTTAAAATTTGGCAGGCATTCTTCATTTTTCGTGTTCTTTACATTGGTCCAGTTTGGGCCCCGATCTCCCAAGGATCTCCATGATGCTCCTTTAATGGCTTACACACTCCATAATTCAAAATAGCATTTGTACACCTCCGATTGATAAGTTACCAGGTAGTTTAGACTTAAACCTGAACATCTTCATAATGACCGATTCGTCCTGATATTCGGATGGCCCATTTGGCGGATCCAAACCTGATGGATGGTCATGTGACTTATTAAAAATAAGGAAGCTTTATGGTTAACACTCTAACCATGTATACGGGTGGACGTATGGTCAGATTTGTGAATGGGTGAACACAAAGTGGGTTTCTGGAGTGATTAGGGGTATAGGTCGATGACATTTTTGTAATTATTGCTGATCTGTGAGTTTTGGAAAATCTAATGGCTCTACATAGTTATAGGTATGTTTCTAAGCAATTCTTACAAAAGAACGTATATCTAAATCATTATGGGTAGGGAGCTATTCGTCGTGTCCTTCATGGGAAAGTACTTACGTCAAATCACGTGATGGATAGTCTCGTCTTGAAATCAACTGTCAGATGGTTGAATCTATTAAATGGAGGTAACTCCCAACAGTTAAGTTTATGTCAGGGCAAGGATGTAAGGCCAGAATAGTTGGATTGTGTAACAGCCCGGATTTTTCCCAACCTGGGATTAGACGTCCTTAGGCAATGGGTCGCTCCTAACACCTTATTAACTTGTCAGAACTGAATCCCACAGTCTAGAATCGCTTCTGAACCCATTTCCTTCACAAATCCCACCCTTCACCACCTTGTTCTTTAAATTTTCTAAGTACTTTCACCCTAGACACTATCTTAAACTAGCTAAGTAGTATAACTTGGATCACATTATATACATTGCTGCAAAGGACTAAGTACCACCTCAGACAAAAATCTTATAGGACTAAATCCTTTAGAAATTAGACAAAGTAACTAAGTGCAAAACTAGATTAGCTACGAAATCCGCTAGAATCATTTTAAATACGATCTGCAAGACCCAAAACTTGCAGAATCATTGACGCTAGGTTACCCTAAAATATAGGATCAATCTCATTACCCGGCTGCTCTCGGGAGCATCTCGAAACTCCGTATCAGATCTGGACCGCACTTCGGAAGTCCGATTAACACAAAGTTAAGGAATTAGGACCACCTTGCTGGGCTTGACAACCATCTCGAAAATCAAATCCAGACAGTGTCCCATGGCTATTCGCTTGAGTCCGGAGCGAGAGAGTTTGAAAACACTTGTTTTCTTTGCAAAATAAATATCTTGAATAGTAATCTGGCATGTGTTGCTTGCGGATCAGTTTTAAGCAACCAGACCGTCAGAATCAGACCAAATTACACCCTCGGATCAGGAGAAATTTTATACACATTTACATGTACTCGGAATCTCCGATCGAGATCCGCTGACCGTTGAACTGAAACTGGTCCGCCACGCGTGATCTGAGAACCCAACTAGAACAAAAACTTAATAGAACCTAGATCCATAATTTGTGAGCTTAAGTCCGACCTTTGGCTCAAGGAGGCCCGCTAGACGTCCTCCGTTGAGCTGAAACAGGTCCGATTTGGTTATAACCTAAGTATACTTTGACATGGAGTCTATTTCGGTGAGTTTTTAGGCTATATAAGGACCTTAAACCCTCTCTCATTGCAGCCATACGAATTTGAGAGAAACCCTAGAGAGAGAAGAGAGAAAAGAGAGAAAGTGTGGGAACGGTGGGAGAATCTTCCTGCCGCTCTACCCTGCCGCTATACGTGCGTAACCACTCCATTCTCATCGCTTTTCCGGCGATTCCAGCGTCATTTCTAGGTAAGAAACCCTAACCCTAAACTGATTCGAGATTGTATAGGTTGTAGGTTATGAAATAGCTAACCTATTTCGTTCTATAGGTTACCAAACTGCCATATACGAAAGCTTAGCAAACCTATCGACTTCGTTACGATTCTACGACAAAAGGTGAGGACTTTAGGTGTATAGGTTATGGTTTTCAACGCTTTCAATGTCAGATAATGATAGATTCATGATCTGCATGCAATTGCACATGTACAAAGTGCTGTCTGTTTTCTGTTTCGATTAAAGATGAAAAATATGGAATTCTACATACTCTAGGTATTTGTAGAAAGTACGGTATACGTATAAATTTTAGAAATGTGTTTGACATGATTATTTGTTGTATGAATATATTATATATGGATAAATTACCTGTTTGTCGAAAGGACTCGCCCTAATACATGTTTTGCTTATATACACTATGTATGTTGAAATTGTGTATTCTAGAAAGTATAGTATACGTATAAATTTTGGAGATGTGTTTGCCAGGATTATTTGCTGTTGAATATGCTATATATGAATAAAATACTTGCTTGGCGAAAGGTTAGCCCTAATACATGTTTTGCTAACATACATCATGTATGTTGAAATAGTGTATGCTAAGTGTTTGTGAAAATGACTGAATGAGTATAGAATTCTCATTCGTGCTCGCCATGACTAATTGTCATGGATTCATGATTGTTGTATTGGAGATACCCCTTTGACGAAAGGATTTGCCCTAAATCACGCCACGGCCAATATACACTATATATGCTAACATGTGTGGTCCAAGTGTTTGTGGAAATGACTGAATGAATATGGAACTTGGATTCCTGCTCACCATGACTATCCGTCGTGGGTGCTCGCGTCTTATCCATTGGGGTAACTCCCTAGTGAAAGGATTTGGACTAATGCCTATGTGATCAACATATGTCATGTATGTTGATGTATGTCTTTTAAAGTGTTTCTTGAAATTTCCGAATAAGTAGTAGTTAGCAAATTGTAATGTATAAGGGTGTTGAGATATGATTCTCAACTTCTTTTAACTATGTGTATATTTTTCCTTGGATAGTTGTGTGATTAGGAATTGAATATGTACAAACTCATGCTTGTGTTGTGCTTCATAACATGCTCAAGTGCTTTTATGATTTTATCTATGTAATGCATATGCTTAAATTCATGTTTACGTTGTATGATCCGTCATGGGTGATGGGGGAGTGGAACAACGAGTGCGTGCAACAGCCCTGACAGCCCTAAACGGATAATATCAGTCTTTGATTGAATGATTTGAAATTTGATCCATTACTGCTTTAAATATCTGAAATTGATTGTGTTTGGGGCTATGATTATAGTCCAGACAATCGGTACCAGAATTGAATTCGTGGCTGTGATTCGTTTGCCACGTGAGATGTGTTCGACGAACCCGAGTCGTACTTCGGTTAGCGATAGTGGTTGGCCACGCGAAGTGCTTATGCGCTTCATATCGTTCAACTTGTTGTGCGCTCGAGCTAGCCGAGCTCGTCAAGCAACCCGATCTGTCTTATGTATGTTCACCATGTTTGGACGCTACTGCTTGAACCTAGGGTACCAAACTTACTAGTGAAATCCCTTTTAACCATGGTACCTCGATCTGCTAAGACTCATGAGCCGGGCATGGTGGTATGGGACACCATGGTCGAGCTGTCGGCCTACGCTGGGGCCACGTGCCTCTTCGTAGTGACCAGTGAGCAACCAGACTCGTGAGCCGATTATGGTGGTATGAGACACTATATTCGTGCTGTCGGCCTACATTGATAAGGTGATGGGGGAGTTGTGTAACCTTTGTGCGTAACAGACCTAGCAGCCATTTGTAGTGACCTCGAGCATACTCTGAAATTGCAGTGAGCCTTAGAGTTTTACCGCGGTGTATAGAGTATGAACTAGGCCTGTTTCTGTATAGTGATGAATTGTTAAAGAGGTGATGGGGAAGTGGTGTAACCTTTGTGGGTAACAGCCCTGGCAGCCTTTGTAGTGACCTAGAAAACACACCATCGTCTGAGATTAACTAGGACTGACGACCCTAGAATGGATCATGTTTGGGAATGATACAAGGGAGGTATCTTAGTTTCCCAATCCTGATGTTTGAAATGGACTAATAAATACTCGGTAATCATGCTCATCATGCATTGCATGTGCCTGGAAGATGTGGAGCACTGAGGGATGAAAGCATGCCGCGAACGTAAGACGATGTCGCACGAGGGAGGGTGTGGTGAGGGCATACATCATGACTGCATTCATACTTGCATTAATAAGAGTAGTTAGGAGTGTTTGATTTTACTGCTTTATCATTACTGCTTGACTGAATTGATAACATGTTAACCTATGCTTTACTGTTCCACTGAGTTAATCACTCACTCCCACGTTACGGGACGGTGTTGTACACACCACCCAGATTTGTTGAGTTTCAGGTGATGGCGATGCTTATGAAGTAGAGCCGGACTACTATGATGTTGAGGAGTTCTCCTACATGTAACTCTCTGACAGGTCTATGAAGACTTGGTATTGTGTTGACGGGGCTATGATATTTGGGATAGGAGACATTACACTTCCTCACATTAGGTATATTTTATAATTGTACTTGTAATTAATTAACCTAGTAACATCATCACACTCTGGAGACTCACCATAGTTTCTATATATTTTATATATCTATCACAGTCTTCCGCTTGCAATTTAACTGTCTCTGGAGTATGATATGCTTTTTGGCTTAATCTCACTCATGTTCAATACACTAATTCAGACAACATTTAATCATCATTATCTATGTTGCATAAGTGATGTTCTGGAACTCAGGTGTTGAGTTATGCTCGACCCCCAATTTTTCGGGATACTACAGTTGGTATCAGAGCATGATTTGGATTAAACCGGACCTGGGTTATGGTCACACGACGCACTCTGACGAACTCTGACTTAGGAGGGAGCGACGGAATGTAGAAACAGTCATAGGTATCCCGATTTCGCCAATTGGCGAAGTTCACTGAAAACGAACGCCGAAATCGAGTCCGTATTCAACCATGGTCGCACGGGTCGACCTTAAAACATTCCTAGGCCGTCTATAGATGATTCTAGATTACAATCCACCTCACCCCAACTGTTGAAAATCGGTAGAATACTGGATAAGAGTGATGATGATAACTACTCCGAATCCTTGGAGCTTCTCTGGACTCCTCACAGAGACTTCTCGAGTCTACGAGAAAAGAAAGCAAAAAGTAGAAATAAATTCTAATAAATTTGAAATTGATTAATGAATGACAAAAGAAAAATAAGTTCATAACCCTTTAAGTATGGATACCAAGTAATGAGAACGAAATCAGAAACAAACTACAACTAAAACTCCTAGAATTCGCGACTTACTATAAGGTCGTGATGTCTATTAGTGCGCAAGGTTTTCGGCCAAAAATGGTAAGTGTCCTATTTGGCTTCACCAAACCATTCACCTAATTATTACAAGCCCTTTTCACGTTGGGCGTAACTCTTAAAGCCCAACGGATGAAGAGAAATCAAACTAAAACTACTATTTTAGTAAAACAAAATTGAAACAGGGAAACGACCATCAATCGGAGGGTTTTTTTTTGCAATTTCGGGCTGCGCAACCCAATATAGTAGGGTTGGTTGGTTTCATTAGCTCGTTCTACCCCAAATTCATATATTTTACGTCAGATAACTCATTCCGGATTGCAAGATACGTCCGATCTGACCCGAAACGACTCGAAATGGAGTCGGGGGGCCACACGCGTCAATCCGGGGAGGAATCATGTGGACCCAGGGTGCATTTGGCACCTTGGGGGTTGGGGAACATCACCCAACTGCGACGGTAGCACGCCGGGCAAAGCCGACCGCGGCGGAACCGCGGTCGACCGCGGTCAGGTTGGCCTACTCAAGTTGGGCCGAGCCTGGTCATGGTCGGCCCGACCTCTACACACATGTGGTGCATGCGATTTTGCGGGGGGACCCCTATTTCATGTCATTTTACCCCTCTCTCTCAAACGCCCCTCCAAGCCCCCTTTTCTCTTTTCGGTTGCTGTTTTCTCTCTCAAACCTCCACTCCAATCGTCCATTTCGTTATTTCCTGTCCAACCATATATCACTCCATCATTTACAGCCACACTCACCTTCTACCCTTTCCGTTTCCCTCATTTGGACTCCCACAACCCCTATTTGGAGCTCAAAATCGGGCAAGCCCTCTAACCTATCCATTTTTTTCATTTTCCTTTCTTTACTCCTTGTCAGTTGGACCTCTACAACCCCTGATGAGAACCAAATCTGTGGAGAACCAAAACTTCAGCCCTTTTTCTCCCTTTAGGGCCCGTTCGGCCAAACTGCATTAGGTGAGTTAGGTGAATAGAATTGTATAAGTAATAATAAATGTATGTGTAGGTATGGTCCTTAGATTGGGTGTATCCCATGTTTTCCGACACCATGTTTAGAATGTACGCAATTAAAAGTAAATTTTGAAATTTCCTTTCAAATAACACTTAGAAATTCATTATCCTGGGATTTGGAACTCCCATCTCACACTTTTCCAACACCAGGCTCATTTTCCAAAGCCTATAAAATTTATTTTTATCCCACCCACCCTCCTACCAACCATGACACTCCCAATCCCGATGTAGGATTAGCAATACAGTCCCATTTAATATAACTTAAGACCACTGGCCAAATAGTGTTGAAGTGATAAAGTCCCTTGATATACATTAACCCACCACACTCTAATAACTTAAGCTTTTAGAGTAAATGGTTGTTTGACAAATAGACCCTTGAAGTTTTGGACCTAGTGCGGTGCTTCGACAGACCTGACAGTATAGGAAATCCAACAAATTAAGAACGTGAACTCTAGAACCCCCTTAGTTGGTTTGAGCATATGTAAAGTGCTCGAGCGTAGCTACATTCATGTTCGGGCAACTCAATTTCAAACAAACAAACAAACAATTTCCTTTATTAAAAATGGTGTAAAATCATCTAGTGTATAAGCATAGACTTTGGATTACAACTAGGGGATTACGCTACTCATACGTTGCGACTAGGCACTAAAGAATGTAAAAGATTCATTATGCTAAGATAATTGAAAAAAATAAATTTCGTTAGTTGGCTTGATTAGGTTGGAGCGAGACCCCGTCCCTTATTGAATCCCCTCGATACTCATAGACTTCTTTAATAACTCTTAGGAAGGTTGTTTTGATTAGAAACTAATCACGCAGAGGGAAAACTTATATATCCCTTAGATTTAATGTTAGGTCAAATTAATACACCCCTTAGAATCGCCTTCTCAAGGACTTAGTACAATCGGGAACACGGAGTAGAGAAACTACATATAAGCGAGGTACTCGCGGTATGAATTAAATTCTCAATCCTGGTAGTGACCAATGAACTCTATGCTCTAATCAAGCAGAAGGTCGGGATCAACTAGGATTAAGAACTGATACGACACATTTTCTGTCCTCATGAGGCAGAAGATCTATGTATCCGGCTTAGACCCACTACGCAACTTTCTTCCGTGTTGGCCGAACCACTTGCAACCAAAAGTTTATAACTTCGTCTTTGAAAAGTATTAGGAGTATATAGCCGATAGTGACTTTGTCTTTTAGGCCCAAGGAATTACCCAAATGGGCAACAAATAGTTAGGAATTATGTCCCAAATTACATGCCATGTCGGCATACATTTTGTGCATATGAACGTAGAAAGATAGCCTGCCTGTTAGGCTTGACATGAGTACATAAGGTAGGTCAGGACCGTGATGATAGTCCTCTTTTGGTAGACTTAGGCATCTGGCCTCAAACTCACACCTGCCCCTGAAATCAACCACATTATCCATCATTTTTAGCTCCTTTCGATACCCATAGGTACCAATGCCATAATACACATTATCGATGAAAAGAAGACCAATGTTGTGGGAGACCGCATCCCATTCGTGTCATGGATAGGTCCTAAATTACACCTTATTCCGACATACGGAACAGGACATAGATCTTGAACCTTGGAGGTAGAAATAAATTTTTAAGGGGGGTAGAACATGATGAGCCCACTCTAGTTAGGTCGGCTAATACACCTCTTTGATCTGGGTAGCGCAGCGAAAGCGTGGTGGACCCTACCCCACTGGCCCAGGATCAAAACGGTGCTCGTTAAATACGCACATTATAGAAGCCCTAGCAAGTTCTACTATGAAAATGTTTTAGGATGATCTAGTAAGATTTGATTCACCATTTCCTTTGGCATAGATAATAACGAGGACTCTCTTAGACTAAGACCTAAAGGGCAACCTTAGAAATAGACAATTTGAACCTTCCTGTAGTGGGCATTCCCTAAGTTTTTAGAGTGATCGGACTACGGAGTTACTGAAATATAAACTGTGAAGCATTCGCGTCTTGACCCAATTCTCAATCCTGGGTGACTACCAATAGACTCTCTGCTGACGAGTAGACGACCAGGATCCACTAGGATTCGGAAGGGATACGATGAGCTTCCTACCCTGGCCCAGTAGATGATCGATGTATCGGGATCGAGCCCACTATTACCATCTCTCCATGTTGGTCAAACAATGAAAACAGCTATCTTACTCTAAATTGTTGGGAATTGTCGTCAAGACTCCAAATAGGTACAGAAATAAATTGTAGCAGACCATCAGGGTATGAGAAATGGATAAAGAAATAAGTTTTAAGGGGGGTAGACTAAAATGAACCAGGCTAATATACACCCTACCGCGCATAGAGACTTGAAAATAATAAGTCGTAGACAAATGAAATAATAAAATCTTTCCTTATTACCCTTAGGCAATTTGGGGACAAAATTTTATTTTAAGGGAGGTAGATTGTAACAGCCCAGATTTTTCCCAACCTGGGATTAGACGTCCTTAGGCAATGGGTCGCTCCTAACACCTTATTAACTTGTCAGAAATGAATCCCACAGTCTAGAATCGCTTCTGAACCCATTTCCTTCACAAATCCCACCCTTCACCACCTTGTTCTTTAAATTTTCTAAGTACTTTCACCCTAGACACTATCTTAAATTAGCTAAGTAGTATAACTTGGATCACATTATATATATTGCTACAAAGGACTAAGTACCACCTCAGACAGAAATCTTATAGGACTAAATCCTTTAGAAATGAGACAAAGTAACTAAGTGCAAAACTAGATTAGCTACGAAATCCGCTAGAATCACTTTAAATACGATCTGCAAGACCCAAAACTTGCAGAATCATTGAGCTAGGTTACCCTAAAATCTAAGATCAATCTCATTACTTGGCCGCTCTGGGGAGCATCTCGAAACTCCGTATCAGATCTGAACCGCACGTAGGAAGTCCGATTAACACAAAGTTAAAGAATTAGGACTGCCTTGCTGGGCTTGACAACCATCTCGGAAATCAAATCCAGACAGTGTCCCACGGCTGTTCGCTTGAGTCCGGAGCGAGAGAGTGTGAAAACACTTGTTTTCTTTACAAAATAAATATCTTGAATAGTAATCTGACACGTGTTGCTTGCGGATTAGTTTTAAGCAACCAGACCGTCAGAATCAGACCAAATTACACCCTCGGATCAGGAGAAATTTCATACACCTTTACATGTACTCGGAATCTCCAATCGAGATTCGCTGACCATTGAACTGAAACTGGTCCACCACGCGTGATCTGAGAACCCTACTGGAACGAAAACGTAATAGAACCTAGATCCATAGTTTGTGAGCTTAAGTCCGACCTTTGGCTCAAGGAGGCCCGCCAGAAGTCTTCCGTTGAGCTAAAACAGGTCCGCTTTGGTTATAACCTAAGTATACTTTGACCTAGAGTCTATTTCGGTGAGTTTTTAGGCTATATAAGGACCTTAAACCCTCTCTCATTGCAGCCATAAGAATTTGAGAGAAACCCTAGAGAGAGAAGAGAGAAAAGAGAGAGAAAGTGTGGGAGCAGTGGGAGAATCTTCCTGCCGCTCTACCCTGCCGCTATACGTGCGTAACCACTCCATTCTCATCATTTTCCTGGCGATTCCGGCGTCATTTCTAGGTAAGAAACCCTAACCCTAAACTGATTCGGGATTGTATAGGTTGTAGGTTATGAAATAACTATCCTATTTCGTTCTATAGGTTACCAAACTCCCATGTACGAAAGCTTAGCAAACCTATCGACTTCGTTACGATTCTACGACAAAAGGTGCGGACTTTAGGTGTATAGGTTATGGTTTTCAACGCTTTCAATGTCAGATAATGATAGATTCATGATCTGCATGCAATTGCACATGTACAAAGTGCTGTCTATTTTCTGTTTCGATTAAAGATGAAAAATATGGAATTCTGCATACTCTACGTATTTGTAGAAAGTATGGTATACGTATAAATTTTGGAAATGTGTTTGACATGATTATTTGTTGTATGAATATATTATATATGGACAAATTACTTGTTTGGCGAAAGGACTCGCCCTAATACATGTTTTGCTTATATACACTATGTATGTTGAAATTGTGTATTCTAGAAAGTACAATATACGTATAAATTTTTGAGATGTGTTTGCCATGATTATTTGCTGTATGAATATACTATATATGGATAAAATACTTGCTTGGCGAAAGGTTTGCCCAAATACATGTTTTGCTAACATACATCATGTATGTTGAAATAGTGTATGCTAAGTGTTTGTGAAAATGACTGAATGAGTATAGAATTCTCATTCGTGCTCGCCATGACTAATTGTCATGGATTCATGATTGTTGTATTGGCGATACCCCTTTGACGAAAGGATTTGCCCTAAATCACGCCACGGCTAATATACACTATATATGCTAACATGTGTGGCCCAAGTGTTTGTGGCAATGACTGAATGAATATGAAACTTGGATTCCTGCTCACCATGACTATCCGTCGTGGGTGCCCGCGTGTTATCCATTGGGGCAACTCCCTAGTGAAAGGATTTGGCCTAATGTCTATGTGATCAAGATATGTCATGTATGTTGATGTATGTCTTTTAAAGTGTTTCTTGAAATGTCTGAATGAGTAGTAGTTAGCAAATTGTAATGTATAAGGGTGTTGAGATATGACTCTCAACTTCTTTTAACTATGTGTATGTTTTTCCTTGGATAGTTGTGTGATTAGGAATTGAATATGTACAAACTCATGCTTGTGTTGTGCTTCATAACATGCTCAACTGCTTTTATGATTTTATCTATGTAATGCATATGCTTAAATTCATGTTTACGTTGTATGATCCGTCATGGGTGATGGGGGGTGGAGCAACGAATGCGTGCAACAGCCCTGACAGCCCTAAACGGATAATATCAGTCTTTGATTGAATGATTTGAAATTTGATCCATTACTGCTTTAAATATCTGAAATTGATTGTGTTTGGGGCTATGATTATAGTCCAGACAATCGGTACCAGAATTGAATTCGTGGCTGTGATTCATTTACCACTTGAGATGTGTTCGAAGAACCCGAGTCGTACTTCGGTTGGCGATAGTGGTTGGCCACGTGAAGTTCTTATGCGCTTCATATCGTTCAACTTGTTGTGCGCTCGAGCTAGCCGAGCTCGTCAAGCAACCCGATCTGTCTTATGTATGTTCACCATGTTTGGACGCTACTGCTTGAACCTAGGGTACCAAACTTACCAGTGAAATCCCTTTTAACCATGGTACCTCGATCCGCTAAGACTCATGAGCCGGGCATGGTGGTATGGGACACCGTGGTCGAGCTGTCGGCCTACGCTGGGGCCACGTGCCTCCCCGTAGTGACCAGTGAGCAACCAGACTCGTGAGCCGATTATGGTGGTATGGGACACTATATTCATGTTGTCGGCCTACATTGATAAGGTGATGGGGGAGCGGTGTAACCTTTGTGCGTAACAACCCTGGCAGCCCTTTGTAGTGACCTTGAGTATACTCTGAAATTGCGGTGAGCCCTTGAGTTTTGCCGCGGTGTATAGAGTATGAACTAGGCCTGTTTTTGTATAGTGATGAATCGTTAAAGAGGTGATGGGGGAGTGGTGTAACCTTTGTGCGTAACAGCCCTGACAGCCTTTGCAGTGACCTAGAAAATACACCATCATCTGAGATTAACTAGGACTGACGACCCTAGAATGGATCATGTTTGGGAATGATACAAGGGAGGTACCTTAGTTTCCCAATCCTGCTATTTGAAATGGACTAATAAATACTCGGTAATCATGCTCATCATGCATTGCATGTGCCTGGAAGATGTGGAGCACTGAGGGATGAAAGCATGCCGCGAGCGTAAGATGGAGTCGCACGAGGGAGGGTGTGGTGAGGGCATACATCATGACTGCATTCATACTTGCATTAATAAGAGTAGTTAGGAGTGTTTGATTTTACTACTTTATCATTACTGCTTGACTGAATTGATAACATGTTAACCTATGCTTTACTGTTCCACTGAGTTGATCACTCACTCCCACGTTACGGGACGGTGTTGTACACACCACCCAAATTTGTTGAGTTTCAGGTGATGGCGATGCTTATGAAGTAGAGTCGGACTATTATGATGTTGAGGAGGAGTTCTCCTACATGTAACTCTCTAACAGGTCTATGAAGACCTGGTATTGTATTGACGGGGCTATGGTATTTGGGATAGGAGACATTACACTTCCTCACATTAGGTATATTTTAGAATTGTACTTGTAATTAATTAACCTGGTAACATCATCACACTCTGGAGACTTACCATAGTTTCTATATATTTTATATATCTATCACAGTCTTCCGCTTGCAATTTAACTGTCTCTGTTGTATGATATGCTGTTTTGGCTTAATCTCACTCACGTTTAATACACTAATGCAGACAACATTTAATCATCATTATCTATGTTGCATAAGTGATGTTCTGGAACTCGGGTGTTGAGTTATGCTCGACCCCCGATTTTTCGGGATGTTACAGATTGGTGTCGTACACATGTATGTATCAAGTTAAAGTTCATGGTAACACTCGAGTACCGAAAGTACAGGGTGTTACAAGTAGTCCAGGAGGTCGGCGATGTTCGGCATTGACCTGTTGGCACGTCAGATAACAGGATACAAAATCCGCAATGTGGGCCTTCATGTTGTCCCACCAGTACGAACGCTTCATGTCTCGGTACATCTTCGTACTGTCGGGATGCATTGCCATCCTCGAATTGTGAGCGGCTTCCAGGACTTCCTTCCTCAAGTCAGAGAAATTCGGGACGCATAGGCGGCCACGATAACGTAAACCCTCATCCGAACCAACTCTCCATTCAGAGTCTCCATTGCCACTAGCTCGTTTTCTCATCTTCACCAACCATTCATCTTCTAGCTGAGCCACAATGATTCGGTCATCAATAAGTGCCTATATGCGGATGTGTGCGACGCTCTCGAACGGCTACTTTACTGTAAGCTTCTGCTCAAAATCTAGTACAAACTCTACCATGTTCCATTCTTCTATCATGAGGGGAGTTGTAAATTCTATCGTCTTCTTACGGCTCAACGCGTCTGCTACAAGGTTAGCCTTGCCAGGATGGTAGGAAACCTCAAATTTGAAGTCTTTCAAGGTTTCCATCCAACGTCGTTGCCTCATATTCAGGTCTCTCTGCGTGAATATGTACATGAGGCTCTTGTGGTCGCAAAAGAGCTCGAACTCCTCTCTGTAGAGGTAATGTCTCCAGAGCTTTAATGCAAAGATGACGACCACTAATTCCAGGTCGTGCGTAGGGTAGTTTTCTTCGTGTTTCCTCAACTGTCGCGATGCATAGGCAATCATTCTGTCCTTCTGCATAAGAACACAACCCAAACCAACACGAGACGCGTCGGTGTAGATGGTATATCTAACCCCTTGCTCTGGCAATACTAGCACGGGTGCGGACGTCAACTTGTCCTTCAATTCCTAAAAGGCTGCTTCTGCTTTCTCATTCCAGGCAAACTTAAGATTTTTTTTTGAGTGAGCTGAGGCAACGGTTTGGCTATCTTGAAAAAGTCTTTAATGAATCAACGATACTAACCTGCCAGGCCAAGGAAACTCCTAACTTCAGTAACCGAACCGGGCTGCTCCCAGTCCTGAACTGTGGTCACCTTAGCAAGGTCCACAACGATACGTTCCTTGGACACCATATGTCCCTGGAACTTGACTTCTTCTTTCCAGAAGTCGCATTTCTTGTACTGAGCAAATAACTACTTCTTCCTGAGAGTATTGAAGACTGATCGCAGGTGCTCTTCGTCATCTTTCCGACTCTTGGATTATATCAGGATGTCATCTATAAACACGATGACGAATCGATACAGATACGACCGAAACACCCGGTTCATGAGGTCCATGAACACGGCTGGTGCATTTGTAAGCCCAAATGACATCACAAGGAATTCAAAATGCCCAAAACTGGTTTTGAATGCTATTTTCTACACGTCTTCATCCCTGACGCACAACTGATGATACCCGGACTATAAGTCGATCTTCGAGAAATACTGTGCCCCTCTCAATTGGTCAAATAGATCATCTATCATGGGCAAATGATACTTGTTCTTCACTGTCATTTGGTTCAACCTGTAATAATCAATACACAATCACAGCGATCCGTCCTTCTTCTTCACAAACAACACAGGTGCTCCCCAAGGAGACACACTCAGTCGTATGAAACCTGAACCCAACATATCATCAATCTATCTCCTCAACTCCTCCATTTCACATGGAGGCATACGATACGTCGGTAGAGAAATGAGTGTCGCACCAGGCACAAGGTCGATAGTAAAGTTGATCTCGCGCCGAGGAGGTAGTTCAGGTATCATTCTGAACACGTCCGTGAAATCTTAGACTACAGGGGTGTCCCCAAGTGTTAGACCATCTACATTTTCCAACAAGGAAGCGTAACAAATAATGTGGTAGGGCCAACTGACCTGAACTGGAAAAGTAAAGGTCGTGCCCTCAGGTCCATGTGTTATCACCAATCTGGTATCGCAATCGATCTCTGCCTTCATCTCAGTGAGCCAATCCATAGCGAGGATGACATCATAATGACATAGTAGGGCAACAATCAGGTCAACGAGTACTGTTCTGCTTCCTAAGTCTATCGAGCAATCCTTATAAATCTTGGTAATGTCTGAAAAGGTCCCTGTGGCGGTAAGGATTCTCACTCCCCTAGTATGAGTAGTTTCCAACACTAGTCGCTTGACTGTTGCGCATGATATTATTGAAATGGTGGAGATATTATTGAAATGGTGGACCTGGTGTCCACCAATAGGAAGACCGGTGTACCTTGGATATGTGTTGTGACTTTGAAGGCTAATGGTGTTATGGTTGTTGTCTTGGATGCTTCAGCTGCAAGTGAGTGCACACGAGCTTGTTGAGGACGATTCGGCTTTGCTACCATAGGCCGTTGAGGCGTCCTATTTCGATGTACATTTGGCCTGTAAAAAGGCTGTGCTAGCGGTGCTGAACGTAGAGGTGGAGCCGAAATAGCTTTGGGAAGCTGGCGTTTGATCTTCTGAGGAAGATGGAAGCTGTTGTCTCTCATCTTAGTAAAACAATAAGTGTCTGTATGGACCATCCTCTTGCAGTAGGTGCACCACAACTCTGATCGCCTCGGTTGGGTCGGTGGAGCCATAAGCCTCGGAGGCGAGTTGGCACGTGGCCTCTTGCCGAGGAACGGTCGGTTTGACAAGTCAGGTCGAGGCCTCGGTCCCATGGGCACACGCATAAGGGAAGTTTGTCTCAATTCTGCTCAGCTCGCAGGGACATGTTCACTAACTCAATATAGTTGGGAATACTAGCGCAACACATCTTCGTGCAGATCTCAGGCCATAGACCCTAAGAAACTCGCCGCATTCTCATCGGCTCATCTGCTAGGATCAAAGGAACGTACCTGGCCAGCTCTGTAAACCTGTTCTCATACTCAGCCACAGTCATTCCTCCTTGTCGGAGGCGAAGAAACTCACCCTCCTTTTCATTGCGGCAAGTGAGGGGGAAGTAATTCCCATGGAAGCACGTCTCAAATGCGTTCCAGGTCCACACGTGTCCTACAGAAACTGTCCGTAGGATGTTGTCCCACCAGAGACTAGCCTCCTTCTTGAACATATAGGTCATAAGTTCCACTTGCTCTGCCTCAGTGCAGTGCAGCGGCTTTAACATCTTAGGGATGCGATCTAGCCTGTACTCGGCTTCCTCGGGCCTGTGAATGCCCGCAAAGGTGGGAGGTCAAAAACGCTGGAAGCATTCAAATAAACCGTTGGCATTTATGTTTCCAGCAGGGTGCACAGGTGGTACAGGCGGGACCATATTCAGGTTCTGGGCAATGGCCCCCGCAATAGTGGCAAAAAACTGTAGTTGCTACTATTGTTGTTGCTGCATTAAAAGCATCATCTGCTCCAACCTATCAGGAGGAGGAGCCGACTGAGGTACGTGTGGCGTCGACGTAGACGCACGGTTCTGTTCTGGAACTGGTGGTGCACAAGGTGTTGGCCCATTGGTGGGGCTAGTGGCCGGCTGTGAATCCGGCATGGTGTCACTATTCGGGCCCAAACTGCGGTCCGTATGGCTATCGTTTATGGGAGGTGCCCTGTCAAATGATCTGCCAAGTGTAAGACGTGTCATATTTTAAGTGGCTTTCGGAGGCATTCCCTACATACAACATAGGGTGCAACATGTGTGAGATTTTGAATAACGATGTTCAATTTTCCAAGCATGCTACACATTCCAAATCAAAAGAAACTCCATGCATTCCATTCAATCAAAATTGTCAGGATACATATGATGTAGCATTACAAAAAAAAAATATCATAACAGAAGATGCATGTGAGCTAATTTAGTAAAAGTTTCACAACAACTACTCTAACATACCACTAAGCCTACAAGGGCTATTACATAGAACGACAAGAAATAAAGCAAAATAACTAACGATCACAACATGTGACTAGTTTGCTGACTCAGGCGAAGATGGAGGCGCACCCTTATCCTGCATACAACACAGGAGGGCCTTCAAGGTACACGACATTCTCTTGAATTTCTGTTTTATGTACGCCTGGTTCTCCCTGACTTCCTGTCTTAAGGCGACCTGGCTCTCTTCAATCTGAGCCATGCGGGCTTCTAAGACGGCCCGATCACGGCGGTGCTCATGTGTAGCAGGAGGAGGTCCCCCATCAAATTCTTGGCTTCCTCCTCTTCTTCACTCCCTTCTTCCTCACCACTTTCCTCCTCACTACCATATTCACCTTCACTTTCTTCCTCTCCTCCACTTCCTTCTTCATTATCACTTCTGTCTTCCTCTTCACTTTCTTCCTCTATCTCATCTCCATATTCATCAAGACGGGCTTGTCGCTACATGGGGCCCATGCCCATATGTTAAGCATAATGTCACTAATGATATGGATCGGGGCAGAGTCATCCACGTGGAGTAGAAAGCCAAAGTTTTAGGGCGATCTTACATATAAGTTGACCGAAGGGAAGTGAGGCATCTCCCTATGTAGACCGTGCAGTACTCACAATCTGAGACATGACAAATGTAGGCAGGCATAGCTTGTCTCCCTGACCAGATCGGTATAAGAAATCCACCATGAGTCATGTACATTCCGTGCAGTTACTCCACCTAGGATATACGTTATACGTGGATATATGGTGGAGTAGGCGGAAGTCAGGCGTCATTTTGGTTGATGCAAGGTTATTTCCTCGCCTCCACCACTCAAGTTGGCCGCCTAGGTAACGTGTGCGGCGATTTCTTTCTCGTTCACTAGTGAGGTTCCTCTCACTGGCGTGTACGATTCCACGCTCCATACGCATGATTTGAGCCACAATATCTAAATTGACTATGGCTTCCTCCCTCCCCAAAGGGATAGTAAACTGAAGTGGCTTCAAGAGTGGGTTCTGTATATGAGCGAAGAAGGCTCGTACGGTGCCTTCACTTGCATGTGTATTTCCCTCAAATATGGGACCCCACCCATTTTCCAGGAGCATGTCCATCATTGGGTACAGTCCAAACAGCTTCTCCTCAACATGAGCCTCAAATACAACTTTACGGCCATGGAACTTACCAAGTTCGATGCCCAGTGGTAGAGATCTTTCAATGGGGATCTGCGGGTCAAGATCCCGCTTTGATCTTCTCTCTCGCTCGGCGCTTGTGCTTGCTTCGGCACTCGTTTTCTTGAACGGGTTGGACGACTAGGCCCAGCTTCATCCGTAGGCGCCCTTCTCTTTCCCATGAGAGGAAGGAGTGTGGAGAGGGAAAAGATGGTAGCCACTAGCTCAAAAAGAGCCATGGAAATGAAGAAAGTTGAAGGATGAAATGGGTTGGTAGGTTTTGGGGATTATGAGACACAAAGAGTGTTTTTTGTGCTCAAATAAGTGGGAAATGGGAAGATGGGGAGTAATGAAATACAAGGGATGGGATGGTGTGCACCAATGAGAGGGAATAAGGGAGATGGAAGGTTGTATGAGAGGGGTTTTGAGGAAAATGGTGGAGGATGGGTGTGTATTGTGAAGAAAAAGTTATGAGAATGGAAGGGAGATTTAAGAGGAAAGATTGGATTTTGAAGGGGTTTGTGAAAAGGCCAAGCTATATGTCCTAGAGGGGGGGGGGGGTGAATAGGACTATGCCAAATTAAAATAAAATCAGCGGAAATAAAGTAAACCAATAGCCTTACAATTATAAATCAATTCACAATGCTGAAATCAAATCACCTTGATAAATAAGTATTGAGAGATTGATACAAATTCAGTTCTAAGGACAACCTTACACCATAATAAACAAGGGCTTATGGTAGGACAACCTTATTTCTAGAACATCTTTTGGATCAAGGACTCAATTTTAATAGAAATAAATGAAATAGCAAGGAATTGAAATTGAATGCAGAAATATAGATCTATATTATTACAACAATCCCCACACTTGCTTGAAATGTAAATAGTTACAACATTCACATCCACTTGTACATTTCACACAATTGAATGATAAAAGATATGAAAATTAAGCAAGCATTCAATCCACAAGACAAAGAGTTATAGTGGTTCGCCTGTATGTACACCAACTGTTTTTCAACAGCCACACAGAAAGCTACTCCACTCCTAATATCCTCACACAGGGGATATTAGCGTTCACTATCAAATAGGTTTTCACAGGTTCACCCAAAACCTTTACAATTGTGTCTTTTTCACTCGGGCTTACATAATTTAAAAAACCCCTCTTTTCTGAGTTTTCTGGCTCTCCCCAGATAACCAATACAATGAGATTTTTCTGGCTTAACCTCAAACAAAATCAATACAATGAGATTTTTCTGGCTTAACCTCAAACAAAACCAAAAGTAATGAAATTTTACAGAATTGTAAAATACCTGGATTTCTCCTTTTCGTAGCAGCCCGGTAGAACCAATCGGAGTAGATGTTTGAATGTCAAAGTTCAATTTCCAATAGTCACTTTAATATGGTTTAATTTCTAATAGATTTTAGATTTTAACTAATTGGGCGTAGCTATATTTGATTTTGATTCCACGAAGAAGGAATAAGTTAATTCCTCTTTTCAAATAAAATTGGAATACAGAAACAAAATCAAATTAAAAAAGCTAGCAAAAAGGAATATTAAATAAGCACAATGTAGCTTAAAATAAACACAGACTTATCTCAGAGTGATCACTTGAAATTTCTTGAATTGAATCGAGTTGAATTATGAAAACTCTGAATTTCGTGTTCAATTTATAGAAGCAAAAATCGCTCCTATGACTGGTCTTAGAAACCTTCGACTGGTCGTAGCTCTAACGGATATTTGAAATATTGAGCGCGATCTTTGAAAGTCGTTCCACGACTGGTCGTGGGAATCCTACGACTCGTCGTGGGTCACCTACGACTGGTCGTAGCTCTCTACGACTGGTCGTAGGACCATTGATTAGGTTGCTGGACTTTGAGTCGTAGCTCTACGACTGGTCGAGAACGAGTCGAAGACACTTCTACGACCGGTCGAAGGACCTCCAGGACTGGTCGTGGGTGTACCAAAAAATTCTGAAAATCTTCAACAACTTAGGACTGGTCGTGGAATTTCTTAGACTAGTCGAACCAATGCTAGGACTGGTCGAACAGGAGCTAGGACTGGTCGTAGAATAGACCAAACTTATGTAAAATAAATATTTGATTTATGTATCCAAAGTGACCTACTTATAAGGTCAACCTAAGGTCAGTCAAACCTGAAACATGTTGTATGGACATTTAACTTCAACCATTCAACGAATGTAGATATTTAAACCATATCAGGCTTGAGATCTTGAACTTGTTGTAGCTTTAATCTTGAGATCTTCATTAGCGTGAAAACTACTTCATGCGTTGCTTATAAATCTTGAAGTCATTTCTTGAGTTGTTTCTTAAGACTTGAACTTCAACATTGTAGCTTCTTGAACTTCAACAATGTAGCTTCTTGAGACTTCAATAATGTAGCTTCTTGAGACTTCAATAATGTAGCTTCTTGAGACTTCAACATTGTAGCTTCTTGAACTTCAACATTGTCAGAAGTGTTTATGCAGTGTCTTGAATACATATAAATCACCATACAAGCACAAGACACAGATAGATGTTTTGACACAACAAAATTTAACAACCAAAGGGGCATGAGACCATAACACTTACAATCTCCCCCTTTGTTAAATTTGTGACAAAACACCCAAAAAATAATACTTCCAAGAATTAAGAGAAGTACATGCACAACAAATAGAGAATCATGCACCAGTTATATATACATCATAAGCAATATCTAGCATAACTCCCCCTGAGAAGCTTAACTCCCCCTAAGTAATAGCAGGACATCCATATTTAAATCATAATCATTAATCATTAAATCCAACCAAAGCCAAAACCACCCAAAACTTCTCCCCCTTTTTGACACAAAATGACAAAGGAAGAAGGGCAGCAAGGATAAGGAAAATAGGAGATGGAATATATATGCAAGGGAGCATAGTGCATAAAAAATCAGTAAGCATCCAAAGTTCAGACTAAAATCAAAGAACAATATTGGTTATTACAGACCAAATAAAAATTCAGTCAGATCCAGAACAGGGAGCAGGATTAGATGGATCAATTTTGTGTAAACCCCTAGCAACACGCCTCATATACTTGCGTAAATAAGAAAATTGAGTGTATTGGGTAACACGAATTTGAGCCACCTGTTCTTGAAGAGAATTCAACCTCTCATCAAAATCAGAAGGCTGAAAGTCAGGATCATCAGCCGAGTCTGACTCAAGTTCTTCAAATAAATCATCCATATTCACATCTTCAGGAAGATCACCAGCTTGATCTGCATTTCCTGCTTCAGCACCACTGCTACCAGCATCCACTTGGCCAGGAATCAATTCTAAATTCATCTTCTTAAGATTGGAATTATTAAAAGGGAGATGATGGATGGGTTTTTCTCTAACAGGCATAGCCACGAGCATATGATTTGCGAGCATAGTCATCAAATAACCAAAGGGAATATCACTATGACCTGGATGGTGACGAGACAAAATAATGGAGTGACAAATTAACGAAGGTAGACAGATTTTTGCACTAGAGATGACAGAATGCAAAACACGAACCATGAAAGCAGTGAGTTCGGTTTTGTTACCAGAACGCGGATATAGATTTGAGATGAAAATCCTGTGAAGCACTCTGTGTCTGGGTAACAAGTACCTTAAGGGAAGTGCATGACCTTTATGAGTCCAGTGTACATCCAAATTACACAAATCTCTAGTAAGCATTTTTCGTTCAGATTCTAAGAGTTTGTCATGTAAAATATGAATCGGAATGCCCTCATCATTGACAGGTATTTCCATAATGTGAGCAATCAAATGTCGATCCACTGAAAATAATCCTTCTTGAGTATCAATTTTAAAGGTTAAATTCTTAAGAGAAGAATTACAAATACATGCAAACATGGATTGGGCAATGGACTGGTATGCAGCTACACCCTAATGTAAGATGTTATCCCATCCCACAGATTCCAACAAAGGAAGGATACCAAATGAAGTAATGTGATTAACATTAACAGGACACTCAACAATAATATTGCGCATACGTAAATCCCGTGCATCTGAAGGAACATTTTCGGGAGAGCGAAGATGACGTTGTGCTATAGACGCTGATCTAGATGAAGAGGGACCACGTGTAGTTTTCTTTTTACCCCTAGCATCCATTTTCAAAGGAGGACTCAAGGAAACTATAAGATGCAAGAAAGAAAAAGTGGGGTTTTGATAGAACAGATTTTTCAAGAGAAAACCCCAATCTTGCAATGAAAGAGCAAAAAGATTCTACAAGAGTGAAATTTGAAACACCAATAACAAGAATCTACAAGAAATTTGTAAAAGAACCACTAACCTTGAAGTATCATGAAGGTGGGTTCGACCGGTCGAGGCTAGGCTCGTTGGAGAGACAAAAGAAAATGAAGAAGAAGAACCAAATCCCCAAAATAAAGTGAATTCACGAGCTTCACAACCGGTCATGGATGTGTTCGACCGGTCGTATCACGACCGGTCAAGTACACTCACGACTGGTCGAGTACAGAATAAAATTTGCAATTTTTCAAATAATTTCCAAATTTAAGCAAATAAACCATCAAACATATGTACATTATGATACATCAAAGCAAGCAAATTCAATTTAAATTGCACATACCGAGATCAAACTTTAATTTATTAAACCTGCTTTTGTCGAGCGGTTTAGTGAAAATGTCCGCAAGTTGAGTCTCGGTTGGAATGTAATCCAAATATATTAATTTTTCTTCCACTAATTCACGAATGTAATGAAATCTAATATCAATATGCTTAGTACGAGAATGCTGAAGTGGATTTTTTGAGATATTTATAGCACTGGAATTATCACAAAACAAAATCATAGAATCCTGTGTAATTCCATAATCGCTTAACATTCGTTTCATCCAAACAAGCTGAGTACATGCATTTCCAGCAGCAATGTATTCAGCCTCAGCTGTTGATAGCGATATAGAACTTTGCTTCTTACTAAACCAAGAAACAAGACAATTTCCAATGTAGAAACAATCACCACTGGTTGATTTCCTATCATCAATGTTTCCAGCCCAGTCAGCATCTGAGTACCCGGCTAATTGAACATTAGTCTCATGTGGATACCAGAGTCCCAGTTTAGCAGAACTTGCAACATATCGCATAATCCGCTTGACAGCAGTTAAGTGAGATTCTTTAAGATTTGATTGATAACGAGCACAAATACCAACACTCAAAGCGATATCTGGTCTACTAGCAGTCAAATAAAGCAAACTACCAATCAAACTACGATACAATTTAGGATCCACATCATTACCTGTAGAGTCTTTTGAGAGTCTCAAAGTTGTACTCATAGGAGTATCAAAATTTTTACCATTCTCAAATCCAAATTTCTTAATTAAATTCAGAGCATATTTGGTTTGAGAGATAAAAATTTCATCAGGTTGTTGTTTTACTTGCAACCCTAGGAAATAATTTAATTCTCCAACCATGCTCATTTCGAATTTAGACTTCATTAAATCTGCAAACTCAACAGTCATGTTAGTACAGGTTGATCCATAAATAATATCGTCAACATATATTTGAACCATTAGAATATCATCGTTATGTTTCTTAACAAAGAGCGTCTTATCAACACATCCCATCTGAAAATTATGACTCAGTAAAAACTTAGTCAGTTTTTCGTACCATGCTCTGGGAGCTTGTTTCAGACCATAGAGAGCCTTCTTAAGACGATACACATGATCAGTAAATTTAGGATCTTCAAAACCTGTAGGTTGTTCAACATATACCTCTTCATGTAAATCACCATTCAAAAAGGCACTTTTTACATCCATTTGGTAAATTTTAATCTTCCTAAAATAAGCAATGGAAATAAAAAGTCTGATTGATTCAAGACGAACTACAGGGGCAAATGTTTCAATATAGTCAATACCTTCAATTTGTGTATACCCCTGTACAACTAGCCTTGCTTTATTTCGAATAATATTTCCAAGTTCATCAGATTTGTTTTTGAAAATCCATTTTGTTCCAATAATATGTTTATCTTTAGGTCTAGGAACAAGGAACCAAACATCATTTCTGACAAACTGATTAAGTTCTTCCTGCATCGTAACTATCCAGTTTTCATCAGAAAGTGCTTCTTTTACATTAACCGGTTCTATCTGGGATGTAAAGTATACGTAGTTACATATGTCCTCTAATTGTCTACGAGTGCACACACCAGTGAGAGGGTTTCCAAGTATTTGAGAAGTTGGATGATCTTTAATAGTCCTTAATTCAGAATTAGTTTCACTTGATGAAGTTTCTTGTTTTTCAAGTATAAGAACTTCATCATTATCTGAACTAGGGACAGGTGAATTCAAAAGATCGTCAATCACAACATTTATTGACTCTTGAATCACACCGGTCCTGTTGTTCAGAACACGATATGCACGACTGTTTAAAGAATATCCTAAAAAGATCCCTTCATCACTTTTAGTGTTGAACTTTCCCAAATTTTCACGGTCACGCAAAATATAGCACTTGCTGCCAAAAACTCGAAAGTATTTGACAGAAGGCTTTTTCTCAAACCACATTTCATAAGCCGTTTTATTATTAGATTTGCAAATATAAACACGGTTAATAATGTAGCAGGCTGTATTCACTGCTTCAGCCCAGAGATTCCTAGGGAGCTTCATGCTATTTAACATAACATTTCCCATTTCTTGAAGCACTCTATTTTTCCTCTCGACAATTCCATTTTGTTGAGGAGTCTTAGGTGCAGAAAATTCATGCGATATTCCCTGATCGCTACAAAATTTCTCAAAACCGCTATTTTCAAATTCGGATCCATGATCACTGCGGATCTTGTTGACTTGAGAACATTTTTCAGTTTGAATCCATTTTATAATTTTTTTCACTTCATCAAGGGTTTCTGATTTGTCCCTCAAGAATGAAACCCAAGTGAATCTTGTATAATCATCTACAATAACTAAGATGTATTTTTTGCCACCTCGACTTTCCGTTCTTGTTGGTCCTATAAGATCCATGTGGAGGAGTTCGAGTGGTCTTGTGGTGGTATTGGAGTTCACCTTTTTGTGAGAGCTCCTAGTTTGTTTACCATACTGGCATTCACCACAAATCTTGTCTACTTTTTTCATCTTAGGTAGACCTCTAATTAGTTCTCCTTTGCTCAATCTGTATAAATTTCGATAGCGTACATGTCCGAGGCGTTTATGCCATAATTCTATCTCATCGGTATGGACCATGTAGCACGTTTGTTTAAATGAGCTACTATCGCTTACTATATAGCAGTTTTCAGAAGTTCTGCGACCAGTTAATATTACAGAACCCTTTTCATTTATTATTTCACAACCTTGATTAGAAAATTTAACATTATGGTTGTTATCGCATATTTGAGATATGCTCAACAGGTTGTGTTTTAAACCCTCAACATATAAAACATTTTTAAATAAGGGAAGGTTATAGAGTTGGACCGTACCTTTGCCAATTATCTTGCAGTTGCTACCATCACCAAATGTGACTGACCCATCAGTCATATCTTTAAGATCGGTGAATAGCGCATTGTCGCCTGTCATATGTCTAGAGCATCCACTATCTAGGTACCATTTCGAATGGCTTGTAGCTTTGAAAGCAGTGTGAGCAACCAAACAGGCAACCTTAGGAACCCATTTCAGAACTGTTTTGGGTTTAGGAGAATAGTTGGTTTTCTTTTGTTTATAGTTGTAAGAGTGACCTACTGAGTTAGATTTTAATAGCTCCTTAAGTAAATCAACAATTTTTTCAGCTAGTGGGTTTCGAATCTGATTTTTGAAATTTATATAGTTGCTTTTGGGTTTTTGAAAAGTTTTTGTATTTTTAAAAAAAAACTTGACTAGTACCTTTTCCTTTTGAGTTAGAAGTCTCTCCTTTCACAAAATTGGAAGGAGTATTCTTCTGTTTAGGAGACGTGTTTTTATCATAGCCCAACCCGGATCGACCGCCACATTTTCTTGATCCGGATAATAATTTTTCTAATTTTGGATCACCTTGGGCATATCTCCATGTGTCCTTCAAACTCAGAAGAGAAGATACTTCATTTTTAAGTTTCTCATTTTCAGATTTCAAATTTTCAATCAGGGAGGTTTTGAATTCCAGATCACACTTTGATTTTTCAAAACTATCTGAAATTTGAGATTTTTCTAAAACAAGGGTTTCAAAACATTCTTTGAGTTTAAAAAACTTTTCTTTTTGAAGTTTAAGTTTGACAGCAATTTTACAACTTTCCTTATATAAGGCATTGTAAGCATCTTGAAGATCTTCATCATTTTCATGATCACTATCTAAATTTTCTTCACTTGTTGAATCATCGTGATCTGAAAAAGTAAACTTGGCTAGAGTCATAAGGCCCTTAAGTTCACTGCCCGACTCGGTTTCTGAATTTTCTGATTCAGAAGAGGCTTCAGAATCAGACGATTAATCCCAAGTAGCCAACATACCCTTCCTTTTGGATCTGTCCTTTTTAGGACATTTGTTTGCTAAATGCCCATATTCTTGACAGTTGTAACATTGACTATCTTTCAAAGACTTCCAAGTTCTCAACTTAGGTTTAGTACGTTTCTTTTCATTTGCCTTTTGAAAGTCGACTCTTTTCTTACTTTTGAAAATCTTATAAAACTTTTTCGCCAAAAGGGCCATATCATCTTCAGACTTTTCTGAATCTGAATTTTCTTGAGTAATACTTTTAGATGACTTCAAAGCAATAGATTTACCTTTAGGAGCTTTAAAACTTAATTCATAGGTTTGTAAAGAACCAACTAATTCTTCTACCCTCATATTATCCGTATCACGAAGTTCCTGGATTGCGGTTACCTTAGAATTGAACCGTTCAGGAAGTGAGCGTAGTATCTTTGCACACACTTTACTTTCTGGGATCTTATCGCCAAGACCCCACATTGAGTTTACAATGTCATTCAATCTAGTGTAAAAGTCCATAAACATTTCATTTTCCTCCATATGAATTTCTTCAAATTTAGTTGTGAGGAGTTGGACTTTAGATTTCTTAACAATTGATGTACCTTCGTGTGTCATTTCTAAAATATCCCAGGCTTGCTTTGCAGTATCACAGGATATGATTCTTTTGAACTCATCCGGTGATAGTGTGCAAGTGATTGCATTTAGTGCTTTAGCATTAGCACTACTCTCATTTTCTGAAGAGTGGTCCATTGGAAATACGGTGTAATTTTCATAGATTTTGAACCATCAACACCAGTTACTTCCATGATAGGAGGATTCCATTCAGTCACTGTGGCTTGCCACACACTTTCATCCATTGATTTGAGGAAGATCCTCATTCTGGCTTTCCAATAGGCATAGTTGGAGCCATCAAAGGGTGGAGGCCTAGTAACTGAAAGGCTATCAAAATTTGACATCTTTTTATATAGCTTAGATCGTTAGCTCAGGAAATAAATCCAAATAAAAAGCAAAAAATGAGCTATTAGGCTCTGATACCACTTGAAAAGGCCAAGCTATATGTCCTAGAGGGGGGGGGGTGAATAGAACTATGCCAAATTAAAATAAAATCAGCGGAAATAAAGTAAACCAATAGCCTTACAATTATAAATCAATTCACAATGCTGAAATCAAATCACCTTGATAAATAAGTATTGAGAGATTGATACAAATTCAGTTCTAAGGACAACCTTACACCATAATAAACAAGGGCTTATGGTAGGACAACCTTATTTCTAGAACATCTTTTGGATCAAGGACTCAATTTTAATAGAAATAAATGAAATAGCAAGGAATTGAAATTGAATGCAGAAATATAGATCTAAATTATTACAACAATCCCCACACTTGCTTGAAATGTAAATAGTTACAACATTCACATCCACTTGTACATTTCACACAATTGAATGATAAAAGATATGAAAATTAAGCAAGCATTCAATCCACAAGACAGAGTTATAGTGGTTCGCCTGTGTGTACACCAACTGTTTTTCAACAGCCACACAGAAAGCTACTCCACTCCTAATATCCTCAAACAGGGGATATTAGCGTTCACTATCAAATAGGTTTTCACAGGTTCACCCAAAACCTTTACAATTGTGTCTTTTTCACTCGGGCTTACACAATTAAAAAAACCTCTCTTTTCTGAGTTTTCTAGCTCTCCTCAGATAACCAATACAATGAGATTTTTCTGGCTTAACCTCAAACAAAACCAAAAGTAATGAAATTTTACAGAATTGTAAAATACCTGGATTTCTCCTTTTCGTAGCAGCCCGGTAGAACCAATCGGAGTAGATGTTTGAATGTCAAAGTTCAATTTCCAATACTCACTTTAATATGGTTCTAAATTCTAATAGATTTTAGATTTTAACTAATTGGGCGTAGCTATATTTGATTTTGATTCCATGAAGAAGGAATAAGTTAATTCCTCTTTTCAAATAAGATTGGAATACAGAAACAAAATCAAATTAAAAAAGTTAGCAAAAAGGAATATTAAATAAGCACAATGTAGCTTAAAATAAACACAGACTTATCTCAAAGTGATCACTTGAAATTTCTTGAATTGAATCGAGTTGAATTATGAAAACTCTGAATTTTGTGTTCAATTTTTAGAAGCAAAAATCGCTCCTACGACTGGTCTTAGAAACCTTCGACTGGTCGTAGCTCTAACGGATATTTGAAATATTGAGCGCGATCTTTGAAAGTCGTTCCACGACTGGTCGTGGGAATCCTACGACTGGTCGTGGGTCACCTATGACTGGTCGTAGCTCTCTACGACTGGTCGTAGGACCATTGATTAGGTTGCTGGACTTTGAGTCGTAGCTCTACGACTGGTCGAGAACGAGTCGAAGACACTCTACGACCGGTCGAAGGACCTCCAGGACTGGTCGTGGGTGTACCAAAAAATTCCGAAAATCTTCAACAACTTAGGACTGGTCGTGGAATTTCTTGGACTAGTCGAACCAATGCTAGGACTGGTCGAACAGGAGCTAGGACTGGTCGTAGAATAGACCAAACTTATGTAAAATAAATATTTGATTGATGTATCCAAAGTGACCTACTTATAAGGTCAACCTAAGGTCAGTCAAACCTGAAACATGTTGTATGGACATTGAACTTCAACCATTCAACGAATGTAGATATTTAAACCATATCAGGCTTGAGATCTTGAACTTGTTGTAGCTTTAATCTTGAGATCTTCATTAGCGTGAAAACTACTTCATGCGTTGCTTATAAATCTTGAAGTCATTTCTTGAGTTGTTTCTTAAGACTTGAACTTCAACATTGTAGCTTCTTGAACTTCAACAATGTAGCTTCTTGAGACTTCAATAATGTAGCTTCTTGAGACTTCAATAATGTAGCTTCTTGAGACTTCAACATTGTAGCTTCTTGAACTTCAATATTGTCAGAAGTGTTTATGCAGTGTCTTGAATACATATAAATCACCATACAAGCACAAGACACAGATAGATGTTTTGACACAATAAAATTTGACAAGCAAAGGGGCATGAGACCATAGCACTTACAGTTTGGAACTTGAAATGGAAGTGAAATGGGTTGTAAGGGAGCTAGGGGGTGAAATAGAGGGCCCCACACATGTGGGAGAGGGTGGCGAGCCACCGAAACCGTGGGCCAGCCGCGGCCCGCTGGAGATCGGGGCCACGTGCTGCCAACCGTGTGGTGCCGCCGCCGCCGGGGGGCAATGGCCTCCCCCCCCTCTGTAAGACCCGTATCCTAGTTCGTACTGTTCCGATGAATCCTGCGATTATTTCCGTCGAAGTCCGGCAATCCGCGACCGATAATCGACGTTGCGATCGATCGTAAGTCGTATCCTTTAGATTCGAATCGGTTTAATCCGAGACCTGTATCAGTGCGACCGCACCGTCGCTGCGGTTCTAACGCCGCGTCTCATGCGCCAATCCGACGCTTAGATCATAAGATGCGGACCATACATTATAATAACCGTGGACCGCACATTGCGGGACCCACCCATCCCATGTGGCACCAATCCCTAGGTAATTATGAGGGTGATGGATGACATCACCCTAAGCTATAGCCACCCTACACCCCTAGCCTAAGCTATAGCCACCCTACACCCCTAGCCTAAGCTATAGCCACCCTACACCCCTAGCCCTCTTACAAGCATTTAATGCTAGCCACCCTCTCTCTTACACCACCTACCCACATCCATCACTCACCTCACATCACCCATCACTCACACCATCACTCACATCTCTCCTTATCTCTCTCTCTCTTTCTCATTTCTCTACAATTCCAAGCAAGGAAAAACCCCACGTTGAAAGCTCTTCCCAAGGAGAGAAAAATGTATGTGTGAGGCTCACCTTTTCCATTCCAAAACCTCTCATCCTAGCCCTTGATTTCCCATCTCCACCGTCAAAGAGGAGCACAAGAAGGTTGACGTTCCAACGGACCGAAGAAGATCGACGGTGGGTGCTCCTATAGGTGTAGATTCTTGTTTTGATAATGGGCCAAGTGAGGCCTACCGATCAATGGTATGGATCTCATTTTGGACCCTAAATGTGGCCAATGGTCCACTTTGATTTCAAGATCAATCCATGATGGGGCCATTCTCCATGGACCCCATCATGATGTTTACTTTCTTTGCATAACATGGCCATTTAGACCATCCATTTCTGTGGAGAACGGATCTCCACCGTTGATTTTGATCGGTGGGCCCATATGAAATGGGACCCACTTAATGTATGTTGTAGATCATGTAACGGAGGGCCCATAATATCGGGGTCCCTCCATCACACGTGTGTCCCACTTTCTCTCTCTCTCTCTCTCTTCATTTTTCTTTTCTTGTGATGTTATGATTGTGTGGCCCACTTGAATGGACCCCACAATGGAGCATGTATTGGATCCAAACCATCTAAAGGTGGGGCCCACTTTACATATGTATGGTGACCACACCACATCCCCATGTGGTGGCCCACCTAGGAAGGGCCCACCTCAAAGGCGTTGCACGCCCAAACAAACAAAAAAAAAAAAAAAAAAAAGAAGAAGAAAAGAGAGTCCAGGGACTCTCTGGACGTTTTAAAACCAAATACAAATATCAGCCTTTTCTAAGGCATTGGAAGTGGGTGCTCATGTAGGCCCCACCTTGATGTATGTAGATGGTCTACGCCGTCCATTATATTCTCCCGCCCATTTTAGGCGTTGAGTCAAAAGATGAGGCTGATCCGATAATCGAGTGGGCCTTACCATAGGAAACAGTGGTCTTTGCCGTTAAAACTTTGGAAAATGATTGCTGGGGTCCACGTGGAGCTTGGACCCACATTAAATTTAGTTTGGACGCTTAATTTTGTGGGACACATACAATGGACGGGGTAGATCTGGTTAATGTGAGTCCCACCTAGAATAACAATTTTTTTTACATTTGAGAAAAAGGTGGCAGGAACCTTGCTGCCATGACGTAACAAAAAAGGGTGGTCCCCATTGGCCCTAGTTGTGGACCCCACCATGATGTATATTTTGTATTCACACCGTCCATGAGGTGGACCACCCCTTGAGGTGGGTCCCCTCCAAAAATAAGCTCGATCCAACGCTCAGGTGGCCCACACCAGAGGAAACAGTGTGAATTGAACATATACCATTAAAACCCACTTTGGGTCCACAGAAGTTTTGGATCAAGCTGAAATTTGTTTTCACCCTCCATCTGGGTATGCGTGACCTTATGGGCGGGTTGGATGGAAAATAAACATTACGGTGGGCCCCACATGGGACCCACAATGATGCATGTGTTTATTACCACCGTCCGCCTGGACGGTGGTACCCACTGTGATGTTTTGTTTCAAAACCCACCGTCCAGGGGGACGGTGGGCGTGTGGGGTGTGCACGTGTGTGTGCATACGTGTGGGGGTGTGCGTGTGTGTGCACGTGTGTGGGTGGGTGCATGCGTGTGTGTGTGTGAGTGTGTGATGTATATATATATGTATGTGTATATATATATGTATATATAATATTATATCATATATAATATTATATATATATATTATATATAAATTATATGTTATATTATTTATATTATAAGGGATGGTGGGCCTTCATGTGGGCCCCACCATGATACTTGTGTTGCATCCAAACAGTCCACCATTTGGCAAGCTTGTATTAAGGCTTGGGGCTAAAAATAAGATAGATCTATTTATCATGTGGACCACACTGTATAGTGACGATTGAACGTCCACCATTAGACCCTTGGGCCACCAAGTTCTTGGTGACCCTATGAACAGATGGTATGAGAAATAAATGTTATGGTGGGCCCTAGGAATTTTAATGGTGGAATTCTTTATCACCACTTACATTGGTGCGGCCCATTGATGTGGCCCATTTGATATGTATACGGCCCACTTGGTATATATAAGGCCCATGTTGTGAGGCCATCTTGTGTATTTGTGGCCATTGTTGAGGCCCACCTTGGTATACATGTAAGGCCCATGTGATTAGGCTCATCTAGATGTATTTGTTGCCCGTTGTTGAGGCCCACCTTGATGTATACATGGCCCATGTGTTTAGGCTCATTCAATGTATTTGTGGCATATGTTACGAGGCCCATTGTGATGTTTCAAAGGCCCATGGGATATGGCCCATTGCAATGTACCTAAGGCCCATTAATGTGGCTCACTTGATTTATATAAGGCCCATATGATGCGGCCCACTTGATGTATCCAAGGCCCATAGGTCGAGGCCCAACGGGAGGTCCTTAGGGTCCATTGCAATGTATGATTTCCCCATGGTTTGTGTAATGATGTCGTATAGCGGGCTATGCCTTGGGAGCAATGTTGGTTTGACGTCCACATTGTAGAATAATGTTGGTTTAATGTCCGCATTATAACTCTCCCTAGGGCCCATTAGTAGACCCACATTTGTTGATAGTTCACCACTTTATAACATGCTTAGTATAGCTCCATGATTCATACCCATACGCATCATATGTATGCTTGATATGAGTAGTGACTGAGCATAGCATACGCCATTGGGCAGACCACTTAGGGGACTCTTTATGAGGCGGAGTGCCCCACATTATCGCATTGTACACGCATGGATTGCTGCATGATTTGACGGTGTGATTCATGCATCTCGCATATGTGTGACTTGATCACTGCACGCCCTAGCGACATCAGGGCCGTGGCTCCACAGGCACATCGTGGATGGCCGTATTGGATACCGGAAATACTTTGTTCTAACATTGTGGGCACTTAGGATGTCCTTGGGTGAAAATCTCAGATCCTTTTTGGTACCAGGAGGTGCTCCAACGTCGAGACCGAGTGGATACACGAGCGCCCGAGTGCCGAATACCAGTAGGTCGCGTCTCCCACTGTATCGTGGTCGGTTGGAAGGGGGTGTGGCCTTATCCGCCTGAGTGAGGGGGCTATAAGCTAGGCTGAGTTTGACCAGCTCGCAAATGTGTCCGCTATCGACGAGCCAGGTAGGTATTGGCAGACTACTGGTCAGGCGGATAGTGTGGTCTCTTCCACTTGCTTGACTGTGCAGCTAGGGAGGAGGCAGTCAGTGTGAGGTGTATTAGACCCCGGTGATATCCAGAGAGGAACTATACTGATATGTGTACTTATGAGTACTGGCACGCTTGCTTTGCATCTCACATATGACATTTGGCTACATAGGCCTCGCATCGCATGGTCTTGGTATGACCGACAGCATTCATGCCTTGCATTACATAGCTTTAGTATAGCTGATAGCATTTATGGACTTACCGCATATTTCCGCATTACTCTGATATTGTACACTTGGCACTCGCCTTACACACACTTTCACCATCCTCTAAGATTTTGTAAGCTTATGCACGATAGATGCGTGCAGGTGGCGTTAGGTTGCAGTAGCGTTGAGCTCGGAGCGTGCAGCAGTCTTCTGGAGCTTTTGGAGTTTTCTTTGATATCATTATATTGTATTTCCCTTCCCGCATTGTACTTAAAAGTTTTTGATATAGTAGATATGTGGTGTTGTTGTTTTGTGGCTTGGTTATGCTTGTGGTTATGCTCCATTACAAAAAAAAAAAATTCATGCTGAAAATCCTCCTTGTAGGATCCCAGGATCGGAATCTGGCGTATGGGCGCTGGGAGCCGAGAATGGGGTACTACGGAGGCTGTCGGCGCCGGATTCGGCGATCGGGAATTTTGTGAGCCCGGTTTCCGAGTTTGGGGCGTGACACCCTCCCCCACCCCGAGGGTGCCGGAATGATGTGGGGTACCCCCTAGGTCCCACTGTAATTTACTGTTTGGGCCCCCATGTCCGTTTGAGGTGTTTTCGGGTTCCATCTCGCACATATTCACGCCCTTTGACATGTTTTAAGTTTGGGATTTGCCGACTAATACTTTAAACTAGTCGATTGACGGCCTAAAAAGGATTCAAGATTATTTTACGTGATCATGGACACGTACGGGTTACATTTCAACTGTCAATTTTGCCCATCGGTGAAACTTGGGATCCTATGATCATTTTTACGTTTTATCGCCCCCCCCCCCCCCTCCTAAGTCAAGGTACGTTAGTGTGCGTCGTGTTACCATAACCCAGGTCCAGTTTAATCCAAATCATGCTCTGATACCAACTTGTAATGCCCCAGATTTCAAAGGTCGAGCCAAACTCAACTCCCGAGATCTGTCGCATCATTTATACAACATAGATAATGATGTTTAAATGTTGTCCATATTAGTGCATTAAAAATGAATGAGATTACACTAAATCAGCATATCATACTCCAAAGTTAATGTAATAAGACAAGCGAAAGACTAAGATGATATAAAAAAATGTAAGTGTTTATCAATCCCCAGAGTATGAGTATGTTACCAGGCTAAATAAATACATTATGGTTCTAAAATTTACAAAATATCAAGTGTAAATGTTCAACTAATCCATAGTCCTGTAATCCCGGTGACGCAACTCTAGGTCTACATAGACCCGCTAGAGAGCTGCACGTAGGAGAACTCCTCCTCGTCCAAGAAATCTGGCTCTGTTGCGTAAGCCACATCGTCATATGCAACTAAACAAGAGTCTGGTTGGTGTTTTAAAACACCATCCCAGAGTAGGAGTGAGTGATCAACTCAGTGGTACTATAAGGCAAAGGTTAAGATGTTATCTATTCAGTCAAGCAGTAATGATAAAGTAGTACAACAATCATATCCTAAGTACTCTTATTAATGTAGGAATGGTATGCTGTAATGATGCATGCCCTCTCCTGCACTCCCTCAGCGACTTCATCTCACGGTCACGCATGACAAACTCCCCAAATATGCGATTCCTCGTCAAAGCACATGCAATGCGATGCATGGTCGTGTTAGCCAAGTAGTTGATTAGGCTTATTCATACAGCAGATTCGAAAAGCTAAAGTACCTCCCTTCACATCATTAACCCAAGCGGGGATCCATTTAGGGTTGTCAATCCTAGTTAGTCACATACGATAGGCAAGTTATAGGGCATCACCCCTAATGAAAGTAGTAGATAGTAAGTTCAATTGATTATACTCGAGGTCACTACGGGAGGCTCATCACCTGAACGTAGGCCGACAGCTCGAATACAGTGTCCCATACACCACCATATTTGGCTTATGAGTTTGGGTTGCTCACTGGTCACTACGGGGAGGCTCGTCACCCCAACGTAGGCCGATAGCATGACCATGGTGTCACATACACCACCATACCTGTCTCATGAGTCTTAACGGATCATGGTACCATGATTAAAACGGGCTATCACATCGGTAACCGGTACCTTAGATTCAAGCAGTAGCGTCCATACATGGTAAACGCACATTAGGCCAATCGGGTTATTTGATAAGTTCGATTTGTATGAGCGCATGCTAAATCAATCGACATGGAGCGCATTAGCACTCCACGTGGCCTAACCACTGTCGATAATCACCGTACGACTCAGATTCATCGAACGTATCCCTTGTGGCGAGACCAGTTCAGCCACTTGGTCGGAAACCGTTACCAATTGCCAAGACTACGTAGTAGTCCCAATCACACTCAAATGTAATGGGTAGTAACATGTGATAATCATAATAGCATTTAACAAACAATTCAAACACGAAACTCATTTGAGCATTTTATCAAACACATAGAACATGTTATTATACATATGCATTTTCTACATAAATCACACAGTTACAATTAAAGTTACATGAAGGAATTTATACATATAGCTAAGGTAGTTGAGAATCTCATCTCAACACCCATAATAAACGCAATTCATCAAACAATTACCCATTCAGACATTTTATCATACACTTAGCCTACACATTACTTCATACATGAACTAAATTAGTTAAAGCATATATTAAGGCAAATCCCTTCACAAAAGAGTTGTCATATATACCCTAATCATGTATTCTAAGTTAATAGTCATGGCGAGCACAAATCATGATTTCATATTCATTCGAACATTTCAACAAACACATGGAATGCATTATATATTCACATAATTCACACATATGTATAAATTATTGAATACATCGTAACTAAGATCATATGGCAGCAATCAAGTCAAACATAAATCATTGTCGACATTGAAAGCCTTAAAAACCATAATCTAAATGTTTATAGTCTGCACCTTTCATCGGTACTCCCATTTCGAACTCGGTTATAACACAACGTTCCTATAAACTGAACGTTGGACACCTAAGTTTCGTAGATTCCTCTATTTTGTTTCTTAAATCGAGATTAGGGTTAGGATTTCTTACCCAAATCACAGTCGAAACAAGTTGAGTAGAGATGTAGAGAGGCGATACGGAGTGTGGAGTTGTGGGAAAGGATCCCACCAACAATATCCAAGTATCCTTCTTCCTTCCTTCCACTTTTATCTCCTTTTCTCTCTCTCTCTCTCACTTAGGGATTTTAGGAAATTCGTATGAGGGAGAGAAGGTGTTGTTTAAGGGCCTTGTATAGGCTCAATAGTGATGTAAATGGCCTCAGGGCCATGGTATAGTTGGGTTATAGCCAAAAGGCGATTGTTTCGAGTCAACGAGACTCATCTGGAGGTCCATTGTAACGCCTCAAATCTTCAGGACCCAAGTATATGACTCGTTTCCCACAAACCAGGGTGTTAACCTTAAAGGATGGTCAAATATATTTTTTCTTCTTTTTATCAGAGTAAGAAGATGAGCGTAGAATGGACAAGTAAGCATAAAGGAAAATTTTCATTTATATTGAGAACATACAAGAGGTTACACATAATGACTTATACAAACCAATGTTGTAACATCCCGGATTTTTCCCAACCTGGAATTAGACGTCCTTAGGCAATGGGTCGCTCCTAACACCTGATTAACTTGTCAGAACCCAATCCCATATTCTAAAAATCGCTTGTTAACCCTTTTACTTCACAAATCCCACCCTTCACCACCTTGTTCTTTCAATTTTTCTAAGTACTTTCACCCTAGACACTATCTTAAACTAGCTAAGTATTATAACTTGGATCACTTTATATACAAACTACAAAGGCCCAGGTACCACCTCAGACAGAAATCATACAGGACTAAATCCTTTAAAAATTAGGCGAGAATTAGCTAGTGCTAAACTAGAGTGCCTGTGAAATTAGCACCAATCACTTTAAATACGATCTGCAAGACCCAAAACTTGTAAAATCATTGACGCTAGGTTACCCTAAAATCTAGGATCAATCTCATTACCCGACTGCTCTCGGGAGCACATTGAAACTCCGTATCTGATCTGGACCGCACGTCGGAAGTCCGATTAACGCGAAGTTAAACGGTTAGGACCGCCTTCCTGGGCTTGACAACCATCTCGGAGATCAAATCCAGATAGTGTCCCACGGCTTTTCGCTTAAGACCGGAGTGAGGAGTGTGAGAAATGTGAAATTAATTAAAAATAAAATACAAATTTAAGTAATCTGGCACGTGTCGCTTGTGGATCAGTTATAAGGATTCCGACCGTCAGAATCTGACCAGATTCCACCCTCGGATTAGAAGAAATTTCATACACGTGTTACTGTACTTGAAATCTCTGATCGAGTTTCACTGACCGTTGAACTGAAACTGGTCCGCCACGCGTGATCTGGGAATCCGACCGGAATGAAAACTTAACTACACCTAGATCCAATGTCTGTGAGCTTAAGTCCGACCTTTGGCTCAAGGGGGGCCGGCAGAAGTGCTCCGTTGAGACAAAATAGATTCACTTTGGCTATAACCCAAGTATACCTTGACCCCGAGTCTATTTTCGTGAGTTTTGGACCTATATAAGGACCTTAAACCCTCACTCTCTCATTCCATATGAATTTTAGAAAACCTAGGAGAGAGAAGAGAGAAAAGAGAGAGAAAGTGTGGGAGAAGTGGGAGAAGTTTTCTGGTGCTCTATCCTGCCGCACTTCGTGCTTAACCATCGCTACCAGATCTCTTTTCCGGCGATTTCGGCTTCGTTCGTAGGTAAGAAAACCTAAGCCTAAGCTGTTTTAGGGTTTCCAAGTGTGTAGGTGATGTAATTACTGACCTGTTTCATGATTCAGGTTGCCAAATTACCGTATACGAAGATTTATCAAATCTGTCGAGTTTGTTACGATTCTACGACAAAAGGTGCGGACTTTAGATGTATAGGTTATGGTTTTCAACGCTTTCAATGTCAGATAATGATAGATTCATGATCTGCATGCAATTATACATGTACAAAGTGTTGTCCGTTTTGTTTTTTGGTTATAGTCAACTATGTTGAATATATTGTATTCCTCATATTTGTAGAAAATACGTATACGTATGAAATACGGATTTGTGCTTACCATGATTAATTGTTGTCTAGGTATGCTAGATACATGTGTATCAACTTCTGGGTGAACAGATTAGCCTGACACCTGTTATATTAACATACGACGTGTATGTACTAGTTGTAGCCTAAGTGTTTGCAGAAATGTTCGAATGAATATGGAACTATGATTTATGCTTGCCATGACTATTGGTCGTGAATGCATGATCATGGTTCATGTGGCAATCCTTTGTGAAAGGATTCACTACGACTTGTGGTGTAACTAGTACTTTATAGGTATGTTGGAATGTGTAGTCTAAGTGTTTGTGAAAATGCTTGTATAGATATGTACTTAATCTAGTAGTGCCTTGTGTAGGTGTTGAGATAGGATTCTCAACTATCTTAGTGATGTGCATGATTTCCTTCATGTAAGTTGTTTAGTTTAATCACTTACTGGTTTATAAAATGTATGTGTTTGGATTTCCAATTTGCATTGTGTTTTATAACATGCTTGTTAATATGTTTGAATTACTTATTTATTTAACTCTACTCTGACTACTTCACATACTTAAGTTATATTCCCTAAAAGGCCGTGAAGGGTGATGGGGGAGTCGTGTAACGATTCCGTGCAACAGCCCTGACAACCCTAAGCGGTCCGTATCAGACTTTGATTGTGTGGTTTGAAATGTTGATCCATTACTGCTTTAACTGTTCCGTAATTGAATGAGATTGGGGCTATTGTATAGTCCAGGCAAACGGTAACGGGATTGAATTCGTGGCTGAGATTCATTCGCCACGTGAGATGTGTTCGACGAACCCGAGTCGTACTTCGGTTGGCGATAGTGGTTGGCCACGCGAAGTGCTTATGCACTTTATGTCGTTCAACTTGTCGTGCGCTCGAGCTAGCCGAGCTCGTCAAGTAACCCGATCTATCTAATGTATGTTCACCATGTTTGGATGCTACTGCTTGAACCTAAGGTACCGAACTTACCAGTGCAACCCCGTTGACCTTGGTACCTCGATCCGCTAAGACTCATGAGCCAGGCATGGTGGTATGGGACACCGTGGTCGAGCTATCGGCCTACGCTGGGGCCACGAGCCTCCCCGTAGTGACCATTGAGCAACCAGACTCGTGAGCCTATTATGGTGGCATGGGACACTATATTCGAGCTGTCGGCCTACACTGCTTTGATAGGTGATGGGGGAGTGGTGTAACGAGTGCGTGTAACAGCCCTAACAGCCCTGACCATACCCGGTGTAGTGACCTCGAGCATACTCTGAACCTGTGGAGAGGCGACGGGCCTTCCCGTAGTAAACAGAGTATAAACTAGGCCTGTATTGATAAGGTGATGGGGGAGTGGTACAATGAGTGCGTGTAACAGCCCTGACAGCCCTTTACAACGACCTAGAACCGCACCATCGTTTGAGATTATCTAGGATTGACGACCCTACAATGGATCATTGTTTGGGAATGATATAAGGGAGGTACATTAGTTTCCCAATACTGCTGTATGAAAAGGACTAATAACAACTCGGTAATCATGCTCATCATCGCACTGCATGTGCCTGGAAGATGTGGAGCACTGAGGGATGAACACATGCCGCGGACATAAGATGGTGTCTCATGAGGGAGTATGTTGGTGAGGGCATGCATCATGACTGCATTCATACTTGCATTAACAAGATTATTTAGGAATGTTTGATTATACTGCTTTATCATTACTACTTGATTGAATTGATAACATGTTAACCTATGCTTTATTGTTCCACTGAGTTGATCACTCACTCCCACGTTACGGGATGGTGCTTGCAACACCAACCAGACTGTCTTAGCTGCCGGTGATGGCGATGCTTATGAAGCAGAGCCGGACTACTACTATGATCTTGAGGGGGAGTTCTCCTGCATGTAACTCTCTGACGGGTCTATGAAGACCAGAAATTGCATTGACGAGGCTGTGGTATTTGAGATAGAAGACATTACACTTCCTCAATTTGGTATATTTTAGAGTTGTACTTGTAATGAATTAACCTGGTATCATTATCACACTCTGGAGACTCACCACACTTTATATATTTTATATATCTATCACGGTCTTCCGCCTGCAAATTTAACTGTCTCTGGAGTATGATATGCTATTTTGGTATAATCCCATTCATGTTTCCATGCTCTCATCATAATCATCATTATCTGTGTTGCATAAGTGATGCGTTGGAACTCGGGAGCTGAGTTTTGCTCGACCCCCGATTTTCAGGGTGTTACAAATGTCCCCATTCTTACAATTACAAAATGAAATAATATTACATGTGAAATAAAGTAAATTACAATAATTTGGGGTATAAAATCTTGTAGCAGCCCTTATCAATTACAATCATGCATCCCTGTCAAATATAGCTTGCTCCTCGTCAATATAAATATGAATTTCACTTGGGCCACCTGTGTGTAACGCCCTGAAAATCGGGGGTCGAGCATAAACTCAACTCCCGAGTTCCAGAACATCACTTATGCAACAAAATGAATGATGATTGAATGTTGACTGTATTCGTGCATTGAACATGAGTGAGATTAAGCCAAAACAGCATATCATACTCCAGAGACAGTTAAGTTTGCAAGCGGAAGACTGTGATAGATAGATAAAATATATAACTTATGATGAGTCTCCAGAGTGTGATAACATTACCAGGTTAAATAAATACAAGTGCAGTTCTAAAATTTACCAAATTTGAGGAAGTGTAATGCCTTCTATCCCAAGAACCATAACCCCGTCAATACAATACCAGGTCTTCATTGGCCTGTCAGAAAGTTACATGTAGGAGAACTCCTCCTCCACATCATAGAAGTCCGGCTCTGCTTCATAAGCATCGCCATCACCTGAAACTCAACAAATCTGGTGGGTGTTCGGAACACCGTCCCGTAACGTGGGAGTGAGTGATCAACTCAGTGGAACAGTAAAGCATAGGTTAACATGTTATCAATTCAATCAAGCAGTAATGATAAAGTAGTACAAATCAAACATTTCTAACTACTCTTGTTAAGTGCGAAAATGAAATGACATGATGCTGTATGCCCTTGCCAAACCACCCTCAAGCGACATCATCTTACGTTCGCGAATGCTTACTCCCTCAGTGCGCCACATCTACAAAGCACATGCGGTGCGATGATGCTCATGATTACCAAGTTTTTATTAGTCCATTTCAAACAGCAGTATTGGGAAACTAAGGTACCTCCCTTGTATCATTCCCAAACATGATCCATTCTAGGGTCGTCAATCCTAGTTAATCTCATACGATATTATGGCTTGAGAAGCGTAGTGAAGGCATCGCAAAGGGCTCGTCACCCGTCAGCGCGGATACAGATCTCACCGTATACGGCTCAATTGCTGGCCGTCAGCTCGAGTACAGGTCTCACCGTACTCGGCTCAATCACTAGCCGTCAGCTCGAGTACAGGTCTCACCATACTCGGCTCCACTCATACTCTAGTTGCTGTGAAAGACTCGTCGCCAATCACAGACCCTTGGAGTATACTCGATGATACCACGGAGGACTTGTCGCCCGTCAGCACGAGTACAGATCTCACCGTACTCGGCTCTCGCCGGAGTATCGACAGCTCGAATACAGTGTCCCATACCACCATATTCGGCTCACGAGTTTGGTTGCGCAATGGTCACTACGGGGAGGCACATGGCCCCAGCATAGGCCGACAGCTCAACCACGGTGTCCCATACCACCATGCCCGGCTCATGCGTCTTAGCGGATCGAGGTACCATGGTTAAAAGGAGTTTCACTGGTAAGTTTGGTACCCTAGGTTCAAGCAATAGCGTCCAAACAGGGTGAACATGCATAAGGCAGATCGGGTTACTTGACGAGCTCGACTAGCACGATCGCCCGTTGAGCTGCACGACATGAAGTGCATAAACAACTTCGTGTGGCCTAGCCACTGCCGACAGGCAATGCACGACTCGAGTTCGTCGAACACATCCCACGTGGCAAATGAATCTCAGCCACGAGTTCAATCTCGTTACCGATTGCCTGGGCCATAATCATAGCCCCAAACACAATCAATTGCAGATAAATAAAGCAGTAATGGATCAAGATTCAACTCATACAGTCAAGGTCTAGTATTATCCGTTTAGGGCTGCCAGGGCTGTTGCACGCACTCGTTGCTCCGCTCCCCCATCACCCATGACGGATCATACAACGTAAATGTAAATTTAAACATATGCATTACATAGTTAAAATCATAAAGCAGTTGAGCATGTTATGAATCACAACACAAGCATGCGTTTGTACATGTTCAATTCATAATCACACAACTATCAAAGGAGATCATACACATAGTTAAAAGAGGTTGAGAATCATATCTCAACACCCTTATACATTACAATTTGCTAACTACTACACATTCAGACATTTCATGAAACACTTAAACAAACATACGTCAACATACATGACCTATGTCGATCACATAGGCATTAGGCCAAATCCTTTCACTAGGGAGTTGCCCCAACCATAACACGCGTACACCCACGACGGATAGTCATGGCAAGCAGGAATCCAAGTTCCATATTCATTCAGCCATTTCCACAAACACTTGGGCCACACATTTTAGCCTATATAGTGTATATTGGCCGTGGCGTGATTTAGGGCAAATCCTTTCGTCAAAGGGGTATCGCCAATACATCAATCATGAATCCATGACAACTAATCATGGCAAGCACGAATGAGAATTCTATACTCATTCAGTCATTTTCACAAACACTTAAAATACACTATTACAACATACATGACGTATGTTAGCAAAATACGTGTTAGGGCTGTCCCTTCGCCATGTGAGTATTTTACCCATGTATCTCACAATCAAACAGCAAATAATCATTACAATTGCATTTCCAAAATCCGCACGTATGCGGTATTTCTAGAATACGCAATTTCAACATACATGACATTTACACATGAACATGTATTTTTGCGATTCCTTTCGCCAAACTAGCATTTTATCCACATATCATATAATCAAACATTAAATAATCATGTCAAACATTTTCACAAGAAAAATACGTATACAGTATTTCTACGTATATCTAGAGTATGTGAAATTCCATATTCTACATCGCTAATCGAAACAGGAAACGGAAAGCACTTTGTACATGTGCATTTGCATGCAGATCATGAATCTATCATTATCTGACATTGAAAGCATTGAAAACCCTAACTTATACACTTAAAGTCCTCACCTTTTGTCGTAGAATCGCAACGGAGTTGATAGGTTCGCTAAGCTTCCGTATACGGGAGTTTGGCAACCTAAAGAAGGAAATAGGTTAGTTATCTCATAACCTACAACCACCCAAGCCCCAAATCAGATTAGGGTTAGGGTTTCTTACCTAGAAATGGGGCTGGAATCGCCGGGAAAGCGATGAGAAAGGGATGGTGCAGCCCATGTGGTGGCAGGGAACGACGGCAGGGAGATTCTCCCACTTCTCCCTCACTTTCTCTCTCTTTTCCCTCTCTCAAATCCAAATTCGTATGGCTGAAATGGGAGAGGGTTTAAGGTCCTTATATAGCCTCAAAACTCACCGAAATAGACTCCTGTTCGAAGGTTACTGCTAATATAGGTATTTCGTCACTTTTCCAGCTCAAAAGAGAGGTTCTGGTGGCCCTCCTTGAGCCAAACGTCAGACTTAAGCTCAGCACACATGGATCCATGTGGGATTACGTTTTCGACTCGATCGGATTCCCAGATCGCACGTGGCGGACCACTTTCAGTTCAACGGTCAGTGGGCCACGATCCGAAATTCCAAGTACATGTAAATGTTCCTGAAATTTTTCTTAATCCGAGGGTGTAATTTGGTCTGATTCTGACGGTCTGGTTGCTTAATACTGATGCGCAAGTGAAAGGTGCCAGATCACTATTCCAGATATTTATTTTGGAATGGGAATAGTGTTTTTCACACTCCCTCGCTCCGGATCGAAACGAATGGCCGTGGGACATCGGCTGGATCTGATTTTTGAGATGATTGTCAAGCCCAGTGAGGCGGTCCTAGTTCCTTAGCTTCGTGTTAATCGGACTCCCGATGTGCGGTCTAGACCTAATACGAAGTTTCGTTTAATTCCCGAGAGCAGACGGGAAATGAGTTTGGTTCTAAACTTTTAGGGAAACCTAGAGTCACTGATTTTGCAAGTTTTGGGTCTTATAGATCGTATTTAAAGCGATCTCAACGGATTTCATGGCTAATCGAGTTTTGCACTTAGTTAACTTTGTTAAATTTCTAAAGGATTTAATCCTAATTGTTTTCTGGTTGAGATGGTACTTAGGCCTTTGCAGTTTGTATATAAAGTGATCCAAGTTTTACTACTTAGCTAGTTTAAGATAGTGTCTAGGGCGAAAGTGCTTTGAAAAATTGAAAGCACAAGGTAGTGAAGGGTGGGATTTGTGAAGAAAATGGTTTAAGACGGGATTTGAGGCTTTGAATTGAGTGTTTGAAAAGTTAATCAGGTGTTAAGATTGACCCAATGCCTAAGGATGTCTAATCCCAGGTTGGCAAAAATTCGGGATGTTACACTGTGCTACCTGTACGGTTATATATTTGATGGATGAGTGGCCAACTCAGTGTGAATTCCCCTTCAGATTACACACCACAGCATTAGATAAGAAATAGTATAAAACATCCAGACAACTAAAACAGAGTAAATGTAGTCTTATTGTATGCATGGATGCATGAATGCAATCATCGACCCGGGTAAAACATTCGAACGGTCGGTGCCCCGGGTAAAACATCCGGAAGGGCATTGGGGTCGTCACCCAAGGATGTGACTGGTCATCAGTGCAACACTCAGCGTAATCGCATGTGCATGAAGATACAAGTCATCATCGTAAATCGAATGACGGGTCATTAACGCAACACTCAGCGTAATTGCATAGGCATAATGATCCAAGTCATCGTAAATATGTCATGTATGCATGATTAGCCAAGTCATTATTAGTCCATTTACAACCAGCCAATTTAGATAAACTCAAAGGTTACTATGGGGAGCACATGGCTCAGCATAGGCCGACAGCTTGAGCATAGGTCCCATACCACCATCCCCGGTGCATGAGACTACCACCTTAGGATGTTTAATGGTACCCCGTCAACTAGTGACCAATCATATTACAATATATGGGGCTTACCATTGCATGGTTGCACTATATAAAACATCGAACCCAACTAGGGTAAATACCAACACAAAATCACATAGGGCGAGTATCAAAATATGCCATATAAGGCCGATATCAAAACCATACGATAAAGACCATCTGAAATAGCGGTGAAGACTGCCTGAGTTGAAGAAGGAATATGCCAATATGTCCTAGAGGGGGTGAATAAGACTTTTAAAAGTTTTTATGGTCTATTTAAAATCCTATTTCACTAATCCTTTTAAATATACAATTATCAGGATTACTCAAATGTAACTATACTGGCTTCCAAGCCTGGTAGAGGATCCAATCACAAACTGCTTAAAGAGTTAACAATATAAAGTCTAGTTTATGATGGATATGACTGTGTAGGTGTGTGAGAAGTGATCAAATATTCAGATATGGAAATATTAATGTAAATCACTCAATCAAAATAACAATCTCAAACACAGTCATTTTATAGTGGTTCGACGATAAGTCTACCCCACTCACGGCTGTCGCACTCAACCGTTGAGTGTACCGGATTTCACTGAGGAGGTTTCCCAGGGTTCACCTCAAACCTAAGGTTTTAAACCAGGTTCACCTTCAACCTTTACACAGATGTTTCTACTCGGTTCACCTCTAACCCTGGAGTTTTACTGGTTCACTCTTAACCAGATGTTTATGCTCTCCATAGAGCAAGGGTCCACACAACGCACCCGGATGTTTATGCTCGCCACGGAGCAAGGGTCCACACAACGCACCCACTACGTACACTCCTGCCGGAGGCCTCCTTGAGGACTTCAAAGGGCGAGAACTACTTAAGACCTAATCCTAGAAAGGAATGATCACAAGTGTCCTCCTGGACTCTGAATACTTACAAATAAGTTGATGAGTCCCATTCAGCGTAGTGACGAAGATCTCCTCCTTGTTGTTGAAGAGTCTTCGGTTCCCTTGATCTGTAACACAAAAGATATACCAGTACTTGGTTTCGGGTTGGGTCAAGGTTATGATGAAATCCTACTCTCTAAAGGTTTTCTTATAAGAAAGGTAGAGTAGTTCCAATCTTATGCATTCAAGGCATCCCAGCTTAATGATTTGCCATTAAGGTAGTAGCTGGAGGATCCTTGAATGCGGAAGTTCATTCCCCAATCCACTCTATTGAATGTCAATGGTGAGGGTGGATTAGAGGATGAACTCCCTTGAGAGAAAGGGGTTTAGATATAAGATATAAGTTGAAACACTCTTTCTCTCATAGCAACAAAAGACAAGTCCTCTATATATAGGCAAAAAGTTCCAACGGATATAAAGAGGTTACATTTATGACAGAGTTCGATATCATCGAGCAGGTTCGATATCATCGAGCGTATATTCTCGATAGCATCGATGGTCTGCTCGATGACTCGGACTCAATGTCATACGCTTTTGAAACTCTTTGCCAATTGGTTGATGAAACGAAACTATTGTCGATATCATTGAATTTTAAACTCCGATTCCATCGATGACAGGTTCGATCCATCGACACTTGAAAAATGAGAGAGACTTGACTTTGAAATATTTCAGGTTTTCATGAGTGATTGGGGAACCGTCGAGATCATCGGAATTTGAATGTTGATGATATCGAGATCAGAGTCGATGCATCGATAAATCCATCGGATTTGTGTTTAAGCTTGCTGGATGATTCATGTCTTTGTTCGATGCAATCGACCTGGTCCCGATATCATTGATATTTGAAATATCAATTCTATCGAAGGGCCCCCGATCATAGTTAAAAACAACCTGAAATATCTGTTGTAAGAAATGCGCGCCCTCGATCGATATCATCGATGGACCTTCGATCTTATCGATATTTGAATTTAGATCATATCGGACGGTCATCGATATATTGAAGGAATTTGAGTTTTTCATTAAAAAACAGGGGAGCCGGAAATCTGCCTGTTGATCTTATCGAGCCACTTTCGATGGACTCGAGATTTGAATATCGATGATATTGATATGTGTATCGATACATCGATAATTCGTCCAGATATGTTGTGAAGTTGCTGGACATATTTAGTGCTTATATCGATGATATCAATAGGTGCATCGATACATCGATAAATCCGTCCAGATGAATATTTAGTTGTTGGACACTTTTGGTCCTCTCATTGATAATATCGTTAAGGTATCGAGGACATCGACAGTGCAGGTCAATCATATCGAGGGTGCTTCGATAAAATCGATAAGGCGAGAAAAACTTGGAGATTTTCCTATTTTGCAAAAAGTTTTCTCACCCTAAAACCCTATGATTTCTAGCTTGTTTTTAAGGGTTTCTTTTACCTGGTGTTTTGGGTCATGGGATGTGAGGCTTTAGTTTTACTTGTGCCGAGCTTGCGCACATCCGGTTGAGGCAGACGCTTGAATTTATCTTCCTATCGAGTTCTGTAAACAGTCTGACCCACCACTCATGTAACTTGACAAACCAGGGCACTTTCACCATCCTTAAAAACTATTGGGCACAACAACCTTGGATGGTAGACCCGCATCAATGATCCATCTAGACCACCACTCAATAACCACCAAGTTGAAGGTCCATTACGATCACAACTAGTCAAGTTACATCCCAAGTATGGGTGTACATTCATACGTGGGTATTTCCCACTAATGTACCAGTTTAAGTTCGATAAGCAATCCACAAAAGAAAATCCACAAGCATGAACAATTGTACATGATAATCATAAAGCATGTAATACAACCATTCAATTTCCACCAGCTAACACATGTGATTATAAAGGGAGATATCAATTATGAATTTAAATAAAAACTATAACTTAAGCTAATGAGAAGATGGAAAGCTCAAGGGGAAGAATCATCACCTTATACTTTGAATCGCCTTCTAGTGTCGCTAAGTGCTTGCACCCATAGAATTGTATCATACCACAAATTACGAACTTGTACAATTAGATATAGGTCCTGCACACTACCTAGGTTTGATATCACAACTTAGGGTTTTAACGTCGAAATAGGGTAGGGTTTGGTTTATTTTTAGGGTTTTAAATATGGAATTAGGGCCTTTTCCTAGGGTTTATTCCTAACCATAGATTCTAGGATTTGGATCCTAAATTATTTTTTAATGTTATCATTACCATTAATATCATGCAACGGGTCAAATAATATTCATGATGGGAGTATTAATCCATCAATATTAATAATGGTGGTTCATAAGTTCATCTCTAGATATACCAACATTATCTAATCTTCTTATAACGACTAACATTCTATTAAACAATACAAGTAATAGCAACAGAATATTTACCAATGATAATATAATAAGGGTTACTACTAAAAGTTAAGTATTACACTAATTTCATAAGGGAAATGATAAATGCTTTCCAATGCTATTAGTTATAACTATCAATAATGAACCTGGACACGATAATGGTTACCACGACCTACCATGAATCATGAAATTCTATAATTAGCTCGAACCTAACACACTATCTACATTTAGGGTGTTGTCTTAAGGTTTAGATTACTTGGGTCTAGGATTTTATCCTAGATTTTAGGTCTAGGCCAGGTTTTAGGGTTTGAACCCTAGTTGGTGTGAAATTATTGTTAATTTAGTAATTATAAAGTATTTATTAACCTTAGTGTTATAATCCATTTTAGCTAATGTAGCAAAAACATTTGTTATGATGGTATTGGATAGTGTGATCCATTATCAAGGATAACATCTAGAAATGGTACATAAATATTAATACATATCGTCTAATGGTTGAAATTTATTTATGATAAGTAATACGAGCTCACAAACCCGCTAATGGCTAAACATGCTTAATAATCACAATAGTTATAGTAACGCTAATTATAATAAATCAAGTGATTGACTTAGGGAGAGAAAATTGGCTTACATCAATTGACTTTGTAGCTCCACTCGACACATCTGAGCTGACCTAACTCCATATGCAGCTCGACCGAGTTTCAACCGAGTCGACTCAGTTCTAGTCTAACCAACTCGATTTTCACTCACTCTTGGCTTCTCTTCTTCTCTCTCTTCTTCCTTTCTCTCTTCTCTCTTTCCTACCTCCATACTTCCTTCTTCTCTACATAGCTAGCAACAGCCGGACCGAACCCAGGCCCAACTCGAGCAGAGCTTGGTGGTGCGGGTTAGGTCGGACTGAGTGAGAGCATGGCAGCGACCCGTTCTCTCTTTCTTCTTCACCTTTTGTCTTCTTGCTTCTCTTTTCTTTCTTATTTGTTGGTCGCCCAGCAATGTTAACTGCGGACAGAGCTTGAGCAGTGGGTCGAGTTGAGATGGTGCGGTGCAACAGCCGCACCTCTCAACCTCCATTTTCCTTTCCTCTTCTTCTTCTCTTTTCTTTCTTTCCTCTCCCTCTTCCATTTCTTTTCCTTTTTCTTTTCTTCTACTCCCATTCCTCCTGTCTACCTCCAGCTACACCTGGACGATGTCAAACAAGGGCTAAAACTACTCGCTCCCGTCGGTTTCTCGGTGAAGGAGAAGACAGCCATTAATGGTGTCTCCTCCACGAGGGCTTCCTCCTCCCTATTCTTTCTTCAGAATAGTCCACAGGGATTGTATGAAGCTTGGAGCATGGTTAGAGTGAAGCTCCATGGAGATATTCCTGGTGGGTTCGAGCTTGGAAAGTGAACGACGTTTTCCCCCTTCCAGCTGCAACAATGTAAGGAGGGCACTGTTGTTGGATTTATTCTCCTTCCCTGGGTTGCCCTCGCAGATCCTAGACCGTTGGATGGAGAACGGGTGACCCAGATCGCCCTAGTTTTGAAGCTGTTTCCAGATACCGTTCCTAGGACCAAAACCGGCCACGGTTTTGGTTACTGGTTTTCTTAGAAAACCATAATCCTTGTAAACAACAATGGACGGTGGGGATATGTCCGAATAGAGGGCTGAGATTGGAGGGAAGGCAGAGCACGCGGATTGCCAGCGTGGAGGGAGAGAAAGACGGTATTTTTTTCTGGTTTCGATAACCAGCTGCACGTGTGACCGTTGTTGCACCGAAGTTCGTGCTCACGTGCGTGAGTTTCCACCAGCAAAATTTCCATGCGTCTGATCAGTCCAGCCTCCACATCATGATGGACGGTTTGGATCAAACAACTGGAATGAGATGGTGGCCCACTCGATGCTCAAACGTAAGAAGAGAAAACACTGACATGTTTCCTTTTTCAAACGTCCGCAGGCGGGAGTCTCTCCTATTTTGGGAAAGTGTTGTGTCAAGGCAGGTTTGACCCAAGCCTTGATCCCACGTGATGCACGTGCACAGCTACCGTGGTACATGCCCGATCCATTATGGGGTCCACAGTGATGTATTATCCAATCTACTCCGTCCATTCCACTTGAAAGGCCGAATCAAAGCCCCTGACCAAGGATGGGGCAGATCTAAGTTTGGGTGGGCCATACTCTCAGTTATAAGCTCTAATTGAGGGTTTTCATTGAATTGATGATTAGATCGTCCTAAATTTGCACCTCAATGGTTAAAAGGGTCCTAGGGATTTATTCAGACACCCGGGACCATCTATACTATGGATTTTGGAATATTAACTGTTATTAGTAGAATAAGTTTTAATACTTACTATTATTATTATTATTTATTTCCTTTATATATTTTGTCATATATAATTTATATTATCACAAATTGTTACAATATATAAATTATATGAATATCAGTAAGTAGAGATTTATATATATATATATATATATATATATATATATTATATATATATATATATATTATATATATATATATATATATATATATATATTATTATTTGCATGGTCATATATGTGTTAGGTTTTAAATTTTATATTAGTCATTAAATTGTTTGAAATATGTTACTCCTTATAAGTTTTTCCAGTATATTTTATTTTTTTATATTACAAATTCTATAGCTTGTAATTTATATTAATGATGTTGTAAGTATATGCATATAATATGGATTTTTGTTACATATCATTTTAGTATGAAACTTTGAATATTTATAAAATACCTAAATAACATTTCATAGTATATATATTTAGGTTGTATTATTATTATTATTATTATTATTATTATTATTATTATTATTATATTGTATTATTATTAAATTAAATTAAATGGTAACACTCGAGTACTTGAAAGTAAGGGGTGTTACAATCTACCCCCCTTAAAGAGAATTTCGCCCTCGAAATTCAGTAGTCCGACTATGAATGTGGACAACCATCGATCTTACCGTGTCCGAATGCATCTGCCATTTTTCCACACTAAGTTTACTTGTGTGCACAAGTTCCCATGACTCATTACTAGAACACGAATCGTTTCATCTACCCCCCTTAAAGAGCGTTTTACCATCGGGATTCGATAACACTCGCCCTAATTGTAATGCCTTGAAAATCGGGGGTCGAGCAAAGCTCAGCTCCCGAGTTCCAACGCATCACTTATTCAACATAGATAATGATGATTATGATGAGAGCATTGAAACATGAATGGGATTATACCAAAACAGCATATCAGACTCCAAAGACAGTTAAATTTACAAGCGAAAGACTATGATAGATATGTAAAATATATAAACTGTGGTGAGTCTCCAGAGTATGGTAATGTTACCAGGTTAATTCATTACAAGTACAATTTCAAATTATACCAAGTTGTGTAAGGTCATCTAGTCAATATCCCAGAAAGCCCTGTCGATCAGGACACGACTCACAGGAACCCGCCTGAAACTGCATAAAGGAGGAATCCTCCTCATCCTCATAAAAGTCCGGCTCCGCTTCGCAGCATCGCCGCCATCTGAAACTCAAACAAATCTGGTTGGTGTGTACAACACCGTCCCGTAACGTGGGAGTGAGTGATCAACTCAGTGGAACAATAAAACATAGGTTAACATGTTATCAATTCAGTCAAGCAGTAATGATTAAGTAGTACAATCAAACAATTCTAAATACTCTTGTTAATGCAAGTATGGAATGCAGTCATGATGCATGCCCTCACCACATACTCCCTCATGCGACACCATCTTACGTTCGCGACATCCTTGCATTCCTCAGTGCTCCGCATCTTCCAGGCACATGCAATGCGATGATGATTATGATTACCAAGTTGTTATTAGTCCATTTCAAACAGCAGTATTGGAAAACTAAGGTACCTCCCTTGTATCATTTCCAAATATGATCCATTCTAGGGTCGTCAGTCCTAGTTAATCTCATACGATGGTATATTTCTAGGTCGCTGCAAGGGCTGCCAGGGTTGTTACACGGAACCGTTACACCACTCCCCCATCACCCTTTTAACGGTTCATCACTAAATTGATACAGGCCTAGTTCATACTCTATTCACAGCGCCAAACTCGTCGCCTCACCGCAAATTCAGAGTATGCTCGAGGTCACTACAAAGGGCTTGTCACCAATCAGTGTAGGTCGACAGCTCGAATATAGTGTCCCATACCACCATAATCAGCTCACGAGTCTGGTTGCTCACTGGTCACTACGGGGAAGCACGTGGCCCCAGCGTAGGCCGACAGCTTGACTACAGTGTCCCATACCACCATGCCCGGCTCATGAGTCTTAGCGGATCGAGGTACCATGGTTAAAGGGATTTCACTGGTAAGTTTGGTACCCTAGGTTCAAGCAGAGGCGTCCAAACATGGTGAACATACATAAGACAGATCAGGTTGCTTGACGAGCTCGGCTAGCTCGAGCGCACAACAAGTTGAACAATATGAAGCGCATAAGCACTTCGTGTGGCCAACCACTATCACCAACCGAAGTATGACTCGGGTTCGTTGAACACATCTCATGTGGTGAATGAATCACAACGACGAATTCAATCCCGTTACCGATTGCTTGGACTATAATCATAGCCCCAAACACAATCAATCCTTATTCTGAAGCATATAGAGTAAAGCAGAATATACAAAGTAATTCAAGCATGTTATAAAGCACAATATAAACAGGAAATACAAACACATATATTTGATAAGGGGTTAAACTAAACAAACAACATGGAGGAAAACATATACATCTCTAAGGTAGTTGAGAATCTTATCTCAACACCCTACTAAACTTAGTTCGTCACACAATTTCTCACGCGGGCATTTTAGCAAACACTTAAACTACACCACTCCAACATACATGACGTATGTTGATTTCAACATAGAATAGGACAAATCCTTATAGCAAGGAGTTGTCGCATACACATCAATCATGTTCTTACATTCAATACATTTGGCAGGCATAAATCATAAATCCATATTTATTTAGTCATTTCAACAAACACTTTAAACTACATACATCAACATACATGACGTATGTTGATCACATAGGTATAAGGTCAAATCCTTTCACTAGGGAGTTGCCCCAATTATAACACGCGTGCACCCACGACAGATAGTCATGGCAAGCAGGAATCCAAGTTCCATGTTCATTCAGTCATTTCCACAAACACTTGGGCTACACGTTTTAGCATATATAGTGTATATTGGTCGTGGCGTGATTTAGGGAAAATCCTTTTGTCAAAGGGGTATCGCCTATACAAAAATCATGTATCCATGACAATTAGTCATGGCAAGCATGAATGCGAATTCTATACTCATTCGGTCATTTTCACAAACACTTAGAATACACTATTTTAACATACATAGTGTATATTAGCAAAAACATGTATTAGGGCGAACCCTCTCGCCAAGTAAGTGTTATACACATATATAATATGTTCATACAGCAAATAATCATGGCAAACACATTTCCAAAATTTATACGTATACGGTACTTTCTACAAATACCTAGAATACACAAAATTCCATATTCTTCGTATTTAATCGAAATGGAAAACAGACAGCACTTTGTACATGTGCAATTGCATGCAGATCATGAATCTATCATTATCTGACATTGAAAGTGTTGAAAACCATAACCTATACACTTAAAGTCCGCACCTTTTGTCGTAGAATCGGAAAGAACTCGATAGATTTGCTAGGCTTTCGTATACGGCAGATTGGCGACCTATAGAACGAAATAGGTTAGCTATTTCATAACCTACAACTATCAAAACCCCAAACAGACTAGGGTTAGGTTTTCTTACCTAGAAACGGAGCCGGAATCGCCGGGAAAGTGATTAGAAAGAAGTAGTTAAGCTTGTGTAGCGGCAGGGAAGCATGGCAGGGAGATGCTCCCACCTCTCTCTCACTTTCTCTCTCTTTTCTCTCTCTTTTCCTAGGGTTTTTCTCAAATTCGTATGGCTGAAATGAGAGAGGGTTTAAGGTCCTTATATAGCCTAAAATCTCACCGAAATAGACTTCAGGCCAGGTATACTTCGGTTATATCCAAAGTGGGTCAGTTTTCTGCTCAACGGAGGACTTCTGGCGGCTCCCTTTCTGTGTACGGTCGGACTTCAGCTCACTAACACTGGATCTAGGTATGGCTACATTTTCGTTTCAGTCGGCTTCTCAGATCACGCGTGACGGACCAGTTTCAATTCAATGGTCAGTGGATCTCGATCGGAGATTCCGAGTACAAGAATTGTTTGGGGAAATATCCCTGATCTGAGGGTGTAATTTGGCTTGATTCTGACGGTCTAGTTGCTTAATACTGATCCGCAAGCAAGACGTGCCAGATTTATTTATTTTGAATTTAATTTAGAATTATTTTCATATTTCTCACACTCCCCGCTCCGAGCTCAAGCGAATAGCGCTGGGACACTAACTGGATTTGATTTCCGAGATGGTTATCAAGCCCAACATGGCGGTCCTAATTCCTTAACTTCGTGTTAATCAGGCTTCCGACGTGCGGTCCAGATCTGATACAGAGTTTCGAGATGCTCCCGAGAGCAGCCGGGTAATGAGATTGATCCTAGATTTTAGAGTAACCTAGCGTCAATGATTCTACAAGTTTTGGGTCTTGCAGATCGTATTTAAAGTAATTGGTGTTAATTTCACAGGTACTCTAGTTTAACAATAGCTAATTCTCGCCTAATTTCTAAAGGATTTAGTCCTGAGTAATTTCTGTCTGAGGTGGTACCTAAGCCTTTGTAGTTTATATATAAAGTAATCCAAGTTATAATACTTAGCTAGTTTAAGATAGTGTCTAGGGTGAAAGTACTTAGAAAAATTGAAAGAACAAGGTGGTGAAAGGTGGGATTTGTGAAGGAAATGGGTTCAAAAGCGATTTTAGCCTTTAGGACTGAGTTCTTACAAGTTAATAAGGTGTTAGGATCGACCCATTGCCTAAGGACGTCTAATTCCAGATTGGCAAAAATCTGGGATGTTACAATCTCATTCATGTTTGGAGTATGATATGCTGTTTTGGTATAATCTCATTCATGTTTCAATGCTCTCATCATAATCATCATTATCTGTGTTGCATAAGTGATGAGTCTCCAGAGTATGGTAATGTTACTAGGTTAATGACACGACTCACAGGAACTCGCCTGAAACTGCATAAAGGAGGAATCCTCCTCATCCTCATAAAAGTCCGGCTCTGCTTCGCAGCATCGCCACCATCTGAAACTCAAACAAATCTGGTTGGTGTGTACAACACTGTCCCGTAACGTGGGAGTGAGTGATCAACTCAATGGAACAATAAAACATAGGTTAACAGTTATCAATTCAATCAAGCAGTAATGATAAAGCAGTACAATCAAACAATTCTAAATACTCTTGTTAATGCAAGTATGGAATGCAGTCATGATGCATGCCCTCACCACATATTCCCTCATGCGACACCATCGTATGTTCGCGGCATGCTTGCATTCCTCAGTGCTCCACATCTTTCAGGCACATGCAATACAATGATGAGCATGATTACCGAGTTGTTATTAGTCCATTTCAAACAACAGTATTGGAAAACTAGGGTACCTCCCTTGTATCATTTCCAAACATGATTCATTCTAGGGTCGTCAGTCCTAGTTAATCTCATACGATGGTGTGTTTCTAAGTCGCTGCAAGGGCTGCCAGGGTTGTTACACGGAACCGTTACACCACTCCCCCATCACCCTTTTAACGGTTCATCACTAAATTGATACAGGCCTAGTTCATACTCTATTCACCGCGGCAAAACTCGTCGCCTCACTGCAAATTCAGAGTATGCTCGAGGTCACTACAAAGGGCTCGTGACCAATCAGTGTTGGCCGACAGCTCGAATATAGTGTCCCATACCACCATAATCGGCTCATGAGTCTGGTTGCTCACTGGTCACTATGGGGAGGCACGTGGCCCCAGCGTAGGCCGACAGCTCGACCACGGTTTCCCATACCACCATGCCCAGCTCATGAGCCTTAGCGGATCGAGGTACCATGATTAAAGGGATTTCACTGGTAAGTTTGGTACCCTAGGTTCAAGCAGAGGCGTCCAAACATGGTGAACATACATATGACAGATCAAGTTGCTTGACGAGCTCGGCTAGCTCGAGCGCACAACAAGTTGAACGATATGAAGCGCATAAGCACTTCGTGTGGCCAACCACTATCGCCAACTGAAGTACGACTCGGGTTCGTCGAACACCTCTCATGTGGCGAATGAATCACAGCAATGAATTCAATCCTGTTACCGATTACCTGGACTATAATCATAGCCCCAAACACAATCAATCCTTATTCTGAAGCTTATAGTGTAAAGCAGAATATACAAAATAATTCAAGCATGTTATAAAGCACAATATAAACAGGTAATACAAACACATTTATTTCATAAGCGGTTAAACTAAAGTCATTTCAACAAACACTTTAAACTACATACATCAACATACATGACGTATGTTGATCACATAGGTATAAGGTCAAATCCTTTCACTAGGGAGTTGCCCCAATTATAACACGCGTGCACCCACGACGGATAGTCATGGTGAGCAGGAATCCAAGTTCCATGTTCATTCAGTCATTTCCACAAACACTTGGGCTACACGTTTTAGCATATATAGTGTATATTGGCCGTGGCGTGATTTAGGGCAAATCCTTTCGTCAAAGGGGTATCGCCTATACAACAATCATGTATCCATGACAATTAGTCATGGCAAGCATGAATGCGAATTCTATACTCATTCGGTCATTTTCACAAACACTTAGAATACACTATTTTAACATACATAGTGTATATTAGCAAAAACATGTATTAGGGCGAACCCTCTCGCCAAGTAAGTGTTATACACATATATAATATGTTCATACAGCAAATAATCATGGCAAACACATTTTCAAAATTTATACATATACGGTACTTTCTACAAATACCTAGATAACACAAAATTCCATATTCCTCGTATCAGCACTTTGTACATGTGCAATTGCATGCAGATCATGAATCTATCATTATCTGACATTGAAAGCGTTGAAAACCATAACCTATACACCTAAAGTCCGCACCTTTTGTCATAGAATCGGAAAGAACTCGATAGATTTGCTAGGCTTTCGTATAAGGCAGTTTGGCGACCTATAGAACGAAATAGGTTAGCTATTTCATAACCTACAACTATCAAAACCCCAAAACCGATTAGGGTTAGGGTTTCTTACCTAGAAACGGAGCCAGAATCGCCGGGAAAGAGATTAGAAGGAAGTGGTTGAGCTAGTGTAGCGGCAGGGAAGCATGGCAGGGAGATGCTCCCACCTCTCTCTCACTTTCTCTCTCTTTTCTCTCTCTTTTCCTAGGGTTTTTCTCAATTTCGTATGACTGAAATGAGAGAGGGTTTAGGGTCTTTATATAGCCTAAAATCTCACCGAAATAGACTTCAGGCCAAGGTATACTTTCGTTATATCCAAAGTGGGTCAGTTTCAGCTCAATGGAGGACTTCTGACAGCCCCTTTTCTGTGTGCAGTCAGACTTAAGCTCACTAACACTGGATCTAGGTAAGGCTACGTTTTTGTTTCAGTCGGCTTCTCAGATCACGCGTGGAAGACCAGTTTCAATTCAACGGTCAGTGGATCTCGATCGGAGATTCTGAGTACATGAATATGTTTGGGGAAATATCCCTGATCCGAGGGTGTAATTTGGCCTGATTCTGACGATCTGGTTGCTTAATACTGCTTCGTAAGCGAGACATGCCAGATTTATTTATTTTGAATTTAATTTAGAATTATTTTCACATTTCTCACACTCACCGCTCCGAGCTCAAGCGAATAGCGTTGGGACACTATCTGGATTTGATTTCCGAGATGGTAGTCAAGCCCAGCAAGGCGGTCCTAATTCCTTAACTTCGTGTTAATCGGGCTTCCGACACGCGGTCCAGATCTGATAAGGAGTTTCGAGATGCTCCCGAGAGCAGCCAGGTAATGAGATTGATCCTAGATTTTAGAGTAACCTAGCGTTAATGATTCTACAAGTTTTGGGTCTTGCAGATCGTATTTAAAGTGATTGGTGCTAATTTCACAGGTACTCTAGTTTAACACTAGCTAATTCTCGCCTAATTTCTAAAGGATTTAGTCCTAAGTAATTTCTGTCTGAGGTGGTACCTGAGCCTTTGTAGTTTGTATATAAAGTGATCCAAGTTATAATACTTAGCTAGTTTAAGATAGTGTCTAGGGTGAAAGTACTTAGAAAAATTGAAAGAACAAGGTGGTGAAGGGTGGGATTTGTGAAGGAAATGGGTTCAAAAGCGATTTTAGCCTTTGCGACTGAGTGCTGACAAGTTAATAAGGTGTTAGGATCGACCCATTGCCTAAGGACGTCTAATTCCAGATTGGTAAAAATCCAGGATGTTACACTAATCATTAATGGTACAACTAGAAGGGCTACCCTAGCGGTGTATCCTATCTCACATGTGTCCGAATGTGAAATCACAACTTCCATTCCTAAGAAGATATATCTAAATTTACCAAACCCCTAAGGGTCTTGTGTAGCATATTGATTTCCTCTAAAGGTTTAGAACCCATTCCCGTGTTAGCCAAACTTAGGGAATGCTTATCAGTGTTAGAATTTCCTATAACTTTTCATATCCCTCCATTTACTTTCTTTTTCTTTTAATGATAGTTCCTAATATCGAAGTACAATACGATTTCTGGTTTCCTGTGCTCAAGCGGCCACGGATAAATGGACGTAGTGGATTTGAGTCCGATACATTGATCCTCTACCTACGTAGAACAGAGGATTACTAGTATCAATTCATAATCCTACTAAATCTTAATCCTTTGCTTGATCAGGGCATTGAGATCCTTGAATCTTGTTAGGACTTAGAATTTAGGTCAAACCACGTACTAATCACATAAACATGATTCCATAAATCCGTGACCCCAATTACTCTAAGTTCATGGGAAATATCATTTGACCATTTATTTTCATAACGAATAAGACTATGTGGCCCATTAAGCTTCCAGTGCGCACTCTGATTGTCTAAACACAAAATCTTAGGACCAAGGTTCCTACATGATATCTAAGTTTAAAATTTTTGTTAAATTTATCTAAGATCTTAAATCTGGCCTTGATATTCTCAGCCTAAGGTTGAAATCTTACCCAAAAATTATACAGCTTTTCCTCTAATTATTTTACGTGTCGGAATTTGTGGGAAATATTATTCCTAAGGAACTAGATGTATTAGGAAAATTCAAATTACGATTCTCAGTACGATTCCTTAAGTTCAGAGAACATTTGTTTTCGATCAAGTATACCATATGGTGGTTAAGGAAATTCTTATGGGTCTAAGTCCAATCCATTTGTTGATTATTATAAGAGTGTGATTCCTAGCTATGAAATTTTAAGGAAAGTTCATATCCTAGATTATAGAAAATTTTCTTTTAGGAGTCAAGTATAAGGAATGTCCTTATGTAGTCTTACGTACACATAATGAGTGTTTTGTACACATGTTTAATTGCTAAGTCCCACAATTATTTTGATAGTTTACAAGGGAACCAAAGTTTTCATTCCTAATTTTGAATGACTAAACCTAAAATGTTCAAAGGGACCTAAGTTCAGTTCATAGTTTTTAAGATTATCCATCAACTCTCTATGGGACCTAAATATTGAGTATCTATATTTTTCAAGCAACCTTAGATCATTTCTAAGCTCCATAATCATCCGTTTAAGGAGTCTAACACTTGAGTTTCTATACTCTCATTTCTCCTAACTACAGAGGAAGTTCAAATGAGTTTAAATGGTTATTCTAAAAGTTTCTAAGGGGACTTAAATTCATTTCTAAGTTCTATGATCACTCAAATAGCATTTCGATGGGCCTAAAATTTTGAGTATCTATATTCTCAATTTCTCCTAATTTCGATGAGACTCCACATCAATTCAAATGACTATCATAACAATTTATGGGGGAGCCTAAGTTTGAATACCAAGTTCTCAACCATTGTTCTGAGTTTAGGGGAAATTCACATAAGTTCAAATTTCTAATTTCAAACATACTAGCTTAAGACATTTGAAGTTTATATAAGGTCATTTTCCAATGCCAAGTTTGTCCAAACTATGCTCTGATACCAACTGTAACACCCCGAATCTTCAGGACCCGAGTATACGACTCGTTTCCCAAAAACCCGGGTGTTAACCTTAAAGGATGGTCAAATATATTTTTTCTCCTTTTATCAGAGTAAGCAGATGAGCGTAGAATGGACAAGTAAGCATAAAGGATAATTTTCATTCATATTGAGAACATACAAGAGGTTGCCCATAATGACTTATACAAACCAATGCCCCCATTATTACAATTACAAAATGAAATAATATTACATGTGAAATAAAGTAAATTACAACAATTTGGTATATGAAATCCTGTAGCAACCCTTAGCAATTACAATCATGCATCCCTGTCAAATATAGCTTGCTCCTCGTCAATATAAATATGAATTTCACCTGGGCCAACTGTGCTACCTGTACAGTTATATATTTGATGGATGAGTGGCCAACTCAGTGTGAATTCCTATCCAGATTACACCGCCACATTAGGTAAGAAATAGTATAAAACATCCATATAAGCAAAACAGAGTAAATGTAGTCTTATTATATGCATGGATGCATGAATGCAATCATCGACCTAGGTAAAACATCCGGACGGTCGGTGCCCGGGGTAAAACATCCGGACGGGCATTGGGGTCATCACCTAAGGATGTGACTGGTCATCAGCGTAACACTCAGCGTAATTACATGGGCATGAAGTTCCAAGTCATCATCATAAATCGAATGACTGGTCATTAGCGCAACACTCAGCGTAATCGCATGGGCATGAAGATCCAAGTCATCGTAAATATGCCATGTATGCATGATTAACCAAGTCATTATTAGTCCATTTACAACCAGCCAATTTAGATAAGTTCAAAGGTCACTATGGGGAGCACATGGCCCAGCATAGGCCGACAGCTCGGGCATAGGTCCCATACCACCATCCCCGGCTCATGAGACTACCACCTTAGGATGTTTAATGGTACCCCGTCGACTAGTGACCAATCATATTACAATATATGGGGCTTACCATCGCATGGTTGTACTATATAAAACATCGAACCCATCTAGGGCAAATACCAACACAAGACCATGTAGGGCGAGTATCAAAATATGCCACATAGAGCTGATATCAAAACCATACGATAAAGACCATCCTTAAAAACCATTGGGCAGAACAACCCTGGATGGTAGGCCCACATCAATGATCCATCTAGAACACCACTCAATAACCACCAAGTCGAAGGTCCATTAGGATCAAAACTAGTCAAGTTACATCCCATGTATGGGTCTCCATTCATATGTGGGAATTTCCCACAAATGTACCAGTTTAAGTTTAATAAGCAATCCACAAAAGAAAATCCACAAGCATGAACAATTGTACATGATAATCATAAAGCATGTAATATAACCATTCAATTTCCACCAGCTAACACATGTGATTATAAAGGGAGATATCAATTATAAATTTAAATAAAAACTATAACTTAAGCTAATGAGAAGATGAAAAGCTCAATGGGAAGAATCATTACCTTATACTTTAAATCGCCTTCTAGTATCGCTAAGTGCTTGTACCCTTAGAATTGTATCCTACGACAAATTACGAACATGTACAATTACACACAGGTCCTACACACTACCTAAGTTTGAGATCACAACTTAGGGTTTTAACGTCGAATTAGGGTTTTCGTCCTAGGGTTTAGTTTATTTTGGGGTTTTAAATATGGAATTAGGGCCTTCTCCTAGGGTTCAGTCCTAACCTTAGATTCTAGGATTTGGATCCTAAATTATTTTTTAATGTTATCATTACCATTAATACCGAGCAACGGGTCAAATAATATTCATGATGGGTGAAAGTATTAATCCATCAATATTAATAATGGTGGTTCATAAGTTCATCTCTAGATATACCAACATTATCTAATCTTCTTATAATGACTAACATTCTATTAAACAATACAAGTAAAAGCAACAAAATATTTACCAATGATAATATAATAAGGGTTACTACAAAAAGTTAAGTATTACACTAATTTCATAAGGGAAATGATAAATGCTTTCCAATGCTATTAGTTATAACTATCAGTAACGAACCTGGCCATGATAATAGTTACCACGACCTACCATGAGTCATGAAATTCTATAATTAGCCCGAACCTAACACACTATCTACATTTAGGGTGTTGTCTTAAGGTTTAGATTACTTGGGTCTAGGATTTTATCCTAGAGTTTAGGTCTAGGACAGGTTTTAGGGTTTGAACTCTAGTTGGTGTGAAATTAGTGTTAATTTAGTAATTATAAAGTATTTATTTACCTTAGTGTTATAATCCATTTTAGGTAATGTAACAAAAACATTTGTTATGATGGTATTGGATAGTGTGATCCATTATCAAGGATAACATCTAGAAATGGTACATAAATATTAATACCTATCGTCTAATGGTTGAAATTTATTTATGATAAGTAATACGAGATCACATAACCCGCTAATGGGTAAACATGCTTAATAATCACAATAGTTATAGTAACGCTAATTATAATAAATCAAGTGATTGACTTAGGGAGAGAAAATTGGCTTACATCAATTGACTTTGTAGCTCCACTTGACACATCTGAGCTGACCTAACTCCATATGCCGCTCGACCGAGTTTGAATCGAGTCGACTCAGTTCCAGTCTAACCAACTCGATTTTCACTCACTCTCGGCTTCTCCTCGTCTCTCTTCTTCCTTTCTCTCTTCACTCTTTCCTGCTTCCCTACTTCCTTCTTCTCTCCATGGCCAGTAGTAGCCGGACCAAACCCAGGCCCAACTCGAGCCGAGCTTTGTGGTGCGTGTTAGGTCGGACTAAGTGAGAGCGTGACAGCGACCCGTTCTCTCTTTCTTCTTCACCTTCTGTCTTCTTGCTTCTCTTTTCTTTCTTATCCGTTGGTCGTCCAGCAATGCTAACTGTGGACAGAGCTTGAGCAGCAGGTCGAGTTGAGATGGTGCGGTGCAACATCCACACCTCTCCACCTCCGTTTTCCTTTCCTCTTCTTCTTCTCTTTTCTTTCTTTCCTCTCCCTCTTCCATTTCCTTTTCTTTTTCTTTTCTTTTACTCCCATTCCTCCTGCCTGCCTCCAGCTACACCTAGATGATGCCGGACAAGGGCTAAAACTACCCGCACCTGTCGGTTTCTCGGTGAAGGAGAAGACAACCATTAATGGCATCTCCTCCACGAGGGCTTCCTCCTCCCTATTCTTTCTTCAGAATAGTCCGTGGGGATTGTATGAAGCTTGGAGCATGGTCAGAGTGAAACTCCATGGAGATATTCCTGGTGGGTTCGAGCTTGGAAAGACAACGACGTTTTCCCCCTTCCAGCCACAAGCAATGTAAGGAGGGCACTATTCTTGGATTTATTCTCCTTCCCTGGGTTGCTCTAGCAGATCTTAGACTATTGGATGGAGAACGGGTGACCCAAATCGTCCTAGTTTTGAAGTTGTTTCCAGATACTGTTCCTAGGACCGAAACCCGCTACGGTTTTGGTTGCTAGTTTTCTCAGAAAACCATGATCCTTATAAACAACAATGGACGGTTGGGATATGTCCGAATAGAGGGCTGAGATTAGATGGAAGACAGTGCATGCAGATTGCCAGCGTGGAGGGAGAGAGAGAGACGGGATTTTTTTTCAGTTTCGGTAACCAGCTGCACGCGCAACCCTTGTTGCGTCGGAGTTTGTGCTCACGTGCGTGAGTTTCCACCAGCAAAATTTTCATGCGTCTGATCAGTCCAACCTCCACATCACGATGAATGGTTTGGATCAAACAACTGGAATGAGATGGTGGCCCACTCGTTAGTCAAACGTAAGAAGAGAAAACACAGACGTGTTTCCTTTTTCAAACATCCGCAGGCGGGAGTCTCTGTTATTTTGGAAAAGTGTCGGGTCAAGGCAGGTTTGACCCAAGCCTTGATCCCACGCGATGCACGTGCACAGCCACGGTGATAAGCGCCCGATCCATTGTAACGACTCGAAAAATTCTGTACAATGGCCAGAGTATCACCTCAGGCAGAAATCATGCAGGATCAAACCCTTTAGAAATTAGACAAAGTTAACTAAGTGTTAAACTAGATTAACCACGAAATCCTTATGAATCACTTTAAATACGATCTGCAAGACCTAAAACTTGTGGAATTATTGACGCTATGTTACCCTAAAATCTAGGATCAAACTCATTACCCGATTGCTCTCGGGAGCACATTGAAACTCCGTATCAGATCTGGACCGCGCATCGAAAGTTCGAATAATACGAGGTTATAGAATTAGGACCACCTCGCTGGGCTTGACAACATCTCGGACATCAAATCCAGACAGTGTCCCACGGCTATTCGCTTGAGTCCGGAGCGAGGAGTGTGAGAAAACCTAGTTTCCTTTAGAAATGTAATGACATTTAAGTAATCTGAGACTTGGTGTTTGCAGGCCAAATATAAGCAATCAGACCATCGAAATCTGACCCAACTACACCCTCGGATCAGGAAAATTTTCATATACATGGCTACGTACTTGAAATCCCTGATTGAGATTCGAAGACCGTTGAACTGAAACTAGTCCGCCACGTGTGATCAGGGAATCCGACTAGAACAAAAACTTAACTCCACCTAGATCCATAGTCTGTGAGCTTAAGTCCGACCTTTGGCTCAAGGGGGGTCGCCAGAAGTCCTCCGTTGAGCTGAAACAGGTCCACTTTGGATATAACCTAAGTATACCTTGACCTTAGGTCTATTTCGGTGTTATTTTAGGCTATATAAGGACCTTTAAACCCTCTCTCATTCAGCCATACAAATTTGAGAAAAACCCTAGGAGAGAGAAGTGAGAAAAGAGAGAGAAAGAGTGAGAGAAGTGGGAGAATCTCCCTACTACCTTACCTTGTCACTCTACAAGCTCAACCACCCCATTCTAATCGCTTTCCCAGTGATTCCGACTTCGTTTCTAGATAAGAAACCCTAACCCTAATCTATTTTGGGGTTTTGATAGTTGTAGGTTATGAAATAACTAACCTAAAGCATGTTATAGGTTGCCACATCGCTATATACTGAAGCTTAGCAAATTTATCGAATTCGTTACGATTCTACGACAAAAGGTGCGGACTTTAGACGTATAGGTTATAGTTTTCAACGCTTCCAATGTCAGATAATGATAGATTCATGATTTGTATGTCATTGCACATGTACAAAGTGTTGTCTGTTTCGTTTTTCGATTATACGTTAACTATGTTGAATATACTGTATTCTTCGTATTTGTAGAAAGTACCGTATACGTATAAATTTTAGAAATGTGTTTGCCATGATTATTTACTGTATAAACATATTATATATGTGTATAATACTTACTTGGCGAAAGGGGTCGCCCTAATACATGTTTTTGCTAATTTACACTATGTATGTCAAAATAGTGTATTCTAAGTGTTTATGAAAATGCTTGTAAGAGTAAGTGCTTAGATAATCATGCTTTAGGTGGGTGTTGAGATGGGATTCTCAACTACCTTAGAAACGTATATGATTTCCTCCATGTTGGTTATTTAAGTTAATCGCTTACTATGAAATATATGTGTTTGTATTTCTTGTTTATATTGTGCTTTGTAACATGCTTTATGACATGTTTGTTAATATGCTTGAATTACTTTGTTTATTATGCTTTACTCCACATGCTCTGAATAAGGATTGATTGCGATTTGGACTATGATTATAGTCTAGACAATCGGTACCAGACTTGAGTTCGCTGTTGAGATTCATTTCGCCACGTAGGATGTGTTTGACAAACCCGAGTCGTACTTCCATTGGCGACAGTGGTTAGGCCACGCGAAGTGCTTATGCAATTCATGTCGTTCAGTTGATTGTGCGCTCGAGCTAGTCAGGCTCGTCAAGTAACCTGATATGTCTAATGTATGTTCACCATGTTTGGACGCTACTGCTTGAACCTGTGGTATTAAGCTTACCAGTGCAATCCCGTTAACCGTGGTACCTCGATCCGCCAAGACTCATGAGCCGGGCATGGTGGTATGGGTTACCATGGTCGAGCTGTCGGCCTACGCTGGGGCCACGTGCCTCCCCGTAGTGACCAGTGAGCAACCCTGACTCGTGAGCCGAATACGGTGGTATGGGACACTGTATTCGAGTTGTTGGCCTACACTGATTGGTGACGAGCCCTTTGTAGTGACCTCGAGCATACTCTGAAGCTATAGAGAGGTGTCTAGCCTTCCCTTAGCAACAAGAGTATAAACTAGGCCTGTATTGATAAGGTGATGGGGGAGTGGTGTAACGATTCCGTATAACAGCCCTGGTGGCCCTTGCAGCGACCTGGAAACACACCATCATATGAGATTGTCTAGGACTGACGACCCTAGAATGGATCATTGTTGGGAATGATATAAGGAAAGTACCTTAGTTTCCCAATATTGCTGTTTGAAATGGACTAATAACAACTCGGTAATCATACTCATCATCGCATTTCATGTGCCTAGAAGTTGTGGAGCACTGATGGTGCCAGCATGTCGCAGACGTAAGATGGTGCCGCACGAGGGAGTATGTTGGCGAGGGCACGCATCATAACCGCAGACACAGTAATCGCAGCGACTGTACGCGACTCATGGCAGACTTTCTGTACCAAGTGGGGCAGAGAGCAAACTTGTCCGTAGCTACATTCATGTTGTGACAGATAGTGAGTACTGCACGCTCCACTAGAAGCTCTGATTCTCTTCCCTTCAGTCGACTCATATGCAGGATTGCACGGGAGTTTGGCTATAGTCTGGGGGTGGAAAGGCCAGCACCGATTCATCAAATCGACGAGAGTAATCTCCATCAGATGGAACTCGGGGTATGGCGACGACGAGCCCGACATGAGGAGAGTGAGGATGAAACGGAGAGCGAAGAAGAAGAGAGTGAGGAAGGGAGTGAAGCTGAAATAGAAGAAGAAGAAGAGGAGCCAGAGGCTCAGAATACCGAGGAGAGCTCCCCTCCTACACCACGCGAGCAGGATGTGGTTCAGGCTACGAGGGATGCTCGTATGGTTCGCATTAAGGAGGGCCAAGCCGCCCTACAGCAAGAAATTGGACAGGTTCGGGCCGAGCTTGGTGAGACCCGAGCCAAGCTTGAGGTGACTGAAGCCTTCATGAAGCGGAGTTTTAAGAAGGTGTCTTGCACATTGAGGACTATCTTGTGCTGTGTACAGGACAAGGATGCCCCTCCTCCATCGCCTGACTCGGATGCCTAGACATCCATGTTGTTGTTTGTAGTTTGTTTTGCTTACCGCTTTAGGCGGTTTATGTTTTCATGCTGATGGCTGTAGTAGTTAGTAGTATGTTTTTAGTAGTTGAAGCTTGGTTGTACTGTCATGATTCATGTAACTCTGTATTCCATGTATTATGATAATTTTGGTAATGAAATGTATACAGCCTCTTTGCTATGAAGTGTGTGGAATGCTTGAGTGATTATGTATTGTGTTGTCATGCTTTATCTCACATGCGATGTACCCTATGTTGTATAGGGCATGCCACGGAGGTATACGAGGAGCACAGTACCCCTCTTACTCACTGACTCGATGGACCAGACTCCTCTTCGCAGAGGTGGTCCTACGGACCTGGGTTCTGGCTCAGATCAGCCTTCTGCTAGTTCTACCGGTGGACTGCCACCTTTTACACCATCGGTTCGCGAGCAGAATCGGGCATCCTCTTCGACACAGTATGAGCCACAGGCTACTCCACCTACTGATAGGTTTGACCAGTTGATGTTGATGATGCATCAGTAGCAGATGCAGCAGCAACACCAGCCGCTTATGGCCACTATTGTTGAGGCCTTGTCTTAGGGTGGGAGTGCGACTCCACCTCCGACATCTACACGCCCTACCGAGACTGCCGAGCCTCCTGCTCAGTTTGAGGATGTACCTCCACCTTCACCTGCTGCCTACACTGCGGGAGACGTGGGTACTTGCGGTCTTCTCGAGCGATTCCAGTGCTTGCGGCTTCCTACTTTCATTGGTTCTCACAGACCCGAGGAGGCTGAATACTGGTTAGACCGCATCTCCAAGATACTGAAGATGCTGCATTGTACTGAGGCTGAGCAGGTCAAGTTAACTGCCTTTATGTTCGAGCAGGAGGCTAGCTTGTGGTGGGACAGTATACTGCGGACTGTCGCCGTAGGTTATGTATGGACGTGGGCTGCCTTTGAGTTCTGCTTCCACAAGAAATACTATCCTCAAGCCTACCGACATGAGAAGGAGAACGAGTTTCTACGCCTCAGACAGGGAGGCATGACAGTTACTGAGTATGAGCAACGCTTTACTGAGTTGGGCTGCTTCGTTCCGACTATCCTTGCTGATGAGCCGATGCGGATTAGGCATTTTTCTGAGGGCTTACGACCTGACATCCGGTCGAAGATGTGTTGTATCCGTATATCATCTTATGCGGAGTTGTCATATGTCCATTTAGGCGGAGCAGGATGTTGACTGTGTGACACGCTCTCATGGTCCTATGGTGCCTAGGCCACGACTGGATATGCTGAGCAGGCCTTTCCTCGGCAGGAGGCCTCGTACTGATTCGCCTCGCAGGGGCGTGGCACCAGTGGTTCCGATGAGGCGCCCTAGTGTGACTTGTACTTACTGTAGGAGGCCGGGACATCCTGCTGGGAGTTGCTTTGCTCGAATGAGGGATAGCGGGTTCTCTCCGTCGCAGAAGATTGATCGCCCTCATCCTCAGGCTTTATCGGCTCCACCGCTATGGATTACACCTGCGCACCCATCTTTCAGACCTCCTGCACCACGCTTCAGGCCGCCTCAACGGCCCATGGTTCCACAGCCAAACCGTCAGCAGCAGGCTCAAGTACATACACCTGTTGTTGAAGCACCTGAGACGTCGATTACGGGCTCGATGGCTTTTGAGGGCACTTCCCACGTTCAAGGTACACCCGTCTCCTTGTTGGTGGACACTGGGTCCACTACTTCTATCATTTCCTATGTGGCAGTCAAGCTTTTAGCTTTACATACTACTCCTACGAAGGGAATGAGATCACTACCGCTACTGGGACCTTTTCGGATGTCACACCGATGTGTGTGGGCTGCCCCGTTGATTTGGGTAGCAGGACAGTGTTCGTTGACCTCAATGTTGCTCTACTATGGCACTGCGACATTATCCTCGGTATGAACTGACTCACCGAGATGAAGGCAGAAATTGATTGCGATAATCGGGTGGTGATAGCCAGCGGACCTGACGGCACGGTCTTTACTTTTTCAGTGCAGGTTAGTTGGCCATGTCGTGTTGAATGTTATGCCACTTTACTAAAGCATGTTGATGGATCAACGTTAGGAAACATGCCGGTAGTTCGAGACTTTTCAGACCTGTTCAGGACGATCCCTGGATTGCCTCCTCGGCGCGAGATCGACTTCACCATTGATCTTGTGCCTGGTGCGACACTCATTTCATTACCGACGTATCACATGCCTCCATGTGAGATGGAGGAACTAAGGAAACAGATTGATGAGCTGGTAGAGAAGGGCTTTATACGACCTAGTGTGTCTCCCTGGGGAGCACCTGTACTGTTCGTGAAGAAGAAAGATAGCTCACTACGGTTATGTATTGATTACCGTAAATTGAACCAAGTCATCGTGAAGAACAAGTATCCTTTGCCTAGGATAGATGATCTGTTTGATCAGTTGAACGGGGCAAAGTATTTCTCGAAGATCGACTTGCAGTCAGGGTACCACCAGTTGCGCGTCAGAGATGAAGACGTGCAGAAGACAGCTTTCAGGACCTGTTTTAGGCATTACGAGTTCCTGGTGATGTCGTTCGTTCTTCCGAACGCACCGGCCGTGTTCATGGATTTGATGAACAAGGTATTTCGGTCATTCTTATACCAATTCTTCATCGTATTCATCGATGACATCTTAATATACTCTAGGAGTCGGGAAGAGCACGAGGTGCACCTGAGAGCGGTGCTGGATACTCTGAGGTAGAACCAGTTGTTTGCACAATACAAGAAGAGCGACTTCTGGCAGGAGGAAGTCAAGTTCCTAGGACATGTGGTGTCCAAGGATGGGATAGCTGTGGACCTTGCCAAGGTAGCCGCGGTTCAGGATTGGAAGCAGCCTGGCTCGATTACCGAGGTGAGGAGTTTTCTTGGCCTGGCAGAGTACTATCGATGCTTCATTCGGGACTTCTCAAAGATTGCCAGGCCACTGTCACAGTTGACGAGTAAGAATCTGAAGTTCGCCTGGAATGAGAAGGCGGAAGCAGCTTTTCAGGAGCTGAAGGACAGACTGACGTCCGCCCCTGTGCTAGTATTACTAAAGCAAGGGGTTAATTACACGATATACACTGACGTGTCTCGCGTTGGCTTGGGTTGTGTCCTTATGCAGAAGGACAGGGTGATTGCATATGCCTTGAGACAATTAAGGAAGCATGAGGAGAATTACCCTACACACGACCTTGAGTTAGCAGCTGTCATCTTTGCATTGAAGCTCTGGAGACATTACCTCTATGGAGAGGAGTTCGAGCTTTTTTGCGACCACAAGAGCCTTAAGTATATATTCACGCACCGAGACTTGAATATGAGGCAGCGCCGATGGATGGAAACCTTGAAGGACTTCAAGTTCGAGGTCTCCTACCATCCTGGCAAGGCCAACCTTGTGGCAGATGCGTTGAGCCGTAAGAAGGCTATAGAATTTGCGGCTCCGCTGATGATAACAGAGTGGGATATGTTGGAGTTCGTGCGGGACTTCGAGCAGAAACTCACCGTGGAGGAGCCATTTAAGTGTGTCGCGCACGTTCGGGTACGGTCACTTATTGATGATAGAATTATCGAGGCCCAGAAGGGCGACGTGCGGTTGTCTGAGCTTCGAGAGCAAGCTAGCGACGTCGAGGACTCCAAGTGGAGAGTTGGCACAGATGGGGGTCTACGATACCGTGTCCGCCTATGCGTTCCAGATATTCATGACTTAAGACAGGAGCTTCTCGAGACTACCCACAAATCGAAGCTTGCGATGCATCCTGGTAGCATGAAGATGTACCAGGACATGAGGCGATCGTATTGGTGGGACAATATGAAGGTTCATATCGCCGAGTATGTTTCACGTTGTCTCACATGTCAGCAGGTCAAGGACGAGCATCGCCGACCTCCTGGACTCCTTCAGCCCATGCCCATAGCTGAATGGAAGTGGGACTTCATCTCTATAGATTTATATCGGGGTTGCCGAAGACGAGGAAGGGACATGATTCCATCTGGGTGATCGTGGACCGGTTGACCAAATCGGCTCATTTCCTCCCTATCAGAGTTACAAACTCTGCAGACGACTTGGCCAGGTTGTACATCAGAGAGATAGTCCATCTGCATGGAGTTCTTTTAGAGATCGTGTCGGACCGCGACACGCGATTCACATCTATCTTCTGTACTCGTATCCAGGAAGCGATGAGTGTGAAGCTGAAGTTCAGTACTACGTTTCACCCTCAGACGGACGGGCAGATAGAGCGGGTGAATCAGATTTTAGAAGACATGTTACGGGCCTGTGTCCTGGATTTCAAGGACAGTTGGGATGATTGTCTTCCTTATGCAGAGTTCGCGTACAACAATGGCTTCCAAGCGAGTATTGGTATGGCTCCATATGAGGCCTTGTATGGATGCCCTTGCAAAGCGCCGCATTACTGGCCGAGGTTGGCGAGCGCAGCTTGATTGGGCCGGAATTGGTACAGGCGACCTCGGAAAAGATCGACATTATCAGGCGTCAACTTCTTACAGCACAGAGCAGACAAAGAGCTACGCCGATACGAGAAGGCGACCGCTTGAGTTGGAAGTTGGATATCACGTATTCCTCAGAGTTTCCCCTATGAAGGGAGTCCTTCGGTTTGGGAAAAAGGGGAAGCTCACATCGAGATTCATCGGTCCGTTTCAGATACCTGATCGAGTGGGTGCGGTGGCATATCGTCTCGCTTTGCCCACACAACTCACGGGTGTGCACAACGTATTTCATGTATCTATGCTGAAGAAATACGTCCCTGATCCTTCACACATCATCCATTGGGAGCAAGTGCAGTTGAGCGATGATGCTACATATGCACTGCGTCCGATGCGTATCCTAGACAGGAAAGAGCAGGTATTGCTGTAACATCCTGAAAAATCGAGGGTCGAGTAGTAACTCAACTCTCGAGTTTCCAGAACATCACTTATGCAACATAGATAATGATGATTAAGTGTTGTCTGCATTAATGTAGTGAACATGAGTGAGATTAAGCCAAAACAACATATCATACTCCAAAGACAGTGAATTAGCAAGCGGAAGACTATGATAGATATATAAACTATATAAAAACTGTGGTGAGTCTCCAGAATGTGATAACAATACCAGGTTAATAAATTTCAAGTACTTTTCTAAAATATACCAAATGTGTAAATGTAATGTCTTCTATTCCAAGTACCATAGCCCCGTCAATACAATACCAGGTCTTCATAAACCTGTCAGAGAGCTACATGTAGGAGAGCTCCTCCTCAACATCATAGTAGTCCGGCTCTGCTTCATAAGCATCACCATCACCTGTACCTCAACAAATCTGGTTGGTGTGAACAACACCGTCCCGTAACGTGGGAGTGAGTAGCTAACTCAGTGGAATAATAAAGCATAAGTTAACATATTATCAAATCAGTCAAGCAGTAATGATAAAACAGTACAATCAAACACTCCTAACTACTCTTATTAATGCAAGTATGGATGCATTCATGATGTATGCCCTCACCGACATACTCCCTCATGCGACACCCTCTTCGTTCGCGGCATGCTTTCATCCCTCAGTGCTCCACATCTTCCAGGCACATGCAATGCATGATGAACATGATTATCGAGTTTTTATTAGTCCATTTCAAACAGTAGGATTGGAAAACTAAGGTACCTCCCTTGTATCATTCCCAAACATGATCCATTCTAGGGTTGTCAGTCTTAGACAATCTCATACGATGGTGTGTTTCTAGGTTGCTGCAAGGGCTGTCAGGGCTGTTACACGGAATCGTTGCACCACTCCCCCATCACCTTATCAATACAGGCCTAGTTTATACTCTGTTACTACGGGAAGGCTCATCGCCTCACCGTAGATTCAGAGTATGGTCGAGGTCACTACAAAGGGCTGTCAGGGCTATTACACGGAATCGTTGCACCACTCCCCCATCACCTTATCAATATGGGCCGACAACACGAATATAGTGTCCCATACCACCATAATCGGCTCACGAGTCTGGTTACTCACTGGTCACTACGGGGAGGCACGTGGCCCCAGCGTAGGCCGACAACTCGACCACGGTGTCCCATACCACCATGCCCGGCTCATGAGTCTTAGCGGATCGAGGTACCATGGTTAAAAGGGATTTCACTGGTAAGTTTAGTACCCTAGGTTCAAGCAGTAGAGTCCAAACATGGTGATCATACATAAGACAGATCGGGTTGCTTGACGGGCTCGGCTAGCTCGAGCATACAACAAGTTGAACGACATGAAGTGCATAAGCACTTCGCGTGGCCAACCACTATCGTCAACCGAAGTACGACTCGGGTTCGTCGAACACATCTCACGTGGCAAATGAATCTTAGTCACGCATTCATTTTCGTTACCGATTGTCTGGACTATAAACATAGCCCCAAACACAATCAATTGCAGATAGATAAAACAGTAATGGATCAAGATTCAGATCATACAATCAAGTCTGGTATTATCCATTTAGGGCTGACAGGGCTGTTGCACGGAATCGTTGCTCCACTCCCCCATCACCCATGACGGATCATACAACGTAAATATGAATTTAAACATATGCATTACATAGATAAAATCATAAAAGCAGTTGAGCATGTTATGAAACACAACACAAGCATGAGTTTGTACATATTCAATTCCTAATCACACAACTATCCACGGAAATCATACACATAGTTAAATGAGTTGAGAATCATATCTCAACACCCTTAAACGTTACAATTTACTAACTACTACTCATTCAGACATTTCAACAAACACTTTAAAATACATGCATCAACATACATGGCATATGTTGATCACATAGGTATAAGGCCAAATCCTTTCACTAGGGAGTTACCCCAATCATAACACGCATACACCCACGACGGATAGTCATGGCAAGCAGGAATCCAAGTTCCATATTCATTCAGTCATTTCCACAAACACTTGGGCCACACATTTTAGCATATATAGTGTATATTGGCCGTGGCGTGATTTAGGGCAAATCCTTTCGTCAAAGGGGTATCGCCAATACAACAATCAATTATCCATGACAATTAGTCATGGCGAGCACAAATGAGAATTCTATACTCATTCAGTCATTTTCACAAACACTTAGAATACGCTATTACAACATACATGGTGTATGTTAGCAAAACATGTATTAGGGCTATCCTTTCGCCAAGCGAGTATTTTATCCATGTATAATATATTCATACAGCAAATAATAATGACGAATACGTCTCCAAAATTTATATGTATACAGTATTTTCTAGAATACACAATTTCAACATACATAGTGTATATAAGCAAAACATGTATTAGGGCGAGTCCTTTCGCCAAACAGGTAATTTATCCACATATAATATATTTATACGACAAATAATCATGTCATACACATTTCCAAAATTTGTACATATACGGTACTTTGTACAAATACCTAGAGTATGTAGAATTCCATATTTTTCATCTTTAATCGAAACGGAAAACAGACAGCACTTTGTACATGTGCAATTACATGCAGATCATGAATCTATCATTATCTGACATTGAAAGCATTGAAAACTGTAACCTATACACCTAAAGTCCTCACCTTTTGTCGTAGAATCGTAACGAAGTCGATAGGTTTGCTAAGCTTCCGTATACGGCAGTTTGGCGACCTATAGAACGGAATAGGTTAGCTATTTCATAACCTACAACTCTTAAAACTCCAAATTAGATTAGGGTTAGGGTTTCTTACCTAAAAATGGGGCTGGAATCACAGGGAAAACGATGAGAACGGAGCGGTGGAGCTCATGGAACGGCAGGGAAGAGTGGCAGGAAGGATCTCTCACAACTCCCACACTTTCTCTCTCTTTTCTCTCTCCTCTCTCTAGGGTTTCTCTCAAATTCGTATGGCTGTGAGAGAGAGGGTTCTAAGGTCCTTATATAGCCTAAAATCTCACCAAAACAGACTTGGGAACAAGGTATACTTGGGTTTTGTCCAAAAGGCATCTGTTTCAGCTCAACGGAGGACTTCTGGCGGGCCTCCTTGAGCCAAAGGTCGGACTTAAGCTCACAGACACCGGATCTACGTTCTATTAAGTTTCCGTTTCGATCGGGATTACAGATCACGCGTGGCGGACCAGTTTCAGTTCAACGGTCAGCGGATCTCGATCGGAGATTCCGAGTACATGTAAATGTGTATGAAATTTCTCCTGATCTGAGGGTATAATTTGGTCTGATTCTGACGGTCTGGTTGCTTAAAACTGATCCGTAAGCGAGATGTGCCAGATTACTATTCAAGATATTTTATTTTGAAATAATTTCACATTTCTCACTCTTCACTCCGAGCTCAAGCGAATAGCGCTGGGACACTATCTGGATTTGATTTCTGAGATGGTTGTCAAGCCCAGCAAGGCGGTCCTAATTCCTTAACTTCGTGTTAATCGGATTTCCGACGTGCGGTCCAGATCTGATACAGAGTTTCGAGATGCTCCCGAGAGCAGCCAGGTAATGAGATTGATCCTAGATTTTAGGGTAACCTAGCGTCAATGATTCTACAAGTTTTGGGTCTTGCAGATTATATTTAAAGTGATTGGTGCTAATTTCATAGGCACTCTAGTTTAACACTAGCTAAATCTCGCCTAATTTCTAAAGGATTTAGTCCTGTAAGATTTCTGTCTGAGGTGGTACTTAGTCCTTTGTAGTTTGTATATAAAGTGATCCAAGTTATACTACTTAGCTAGTTTAAGATAGTGTCTAGGGTGAAAGTACTTTGAAAAATTGAAAGATCAAGGTGGTGAAGGGTGGGATTTGTGAAGAAAATGGTTTGAAAAGGGATTTGAGGCTTTAATTGAGTGTTTGAGAAGTTAAACCTGTGTTAGGATTGACCCATCGCCTAAGGACGTCTAATTCCAGGTTGGAAAAAATTCGGGCTGTTACAGTTGCACAGTAAGGTGATTCCACTCGTGAAGGTACTGTGAATGCATCATACAGAGGAGGAAGCTACCTAGGAGACAGAAGCCGAGATCCGCAAGAACTACCCTCAACTTCTCGCGGAGTACGAAAAGGTACTAATTTCGAGGGTGAAAATTTTCATTGAGGGGGGTAGATTGTAACGACTCAAAAAATTCCGTACAATGGCCCGAGTGTCACCTCAGGCAGAAATCACACAGGATCAAATCCTTTAGAAATTAGACAAAGTTAACTAAGTGTTAAACTAGATTAACCACGAAATCCGCATGAATCACTTTAAATACGATCTGCAAGACCCAAAACTTATGGAATTATTGACGCTAGGTTACCCTAAAATCTAGGATCAAACTCATTACCTGATTGCTCTCGGGAGCACATTGAAACTCCGTATCAGATCTGGACCGCGCATCGAAAGTCCGAATAATATGAGGTTATAGAATTAGGACCGCCTTGCTGGGCTTGACAACCATCTCGGAGATCAAATCCAGACAGTGTCCCACGGCTATTCGCTTGAGTCCGGAGCGAGGAGTGTGCGAAAACCTAGTTTCCTTTAGAAATGTAATGAACTTTAAGTAATCTGAGACTTCGTGTTTGCGGGCTAAATAAAAGCAATCAGACCATCGGAATCTGACCCAACTACACCCTCGGATCAGGAAAAATTTCATATACATGGCAACGTACTTGAAATCCCTGATCGAGATTCGAAGACCGTTGAAGTGAAACTGGTCCGCCACGTGTGATCAGGGAATCCGACTAGAACGAGAACTTAACTCCACCTAGATCCATAGTTTGTAAACTTAAGTCCGACCTTCGGCTCAAGGGGGGCCGCCAGAAGTCCTTCGCTGAGCTGAAACAGGTCCACTTTGAATATAACCTAAGTATACATTGACCTTAGGTCTATTTCGGTGTTATTTTAGGCTATATAAGGACCTTTAAACCCTCTCTCATTCAGCCATACGAATTTGAGAAAAACCCTAGGAGTGAGAAGTGAGAAAAGAGAGAGAAAGAGTGAGAGAAGTGGGAGAATCTCCCTGCTACCTTACCCCGTCACTCTACAAGCTCAACCACCCCATTCTAATCACTTTCCCGGTGATTCCGACTTCGTTTCTAGGTAAGAAACCCTAACCCTAATCTGTTTTGGGGTTTTGATAGTTCTAGGTTATGAAATAACTAACCTAAAGCATGTTATAGGTTGCCACATCGCTGTATACTGAAGCTTAGCAAATCTATCGAATTCGTTACGATTCTACGACAAAAGGTGCGGACTTTAGACGTATAGGTTATAGTTTTCAACGCTTTCAATGTTAGATAATGATAGATTCATGATCTGTATGTCATTGCACATGTACAAAGTGCTGTTCGTTTCGTTTTTCGATTATACGTTAACTATGCTGAATATACTCTTTGTATTTGTAGAAAGTACCGTATACGTATAAATTTTGGAAATGTGTTTGCCATGATTATTTACTGTATGAACATATTATATATATGTATAATACTTACTTGGCGAAAGGGGTCGCCCTAATACATGTTTTTGCTAATTTACACTATGTATGTCAAAATAGTGTATTCTAAGTGTTTGTGAAAATGCTTGTAAGAGTAAGTGCTTAGATAATCATGCTTTAGGTGGGTGTTGAGATGAGATTCTCAACTACCTTAAAAACGTATATGATTTCCTCCATGTTGGTTGTTTAATTTAATCGTTTACTATGAAATATATGTGTTTGTATTTCTTGTTTATATTGTGCTTTGTAACATGCTTTATGACATGTTTGTTAACATGTTTGAATTATTTTGTTTATTATGCTTTACTCATAGGATGTGTTTGACGAACCCTAGTCGTACTTCCGTTGGCGACAGTGGTTAGGCCACGCGAAGTGATTATGCACTTCATGTCGTTCAGTTGATTGTGCGCTCGAGCTAGTTAGGCTCGTCAAGTAACCCGATATGTATAATGTAGGTTCACCATGTTTGGACGCTACTGCTTAAACCTGAGGTACTAACCTTACCAGTGCAATCCCGTTAACCGTAGTACCTCGATCCGCCAAGACTCATGAGCCAGGCATGGTGGTATGGGACGCCATGGTCGAGCTGTCGGCCTACGCTGGGGCCACGTGCCTCCCCGTAGTAACCAGTGAGCAACCCTAACTTGTGAGCCGAATACGGTGGTATGGGACACTGTATTCTAGCTGTCGGCCTACACTGATTGGTGACGAGCCCTTTGTAGTGACCTCGAGCATACTCTGAAGCTACAGAGAGGCGTCTAGCCTTCCCATAGCAACAAGAGTATAAACTAGGCCTGTATTAATAAGGTGATGGGGGAGTGGTGTAACGATTCCGTGTAACAGCCCTGACAGCCCTTGCAGCGACCTGAAAACACACCATCGTATGAGATTGTCTAGGACTGACGACCCAAGAATGGATCATTGTTGGGAATGATATAAGGAAAGTACCTTAGTTTCCCAATATTGCTGTTTGAAATGGACTAATAACAACTTGGTAATCATACTCATCATCAGATTGCATGTGCCTGGAAGATGTGGAGCACTGAGGGTGCCAGCATGTCGCGGACGTAAGATGGTGCCGCATGAGGGAGCATGTTGGCGAGGGCACGCATCATAACTGCATTTCATCCTTGCATTAATTACTGTACTTAGGAATGTTGTTTATACTGCTTTATCATTACTACTTGACTGATTTGATAACATGTTAACTTATGCTTTATTGTTCCACTGAGTTAGCTACTCACTCTTATGTTACAGGACGGTGTTCTGGACACCCACCAGACTCTGTCTTAGACGTAGGTACTGACGATCCATAGGAGACTTACCCTAATTATTATGAAGATCAGGATGGGTTTTCCTACATGCAGTTTGCTGGAGGCTTCGCGTAGGCTAGCCAGATTTACGGGATTACAGGGTTCATGATCACAGTTGTACCATTTTGTCATTTTGATAAGGGAACAAATACATGTATATGGTGACTCAGTTGGTATTCATACTCTTGAGATCGGGATTATTTTGTTTTATATACATCTTTCAGTCTTCTGCTTGCGTTTATACATGGATTTGGAGTATGAATTACTGTTTTGGTATAATCTCACTCATGTTTATTGCACTAACACAGACAGCATTCAGTCATAAGCATTTGTATTGCATAAGTGATGTTTTGGAACTCGGGTGTTGAGTTGCTACTCGACCCCCGATTTTCAGGGCGTTACATCCACAGTGATGTATCATCCAATCTACTCCGTCCATTCCACTTAGAAGGCCGAATCAAAGCCCCTGACCAAGGATGGGGCAGATCTAAAGTTTGGGTGGGCCATACTCTTAGTTATAAGCTCTAATTGAGGGTTTTAGTTAAATTGATGATAAGATCATCCTGAATTTAGACCTCAACGGTTAAAATGGTTCTAGGGATTTATTCAGACACCCGGGACCATCTATATTATGGATTTTAGAATATTAACTGTTATTAGTAGAATAAGTTTTAATACTTACTATTATTATTATTATTATTTATTTCCTTTATATATTTTTTTCATATATAATTTATATTATCACAAATTGTTACAATATCTAAATTATATGAATATCAGTAAGCAGAGATTAATATATATATATATATATATATATATATTATTTATATATTATTTGCATGGTCATATATGTGTTAGCTTTTAAATTTTATATTAGTCATAAATTGTTTGAAATATGTTATTCCTTATAAGTTTTTCCAGTATATTTTATTTTTATGTATTACAAATTCTATAGCTTGTAATTTATATTAATGATGTTGCAAGTATATGCATATAATATGGATTTTTGTTACATATCATTTTAGTATGAAACTTTGAATATTTATAAAATACCTTAATAACATTTCATAGTATATATATATATATATATATATATATATATATATATATATATATATATATATATATATATATATATAGGTTGTATTATTATATATTTGTTTGTATTGTTATTAAATTAAATTAAATGGTAACACTCGAGTACTGGAAAGTACGGGGTGTTACATCCATTGCTTACATACGACCTGGAGCAAGTTCCCTGACGATGGATCTAAGCCAGGTTATGCTTTCGGTCCCATTGGACTAGTGGATCAACCATGAAGGACCTGTGTCAGTTCAACGGTCATCGTCACTCGATCAAGGCCACAAGTATACGGATATGTGCAGGGAAATTTCCCTGATCCACGGGTATAGTTTGGTCAGAAACTGACAGTCTAAAACCTTTAACTTCGCCCGCAAGAGAACGGCCCAATTCACTTAATTTTCAGTGCACTTTCAAAAGATATTTGCGTTTTTAACACACTTTACTCAGGGCTCTAGTTGTGTGTTTCTGGATACTATTTGGGCTCGATTCCCGCGATGGTTGTTAAGCCTAGTAAGGTAGTCATAACCTTATAGTTTCACGGTCATCAGACTTTTGACGCGCAGTCCAGGTCCGATACAGAGTTTCAATGTGCTCCCGAGAGCAACTGGGTTTTGAGATTGCTCCTAACTTTTTAGGTAATGTTGAGTTAGGGATTCTAATGGTTTTAGGTCTTGCCATCCGTATAGATAGTGGTTCAAGCTAATCCACTGATTAAATCAGTTTAGTACTTAATTAAACTTCGCCTAAATTATAAAGAATTCGGTCCTTCGTGATTTCTACCTGAGGTGATACTCGAGTCTTTGTACGGATTTTTCTGAGACGTTACAGCCTTGTTCGATGTCATCGACATCGAACAAACCTTCAATGTCATCGAACACATATCAATGACATTGAAAAGATGCCCAGCTAGTCTAGTGAACAACTGAAGAAATTTTGAAGAATCTCGATGGGATTGAGCACTATTCGATGCCATCGAAGGTCACATCAAACAGATTGTCAATTACATCGACAGGCCCTGTAACAGACTCGATTTAAGACATTTATTACAAAACCGACTATGCAGCTTGATTCCAACCGAACAACTTTGACCCCAAGTGCAAGATAAGATATATCAGAATTGATCTTATATGATCGAGATCTAAGACAAATAATCACCTATCAAGCCACTCAGAAGATGTTGTTCAAAATGATCAGGCGATTATCAGATGGTATGGTTCATCCTCCAAGAATGGGTTGCACCTTGCCTTTCATACGAAATGACTCAAAAATATGAAAGCAAAATAAACAAGAAACACTTACAAGCAACCGCAGGGAGTAACTACAGAGAACATTTCTTAGAAAACTGCTTGTATTTCAGTAGAAATCGTTTAACGTATGAGTGTAGACTTGGATTACAACTACTAATTTACCACTACTCCTAAAGTAGGATTAGACGACTAGTTATGCTAAGGAACGTAAAAGATAGATTATGCCAAGGAACATAAAGGATAATTGATAGATTTGTTTGTTTAATTGAGTTGTTACGATACATGTTACGCCGTTGATCTCCTCTGCTATTTATAGACCTTCATAAGATAGCCATCTAGATGCTTCTTCCAACGTTCAATCGGTAACAACAATTACTTCAGCACCACTTTAGCTTTCCAAATTCTTCTTAGACACTTGTCCTGGTAGCCACCTCAGCACCACTTTTCTCTCAGTCACAGATCTTCTTTCACTACTCGATCATGCTCTATATTTGTATGACGTGTATTATCCCACTAGTACCGGTTGTTATCTCCTTAACAAGTGATCAAAATATCTTTGAAAATTTTTAGCATGTTGTATACTTCTGGTGTTATTTTCCTAATTGGTTTCTTCTGGAATGCCAAAAATAGGGTACAACACATCCGCGATTGATGCTTGCACACCACGGACACAGGATGGACGACACGGATTCCCCGCTTGTCCTTAGCTATGAACGAACAAGTCCCTTGAGTGTGATGGGGATTTTCTCCTCATTGTTGGTTTTGATGAAATCGAACCAATTTCGATATCATCGATAATTGTCGGATTTTTCACTACTGGTCGCTGGACAGTTTTGTCCTGTTTTGATATCATCGATGGACTTTAGATGATATCGAAGGCTGTCATCGAGAGACCTTCGATGACATCGATAATTGTCAGAATTTTTACCCCTGGTCGCTGGACAGTTTTGGTCCTGTTTTGATATCATCAAAGGACTATCGATGATATCGAAGGCTGTCATCGAGAGACCTTCGATATCATCGAAAAGTTACGCAGATGCGATTGCGGAAACGCAGATTTTACGGATTTTGTTTCCTATTTGGATTCTACCTCTTTCTATTCTTATATAAAGGGGTGTATGAGGGATTGGGGTGTATTTCAGGGTATTCTAAGGTTTTATAAAGGTTTTCTATAAGGGCTCAGGCCTATCAAAGGTGTGAAAAAGAGAGAGAGAGAGAGAGAGAGAGAGAGAGAGAGAGAGAGCGAGGAAGCTTATGGAAGGGAGGCTATGCTCGTAGAGGTGATCTGCCATATCTTAGCGCTTCCACATCCTCGTAATCGGTGAGATCTCTCCATTTTCTTTGTTTCTCTTATTGTTTATCCACTTCTGCATGAGTGAAGAAGGTTTGATCCAAGCGGTGTGTGCTTGTGATTGATTGTAACGTTCTGCTTTATAGTGGATTGTTGATCTGGACGAGGTCCCGTGGTTTTTACCTCTTTGAGGATTTTCCACGTAAAAATCTCTGGTGTGGTGTGGTTTATGATTTGATTTAGTTCATTGCATTATTATTCCATAATTCTGGTTTGTTTTCGGAGGCTAGATCCTAAGGTTTTGTGCAAGGCCCCCAACAAAGTGGTATCAGAGGTAAGTTCATTGAACGGGTATGATCGATTTTGAATTATGGAAGGTGACTCATCAAGGATGATTAACCTCAATGGTTCTAACTAGACCATATGGAAGGCTAAGATTGAGGACTTGCTTTATTGCAAGGACCTATATTCTCCAATTTTAGGCATATCGGTAAAATCCAGGGATATGTTTGATGATGATTGGAAGAAGATGGACTGAAAGGCAGTGGGGTTTATTAGACAATGGTTGGACGATTCCATATTCCACCATGTGTCTACGGAGACCTTAGCCGCTAGCCTATGGCTGAAATTACAAGAGCTATATGAGAGGAAGACAGCTGGTAATAAGATTTTTTTGATAACGTGACTTGTGAATCTCAAGTTCAAAGATGGTGGTTCTGTGGCTGAGCACATGAATGAGGTCAGCAATATAGTGAACCAACTCTCCGCTATGAAGATGGTCCTGGATGATGAATTGTAGGCTTTGCTATTACTTAGTTCATTGCCTGACAGTTGGGAGACATTGGTGGTGTCCCTAAGTAACTCTGCACCAAATGGAAAGGTATCCATGGAACAGGTAACCAGTTGTCTCTTCAATGAGGAGACAAGGAGGAAGTCTCAGGGGTCTACTCAGCAAGAGGCCCTTGTGACACAAAAACGGGGGAGAGGAAAGAACAGGAAGGGCGAGTAACAGAAAGGATGTTGATTACTGGAATTGTGGCAAGAAGGGGCACTACAAGCATGAATATCGTGGTAAGAAGAATGACAAAAAAAAAGGTAGGGAGAAGGAAGATGAATCAAATTCCACTGCGGTCGCTTCAGATGGCGACGTTGTAATTATTCTTTCAGCAGATCACAATGTGTCTCACGGATATGAGTTAGGACATCGACTAGGTGATTGACTCAGGAGCTTCTTTTCATGCGACTCCACGCAAGGACTTCTTCACAAGCTACAAGTCAGGTGATTATGGGACCGTGAAGATAGAAAATTCTGGCGTATCGAAGATCGTAGGGGTCGGTGATATTTGTGTGAAGACTGATGTGGGCTGCACATTGGTTCTCAGGGATGTGAAGCATATCCTAGACCTTCGCCTCAACTTGATGTCGACAAGAAGGTTGGATGATGATGGATATGAAAGCCGATTTGCTGGTGGGCGATGGAAGCAGATCAAGGGTTCGTTGATCGCAGCCAGAGGAAAGAAGTGTTACACCCTTTACAAGGCAAGTGTCAGTGTGTACAAGGGTGGGCTGAATGCAGCGGAAGATTCAGCTATTGACATGGGCATAGGCGTCTAGGCCACATGAGTGAAAAAGGGCTTCAGCTACTAGCGAGGAAGCAACTCCTTCCAGACGTGACAGGTATACCTCTCAAAACCTGTATTGATTGTTTATCAGGAAAACATCATAGAGTTTCATTTATTAAAACTGCTTCTCATGTTAATAAAGCGTATGCATTAGATTTGGTTTATTCCGATGTTTGTGGTCCTATGAGGACAAATACCTTGGGTGGGGCATTGTATTTTGTCACTTTTATAGATGATGCATCTAGGAGGGTTTGGGTTTATGCTTTGAAATTCAAGGACGAGGTCTTTGGTGTATTTAAATTGTTTCGTGCTATGGTCGAGAGAGAGAAAGGTAGATCATTGAAGTGCATCCGCACTGACAATAGTGGTGAATACATTGACGACTTTCATGAGTCTTATAAGTCCCTAGGTATACAGCATGAACAGATGGTTCCCAAGACCCCCCAACATAATGGTGTAGCTGAGCGAATGAATCGCACCATTGTAGAGAGAATCAGATGCATGTTATCCCATGCAAAGTTGCCCAAGACGTTCTGGGGAGAAGCAATGCACATGATAGTGTATTTGATAAACAGGTCTCCATCAGTCCCGTTGAATGGAGAAGTACCTGAGAAGGTGTGAACTGGACAGGATCCATTGTATAGTCATCTCAGGATGTTTGAATGCAGGACATCCGTTCACGTTCCAAAGGACAAGAGGTCCAAGCTCGATATGAAGATCAGGCAGTGTGTGTTCTTGGGGTACGGTGATGAAAAGTTCGGTTACAGATTGTGGGATCCGACCGAGAAAAAGCTCATCAGGAGCAGAGATGAGGTTTTCTTTGAAGAATAGTGTATAGAAGACATTGGTAAGCTAGAGAAGAACCAACCTAGTTTAGGTGAGCTAGATGGCATGGATCTGATTACTCCTCCCATGGTGCCTGATGACAGGGGAGTACAGCAAGGTGCAGAGGACGAGGGAATTCCTTCAGAAGATGAACTAAGGGAGCAGCCCCCACTTGATCCACCTGTTGAGCCAAGGGTGAGGAGGTCATCTAGGGACAGACAGCCGTCTAAGAGGTTCTCACTGCATGAGTACATTATGCTCATGATGGGGGAGAGCCAGAAGATTATTCTGAGGCCCTAACCGACGAGCATAAGGGAGAGTGGTTGAAAGCTATGCAAGAGGAGATGGAATCCTTGCATAAGAACCACACCTATGATATAGTGAAATTGCCTAAGCGCAACAAAGCTTTGAGCAACAAGTGGGTGTTCAGAAAGAAAATTGAGTAGAAGAATTCACAGACGAGGTTCAAGGCCAGACTTATGGTGAAAGGTTTTGGTCAGAGGAAAGGTATAAACTTCGAAGAGATATTCTCACCAGTTGTGAAGATGACATCCATACGGGTGTTGCTTGGGTTGGCGGCTAACATGGATCTGGAGATAGAGCAGTTAGATGTTAAAACTGACTTTCTCCATGATGACCTGGAAGAAGAGATCTGCATGCACCAACCAGAGGGGTTCGAAGTCAAAAGTAAGGAGCATATGGTGTGTAGGCTGAGGAAGAGCTTCTATGGACTGAAACAAGCTCCATGGCAATGGTACAAGAAGTTCAACTCGTTTATGTTACAGCATGGGTATGACAGAACGGAGTCGGACCACTGTGTGTTCACGCGCAAGTTCTCAGATGGTGATTTCTTAGTTCTGTTGTTATACGTTGATGACATGCTCATCATGGGAAAAGACATTAAGAAGATCGACAAGCTGAAATAGAAGTTAAGCAAGTCGTTTGCGATGAAAGACTTGGGCTCGGCTAAACAGATCCTAAGAATGGAGATAACCCGTGACAGAAGTAGTAGGAAGCTTTGGCTGTCATAAGAGCGGTATATTGAGAAAGTCTTAGAGCAGTTCAATATGAATGCAACGAAGCTAGTCAGTTCTCCATTGGATGGTCACTTCAGATTGAGCGACATGCAGTGTCCCAAGACAAAGGCAGAGGTGGAAGAGATGCAGAAGATACTTTACGCGTCAGCTGTAGGAAGTTTGATGTATGCTATGATGTGTACACACCCAGACATAGCATATGCGGTTGTTGTTGTCAGCCGGTATCTTGCCAATCCTGGCAAAGAGCATTGGGCAGCGGTGAAGTGGATACTACGGTATCTAAGAGGCTCATCCAGTTTGAGCCTATGCTATGGTGATAAAAAACCTGTGTTAGAGGGCTACACAAATGCAGATATGGCAGGCGACATACACTCCAGGAAGTCTACATCGGGGTTCATGTTCACGTTTGCAGGGGAAGTGGTTTCTTGGCAGAGTTAGCTACAGAAGGTCGTAGCATTGTCGACTACAGAGGCCAAGTACATTGTAATCATAGAGGCATGTAAAGAGATGTTTTGAATGAAGAGGTTCCTACAGGAACTTAGCATGAAGCAGGAGCAGCACGTGGTCTATTGTGATAGCCAAAGTGCTATACACTTGAGCAAGAATCCATGTCAGCATTCCAAGTCGAAACACAAAGATTTGGTATCACTGGATCAGAGATACTTTGGAACAGAAGGTGTTACAGCTTGAGAAGGTCCACACGGACGATAATGGGTTCAGACATGATGATCAAGGCTTTGATCAAGGGCAAGTTTAAGGTTTGTAGAAATCGGGCTGGCTTGAAGAAAGTGGATTCCTCTTGGGTTGAAAAGGGGGAGATTTGATGAGGATTTTCTCCTCATTGCTGGTTTCGATGAAATCGAACCAGTTTCAATATCATCAATAATTGTCGAATTTTTCATTGTTGGTCGATGGACAGTTTTGTCCTGTTTCGATATTATCGATGGACTTTAGATGATATCGAAGGCTGTCATCGAGAGACCTTCGATGACATCGATAATTGTCAAAATTTTCACCCCTAGTCGCTGGACAGTTTTAGTCTTGTTTCGATATCATCTGTAACGTCCCGTGTTTTCAGGACCCAAGTACATAACTCATTTCACAAAAACTCGAGTGTTAACCTTAAAGGATGGTCAAATTCGAGTGTGTATATATATATATATATATATATTTTCATTTATCAGAGTAAGCAGATGAGCGTAGAATGAACAAATCAACATAAGGGAAATTTTTCATTTCATTTAGAATATACAAGTGGTTGCCCATAATGACTTATACAAACCAATTGTCTCAATATTAATGATTACCAGATTTGTATACATAAGAAATAACAAAAAACATATAAATGTAATCCGCATGACCACGCAGCTCCTCTTAGTAATACAGCTGTGCATTCGTGACACCTGCACAGCTCCTCATCAAGTCTGATCATATACATCACCTGGGTCACCTGTTCTACCTGTACGGTTGTATATTTGATGGATGAGTGGCCAGCTCAGTGTGAATTTCCCTCAAGATTACACACCACCGCATTAGGTAAGCATAGTTATAAAACAACAAAGCAATCAAAACAATACATGATGCAGTCTTTTTAAATGCATGGATGCATGAATGCACATCGGCCTGGGATGCACATCCAGCCGGACTTGGGCTCGTCGCCCATGCAAATCATCGACCTGGAAAAATCATCCAGTCGGACAGGGGTCGATAGTCGGTGGTTTGGGAGCTAGCGAAACGATACCCCGAAGATCCTAAGGGCACATGCTACAGCATCCATATTAGCCACCCGTCATCGCCAACATGTTATGGATGCATGATTAACCAAACCATTATTAGTCCGGTTACAATCAGAAAATTTAGGTAAGCTCAAGGTCACTACTGGGAGTTCAGAGCCGAGCGTAAGCCGACAGCTCGGGCATAGTGTCCCATACTACCATCACCGGCTTATAAGACTACCACCTTAGGATGTTTAATGGAAACCTGTCAACTAGTGGCCAATCATATTACAATATATGGGGCTTACCTTCTCATGGTTATACGATATAAAAACATTGAACCCATATAGGGAAAATACCAGGACAAAGACACATAAAGCGATATCAAAGCAAGACACATAAGGCAAATGTCAAATAAGCCACATAGGGCGAGTATCAAAATCATGCGATAAAAGACCATCCTTGCAAACCGTTGGACACAATAACCCTGGATGGTAAGCCCACATCACTGGTTAATTTAAACCACCATTCAATAACCACTAAGCCGAAGGTCCATTACTATTACAACCAGTCGGGTTACATCCCAAGTATGGGTTTACACATATAGGTGGGGGTTTCCCAATGGTGTACCAGTTTAAGTTCCATAAGCAATTCACAAATAATCCACAAGCATGGATAAATATTAAGCAGGCAATATAGCAATTCAATTTCCACCAGCCAACACATGTGATTATAAGAGAGAGATATCAATTATAAATTTAAATAAAAACTATAACTTAAGCTAATGGGAAAATGAAAAGCTCAAGGGGAAGAATCATCACCTGTAGGGTCGTGTTCGCATACTTTATCCGAGTTCTCTTGAGGCCCAAAGTCTCCTAAGGAATCTCCTAAAATCACAGTTTTATATTTGTCAAGTATTCCTACTGTTTTGTCCAACTAATATGAGGGTTCGAAGGGACACCATAACAAGGCCTTTTAGGCTCTCATTAGAGGGAACGGGCCCACCATATTTTTATCCAACAAGGTGGCCTCATGGATGGGCCCAAGTGAGAGCTTGGGTTACATAAAAATCATTTTAATAGTTGTACGTGTAATATGTGTTCACCATACACTATCCTCTGTTGGGGCATATGGCTCACTAATGATGGTTAGCATTGTCCCAGCATAGCCTATGTAAATCGGTATTGTCCTAATATGCTTCATGTAAATTGGCACTGTCTAACTTTGGACATCGTGGATGCATCACCTAGGCCATGGTACAGCAGCGGGACCCTGGTTCGACGGAGTGGATATACAGTACTTACATCAAGGTGGGGGTCCACACTCTATATTTTCATTTTTTCATACTTACATTATGCATCTATTCCCAGAGATCATCTTAGAGCATTCCCCAAAGCTGAATCTTATCTAAAGATCATCTGGACCTTACAAAATTAACGGTGAAGGTAATGATTTTCACCATTTAAAATCCATCGGGCCCACTAAAATGTATATTTTTCATCCAATCTATTCATGGAGACCTGGAAGGGTGCAAGACCCGTAACCTAAACTGTACCATTCGGTCGGCTTCCGTAATTCTACCGGTCGAATTCCGGCAACCCTCGACCCATTTTCGACGTTGCGCATGATCCTAAGCCAAGTCCCGCATGCCGAAGTCGGCTCGACTCGAAACCTGTATCTTGGCGACCGCGCCGTCACCGCGATTCTAACGCCGCGACTCACGCACCGACCCGATACCCAGGCTAGAAGATGTCGGCCTGCGTTCAATTCGAATAAAACACCGCACGTTGCGAACTTCGAGGGAATCTCTACGAGATGTCCCATCAATCAAATCAATCACTCAAGTCAAGTCACACCTACCTAAGTACAACAACCCATGCCTCTCTCTTACACAAGCAAGCCCAAGTCAACTCTCTCTCTCTCTTTTTCAACTCTACCCATGCCCATGACATCATCCCTCCATCCCTCCCTCTCCTTTTATTTTATTTCTTTTTTTCTCTCTCTCATTCTCCCATTTTCTCCCTCTCACACGTCCAAACTCTTCTCTCCCTCCCAAACAACAAGTGTGGCCCACTTTACCCTACACTCTCACATCTCCCATCTCAACCGTTGGATCGTCATCAACCACCATTGAAAGTGGAGGCAAGGAGCTAAGGAAGCTAGGGGAGCAAGAAGAAGGAGGAGAGGTGGGTGATCCACCGTTATTTCTCAATTTTTTTTGGGCCACATGTGGTGGGACCCGTTTGATGTATGAATGTAAGAAATGGAGGGCCCATAGTGGCGGGGTCCCTCCTCTATCTCACCGTGTATCCCTCTCTCTCTCTATCTCTCTCTCTTTTCTCTCCCTAGAATGAAGTGGGTCCCACTAAATCATGTTAAATCCACTCCATTCATCATTGGTGTGGCCTACTTCATTTTTAGGAGACATCCATCGTCCATTTTTGGAATGGTGGGAAGCCCCACATGTTATGTAATTTATTATATTTATTTTATATTAATATTATATTATATATATATATGCATTACATGGTGGTGGGCCACGTACATGTGGGACCCACCATGAGGCAGTGTATATCCAAACTGTCCAGCGTCTCTGGATGCTGGACGCAGGCGTCCAGGGGTGCATGTACTGCATGGGTGTGTACTTCCAAGCTAACCAAAAAAAAAGTTACTTTTGGGGTGGGCTGCTAATGCAGGCCCCACGTAGATGTATATATGTGATCCACACCGTCCATTCTGATCTTCAAATCATTTTAGGCGTTGAGCCGAAGTTTCAAGATGATCCGATCACCGAGTGGGCCATACCATCTAAAACCATGTGAAAACATGTCAAAACATATAAAAGTACTTGGTGGGACCCACCTGAAGTTTGGATGCTGCTGAAACTCGCTCTGGACGGGTAGAACAGTGGGACACACATAATGGGTGGGTTGGATTGTGAATCACATCTCTGGGGGCCCCAATATAAAAATAAAAAATAAAAAAAAACAACAGCAACAACAAGCGCTGCTGCTGTTGACAGAGGACGCAGGCGGGCGGCCTGCGTGCGGGCGTTAGAGGCAGACCCATGGCTCCTGCCGTGGGCCCCACCACGATGCATGCGTGTTATCTATGCTGTCCATCTATTTTATCAGATCATTTTAAAGCATGAGCCCAAAAATGAGGTAGATCCTAATCTCAAGTGGACCACGTTATAGGAAAACAGTGTTGATTGGAGGCTCACCGTTTTTCACGGTTGAGTGACACATGAACATCACCGTGGCCCTGATCAGTTTGGATGGTGGATGGCATATAAACAGTATGCTGGGCCCCATGCCTGTGTGGCATTGTCAACCGTTTGGATGCAAATAAACATTTTGTGGGCCCCAGGTCACATGTGGCCTTATGAGCAGGTTGAACGGCAAACAAACATTAGTGTTGGCTCCTCCACATCTGTGTGACCTTACGAACAGTTGGATGGCAAATATACAACACGGCGGTCCCCTCCACATCAGTGTGACCTTATGAACGGTTGAATGGAAAATAAATATTTTGGTGGGCCCCTTGCCACATGGCCTTATCAACAGGCGGATGGAAAATAAATATTTTGGTGGGCCCCTTGCCATATGGCCTTATCAATAGATTGGATAGTAAAATAAACATTATGGTGGGCTTCACATGTGGCCCACTTAGATGCATATGGGCTCATGTACTTAGGCCCATCTTGATGTATATTTTTAGGCCCGTTATTAAGGCCCACTTTGATACTTATGGGCCCATGTGTGTAGGCCATCTTGATGTGTTTATGGCCCCGTTGTTGGGGCCTACCCTGATATATATATTGGCCCACGTTATGAGGCCCATTTGAGGTATTTGTGGCCTATTGTTGAGGCCCACTTTGATATGTATATGGCCTATGTGATTAGGCCCGTTTGATTCACATAAAGCCTATGTGATTGGGATCATTTTAATACATTCTCAGGCCCATGGATGATGGCCCATTGCAATGTACCTAGGGCCTATTGGTGAGAGTCATTGAGGTGGCCCACTTGATGAATATAAGGCCTATGAGATACGGCCCATTTGATGTATTTAGGGCCCAGTGGGATGTACCTAAGGCACATTGCAATGTGTGATTCCACCAGGATTTATTTAATGGTATTTGAGGTGAACCGAGCCTTGGGGACAATGTTGGTTTGACGTCCAGATTGTACGAGTAATGTTGGTTCGATGTCCACATTATAACTCTCCCTAAGGCCACTGATAGGCCCGTATTTGTTTCATGTAGGCCATATAGGGCCATCTTCATTGAGAGGATAGTTTACTGTTTCATAACATGTTTAGCACAGCCCATGATTCATGATCATACGCATCATATGTATGCTTGAGATGAGGAGTGTCTGATCATAGCATATGCCTTCGGGCAGACTGTTTACGGGCTCCCTGATAGGCGGAGTTGCCCTACATGAGCGCGTGTTTCACACAGGATGGTTGCATGATTGGTAGTGTGGTTCATGCATTTGCATCTGTGTGATTGTCATATGCCCTAGCGACATCAGGGCCATAGCTCCACAGATATATCGTGGGTGGCTGGTTGGATACTGGAAAAATCTTGTTCTAAGCAATTGGGGCACCATATATGTCCCTGGGTGAGAGTCCCTGAACCCGATGGTACCAGAGGATGACTCCAACGTCGAGACCGAGTGGATATACGAGCGCACGAGGGCCGAATACCATGAGGCCGCGTCTCCCACTGTGTCGTGGTCGATTGGAAAGGTGTGTGGCCTTACTCGCCCGAGAGTAGGGGGCATTACTAGGCTGAGTTTAACCAGCTCAGAAATGGGTTCGCTATCGACGTGCCGGATAGGTATTGGCTGACTATTGGCCAGGCGGATAGTGCGGTTTCTTACGCTCACTTGGACTGTGCTGTTTGGAGAGAGACAGTGCCATTTGGAGTGTACTGAACCCCGGTGATTATACAGACTGAGAACCATACTGATTTGATGCTCTTGTGAGGAGTTGCATTGGTATGAGGATTGGCATGCTTGACTTACATATTGCATCACATGGCCTTGGTATGACCGATAGCATTCACATCTTGTACTGCATAGCCTTGGTACGGCTGGTTGCATTTTCGTACTCATCAGCATGATTCCACATTATTCCGGCATTACATTCTGAGCACGTTCGCACACACTTACACCGCCCTCTAAGCTTTCTATAAGCTTATACACGATTGATGCGTGTAGGTGACGCTAGGACGCAGCTGTAGTTTCGCCGCAGTTGGAGCGTGCCGCCAAGCTTTTTGGAGTTTTGATATTACCACTATCTTGTATTTCCCTTTATACGCAATGTACTCAAAGTTTTTGTTCATAGTGAATTTTGTGATGGTGTTCTTGTGGTTATTTTTCGTGGGTTATGCTTGGTTATGCTCATTACGAATCAAATTGATATTAGAAATCCTCGTTGTAGCATCCCAGGATCGGAACCTGGTATATGGGTGCCGGGAGCCAAGAATGGGATACTACGGAGGCTGTCGGCGCCGGATTCGGCGATCAGAAATTTTGTGAGCCCGGTCTCTGAGTTCAGGGCGTGACAGAAGTTGGTATCAAATCATAACTTAGGAATAACCGAGAACGGCATCACATGTTTACTATGAGATCGAAGCGGTTAGGTTCCAAGTGCAAAACCTTTCGATTGAGTTCCTTAACGCTCGATTCTCAAGATTGATTGACACCTTATCTTTTCCATAGGACATGCCACCCAAGAGAGTGACCCGTTCGACCCCCACTCCGCCACCTGAGGCTCCAGCCTTACCACCTGTGCCTCCCGTCCCACCGCCAGAGATCCCTGCTCCCTTTCTTGAGGATGATGTTCCTCCACCTGATGCCGGTGCAGATCTGACCGTGCCTGTGAGTGCCTCGCAGTTACAGCAGATGTTACAGGCTGTGACAGCTGCACTTCAGGGGCAGGGCAGACACCCGGTTGTTTCTGCAGCTCAGGCAGAGCAGGAGCGCGCGAGTGCCCTTCTTCGCGAGTTCAGACGGATGGATCCTCTACGATTTTAGGGCGAGCCAGATCCGACAGCAGCTAAGAGATGGCGCTCCGATGTGGAGAAGATTTTTGATATTATGTCATGTACGACCGAGCAGCGAGTCCGATTGGCCACATTCCTTTTCCAGTGCGAGGCAGAGCACTGGTGGACCTCTGTTACCCGCATTGCAGGACCTGATCATGTCTGGACATGGGAGGATTTCATTAGCCGATTCGAGGAGCAGTACTTCCCTGACCACATTCGTCGTCAGAGGGCACGAGAGTTCAAGACTCTAGTACAGGGAGACATGTTCGTGGCGCAGTACGCGGCTCGCTTCGTGGCGCTGTCATGGTTTGCGCCATATATGGTTGATGATGAGGGGTGGAAGGCCCGCTGTTTCGAGAGCGGCTTACGTTTCGGTCTTCGAGGCCGTGTTATTGGGCACGAGCTCCCGACCTTTCACGCGGTAGTATGAAGGGCCCAGATCTACGAGACTGAGTGGGCTGACTCTCAGAGCGGTCGAGATTAGAGGAGAGGCCGGAAGAGGCCAGCCCAGTCCAGTAGCTCTCAGCAGCATCGACGACCACAGAGGTATAGGGATCATCCACCCGCTAGAGTACCAGCAGTACCAGTGACACCAGCAGCATCAGCGGCACCTTCTGCGCCACCCCAGCAGCTGTTTCCAGGGACGTGTTTTGGATGTGACGGTTCTGGACACCGCATATCTGAGTGCCCCCGTCCTCATCTGCAGCAGTCTAGAGGGCCGCAACAGTCTCCAGGATAGCCGCGACCATAGCAGCAGCGGCCCCATCAGCAACGACCTCAACCACCGAGGCCCCAACAGCAGCAGAGACAGCAACATAGGCAGGCGCAGAGGCAGCAGCAGCACCAGGGACCTCAGAAGGGACATGCACCTCCCCAGCCAGCTCAGTCCAGGTTCTATGCAGCTCAGCAGGACCCGCAGACTTCCGGAGGAGTCATAGAGGGTATACTTCCAGTCTCCTCATGTATCGCACGAGTATTATTCGATTCCGGCGCTTCGCACTCATTTACATCTGAGGATTTTTGCCGATCGACTGGATTACCGACTGAGTCTGCCAGTGAGGGATTGACCATATCGACGCCCTTGGGGAAGACCGCAGTATTGGGCCGTTTCTGTCCGTCTTGCCCTATTCTAGTCGGTGATATATTCTTGCCTGCTGACTTGTTTGTGTTGCCGATGACGGACTTCGATGTTATCTTGGGCATGGATTGGCTTGCTGAGTACCACGCTATCTTAGACTGTTCCGCGAGGATAGTCACGTTCTGCATACCCGGCTTGCCACAGTTTCAGTTTGTTGCCGAGCCCCGAGGAGAGTCGTTGTCATGCTTGATGTCCTGCGCCGTTGTGGAGCCCGTTGTCGATTGTATCGTCATATTCCGATTGTCTGTGATTTCCCAAACGTGTTCCAGGAGATTCCGGGGTTACCGCCTCGACGCCATATTGAGTTCGGGATTGATCTTATGCCTGGTACCGCACCTATCTCGAAGGCCCCGTACCGTATGGCACCGATGGAGTTGCATGAGCTGCAGTGGCAGTTGGACGAGTTACGTGAGTTGGGATTCATTCGTCCTAGCAGTTCGCCTTGGGGAGCGCTGGTACTCTTCGTCAGGAAGAAGGATGGTTCGTTGAGGCTCTGCGTCAACTACCGCGAGCTCAACCAGGTCACGATTAAGAACAAGTACCCACTCCCGAGGATAGACGATTTATTTGATCAGCTGCAGGGTGCACAGTTCTTTTCAAAGATTGACCTGCGTTCCAGTTATCATCAGATTCGTGTCCGAGAGGAGGACATCCCGAAGACAGCTTTCAGGACGCGTTACGGTCATTTTGAGTTTCAGGTCATGTCCTTTGGACTGACCAATGCACCCGCGGTCTTCATGCAGTTGATGAACTAGGTCTTCCGTCCATATCTCGATCAGTTTGTTGTGGTCTTCATCGACGACATTCTGATATATTCGAGGACTCGTGAGGATCATATGCAGCATTTGGAGATCGCTCTGCAGACCCTCCGTGCCCACCAGTTGTATGCGAAACTGGAGAAGTGTGAGTTCTAGCAGGAGGAGGTGAAGTTCCTCGGTCACGTGGTGACGAGGGAGGGTGTCGTAGTGGACCCCTCGAAGGTTGAGGCAGTGCGTCAGTGGAACCAGCCCACAACTGCGCCTGAGATCCGCAGTTTCCTTGGTTTGGCGGGCTATTATCGGCGTTTCATTGAGGACTTCTCCCGTATTGCTGCCCCGATGACCAGGTTGACTCGGAAGGGCGTAGATTTTGTTTGGACTGATGCATGCGAGCGAGCATTTATGGAGTTGAAGGACCGTCTGACGTCCACTCCTATCCTCACTCTTCCCTCTAGGAGTGATGGATTCGTTGTATTTACTGATGCTTCACGTATTGGGTTGGATGCTGTCCTGATGCAGCACGGCAGGCCTGCAGCCTTCGCGTCTCGTCAGCTCAAGGTCCACGAGCTGAACTACCCCACGCATGATCTGGAGCTGGCAGCAGTCGTCTTCGCACTGAAGGTGTGGAGACACTATCTCTATGGGGTCAGGTTCGAGCTCTTCTCTGACCACAAGAGCTTGAAGTATCTATTCTCTCAGTCCGAGCTGAACATGAGACAGAGATGTTGGATGGAGCTTCTGAAAGACTATGATTTTGACCTCCAATACCACCCAGGCAAGGCAAACGTGGTGGCAGATGCCCTCAGCCGTCAGCCGCGAGGCCTGGTGGCACACATGATGATTCAGGAGTGGAGGATGCTCGAGGATATTGCAGAGTACGACTTTGATTTTGGTCTGCAGTCTTCTATCGTTCAGCTATCGAGCCTGTCGATTCAACCCTCTCTTGTCGCAAGGGTGATCGATGCTCAGCAGAGAGATGAGTCGTTACAGGATTACCGAGCAGAGGCAGCATCTGAGAGTCAGACAGATTGGCAGATTGGATCTAATGGTGGACTTCGCTTCAGAGGCCGATTATGTGTCCCGGATATTCCAGAGTTGCGCAGAGATCTTATGACCGAGGCACATCGATCGCGTTTTTCTATCCACCCTGGCTCGACGAAGATGTATCGTGATATGAGGAGACAGTATTTCTGGGCGGGGATGAAGCGCCAGATTGCAGTTTTGTGGCCGAGTGTGACACATGCCAGCGTGTCAAGGCCGATCATCAGAGACCCCCTGGTCTATTGCAGCCGTTGAGTGTCCCGATGTGGAAGTGGGAGCACGTGTCGACAGATTTTATCATGGGCTTGCCGAGGACTCAGCGCGGTCATGACGCTATCTGGGTTGTCGTTGATCGTCTGACGAAGTCGGCACATTTTCTCGCGATGCGTGCGACTTGGTCTATGGACCGGCTTGCGAGGTTATTTATCGAGGAGGTTGTGAGACTGCATGGAGTTCCAGTCTCGATCGTTTCTGACCGAGACTCGAGGTTCACATCTCAGTTTTGGAGGAGCTTCCAAAGAGCTATGGGCACTGATTTGCAGCTCAGCACCGCGTATCATCCGCAGACCGATGGCCAGACCGAGAGGGTCAATCAGATACTTGAGGATATGCTTCGGGCCTGCACGATTGATTTCGGGGGTAGTTAGGATGAGCATCTGCGATTGGCTGAGTTCGCATACAACAACAGCTATCAGGCGACCATTGGCATGGCTCCTTTTGAGGCATTATATGGCAGACCGTGCAGATCTCCGAGTTGTTGGACCGAGGTTGGAGAGCGGCGTCTCCTAGGTCCCGAGCTTGTGCAGGAGACTTCAGAGGCTATTGATATCATCAGGCAGAGGATGCGCACAGCTCAGAGTCGGCAGAAGAGTTTTGCTGATCGCCGGCGTCATCCCTTGGAGTTTGACGTAGGGGACCATGTGTATCTCAAGGTCTCGCCCATGAAGGACGTAGTTCGATTTGGAGTGAAGGGCAAGCTTGCCCCGAGATTTATAGGACCTTTCGAGATCACTGGGCGAGTTGGCATCGTGGCCTATCGGCTTGCCTTGCCACCGCAGTTGTCTGGCGTCCACAACATTTTCCACGTCTCTATGTTGAGGAAGTGTGGGTCAGACGTGGTACCTGTTATTGATTGGCGGCCGTTGGAGGTTCGTGAGGATGCTTCTTACATTGAGCAGCCAGTTCGTATCCTTGATCGGAAGGAGCAGGTCCTCCGGACCAAGGTCATACCCTTGGTGAAGGTTCAGTGGGGTCACCATTCTGTTGATGAGGCGTCTTGGGAGCGCGAGGCCGAGATTCGAGAGCGCTATCCCCATCTCTTTGATGATTGATCATATACTGTATCTTGTATGTTGTCTCCGATTTTTATATGACGATGCATTGTTTCCTCTTCTATTATGAGTTATGACTAGTTGCAATGATAGTTCAAATTTCGAGGATGAAATTTTTTATTTGGAGGGGAGAGTTGTAAGACCCGTAACCTAAACCGTACCATTCGGTCGGCTTCCGTAATTCTACCGGTCGAATTCCGGCAACCCTCGACCCATTTCCGACGTTGCGCACGATCCTAAGCCGAGTCCCGCATGCCAAAGTCGGCTCGACTCGAAACCTGTATCTTGGCGACCGCGCCGTCACCGCGATTCTAACGCCGCAACTCACGCACCAACCCGATACCCAGGCTAGAAGATGTCGGCCTGCGTTCAATTCGAATAAAACACCGCACGTTGCGAACTTCGAGGGAATCTCTACGAGATGTCCCATCAATCAAATCAATCACTCAAGTCAAGTCACACTACCCAAGTACAACAACCCATGCCTCTCTCTTACACAAGCAAGTCCAAGTCAACTCTCTCTCTCTCTCTTTTTCAACTCTACCCATGCCCATGACATCATCCCTCCATCCCTCCCTCTCCTTTTATTTTATTTCTTTTTTTCTCTCTCTCATTCTCCCATTTTCTCCCTCTCACACGTCCAAACTCTTCTCTCCCTCCCAAACAACAAGTGTGGCCCACTTTACCCTACACTCTCACATCTCTCATCTCAACCGTTGGATCGTCATCAACCACCATTGAAAGTGGAGGCAAGGAGCTAAGGAAGCTAGGGGAGCAAGAAGAAGGAAGAGAGGTGGGTGATCCACCGTTATTTCTCAATTTTTTTTTAGGTCACATGTGGTGGGACCCGTTTGATGTATGAATGTAAGAAATGGAGGGCCCATAGTGGCGGGGTCCCTCCACTATCTCACCGTGTATCCCTCTCTCTCTCTCTCTCTATCTCTCTCTCTCTCTTTTCTCTCCCTAGAATGAAGTGGGTCCCACTAAATCATGTTAAATCCACTCCATTCATCATTGGTGTGGCCTACTTCATTTTTAAGAGACATCCATCGTCCATTTTTGGAATGGTGGGAAGCCCCACATGTTATGTAATTTATTATATTTATTTTATATTAATATTATATTATATATATATATATGCATTACATGGTGGTGGGCCACGTACATGTGGGACCCACCATGAGGCAGTGTATATCCAAACTGTCCAGCGTCTCTGGACGCTGGACGCAGGCGTCCAGGGGTGCGTGTACTGCATGGGTGTGTACTTCCAAGCTAACCAAAAAAAAAAAGTTACTTTTGGGGTGGGCTACTAATACAGGCCCCACGTAGATGTATGTATGTGATCCACGCCGTCCATTCTGATCTTCAGATCATTTTAGGCGTTGAGCCGAAGTTTCAAGATGATCCGATCACCGGGTGGGCCATACCATCTAAAACCATGTGAAAACATGTCAAACATATAAAAGTACTTGGTGGGACCCACCTGAAGTTTGGATATGGCTGAAACTCGTTCTGGACGGGTAAAACAGTGGGACACACATAATGGGTGGGCTGGATTGTGAATCACATCTTTGTGGGCCCCAATATAAAAAGAAATTAAAAAAAAAAAACAGCAGCAGCAGGCGCAGCTGCTGAGCGCCTGCTGTTGACAGAGGACGCAGGCGCGCGGCCTGCGTGCGGGCGTTAGAGGCAGACCCACGGCTCCTGCCGTGGGCCCCACCATGATGCATGCGTGTCATCTACGCCGTCCATCTATTTTATCAGATCATTTTAAAGCATGAGCCCAAAAATGAGGTAGATCCTAATCGCAAGTGGACCACGTTATAGGAAAACAGTGTTGATTAGAGGCTCACCGTTTTTCACAGTTGAGTGACACATGAACATCACCGTGGCCTTGATCAGTTTGGATGGTGGATGGCATATAAACAGTACGCTGGGCCCCATACCTGTGTGGCATTGTCAACCGTTTGGATGCAAATAAACATTTTGTGGGCCCCAGGTCACATGTGGCCTTATGAGCAGGTTGAATGGCAAACAAACATTAGTGTGGGCTCCTCCACATCTGTGTGACCTTACGAACAGTTGGATGGCAAATATACAACACGGCGAGCCCCTCCACATCAGTGTGACCTTATGAACGGTTGAATGGAAAATAAATATTTTGGTGGGCCCCTTGCCACATGGCCTTATCAACAGGTGGATGGAAAATAAATATTTTGGTGGGCCCCTTGCCATATGGCCTTATCAATAGATTGGATAGTAAAATAAACATTATGGTGGGCTTCACATGTGGCCCACTTAGATGCATATGGGCTCATGTACTTAGGCCCATCTTGATGTATATTTTTAGGCCCGTTATTAAGGCCCACTTTGATACTTATGGGCCCATGTGTGTAGGCCATCTTGATGTGTTTATGGCCCCGTTGTTGGGGCCTACCCTGATATATATATTGGCCCACGTTACGAGGCCCATTTAAGGTATTTGTGGCCTATTGTTAAGGCCCACTTTGATATGTATATGGCCTATGTGATTAGGCCCGTTTGATTCACATAAAGCCTATGTGATTGGGATCATTTTAATACATTCTCAGGCCCATGGATGATGGCCCATTGCAATGTACCTAGGGCCCATTGGTGAGAGTCATTGAGGTGGCCCACTTGATGAATATAAGGCCTATGAGATACGGCCCATTTGATGTATTTAGGGCCCAGTGGGATGTACCTAAGGCACATTGCAATGTGTGATTCCACCAGGATTTATTTAATGGTATTTGAGGTGAGCCGAGCCTTGGGGACAATGTTGGTTTGACGTCCACATTGTACGAGTAATGTTGGTTCGATGTCCACATTATAACTCTCCCTAAGGCCACTGATAGGCCCGTATTTGTTTCATGTAGGCCATATAGGCCCATCTTCATTGAGAGGATAGTTTACTGTTTCATAACATGTTTAGCACAGCCCATGATTCATGATCATACGCATCATATGTATGCTTGAGATGAGGAGTGTCTGATCATAGCATATGCCTTCGGGCAGACTGTTTACGGGCTCCCTGATAGGCGGAGTTGCCCTACATGAGCGCGTGCTTCACACAGGATGGTTGCATGATTGGTAGTGTGGTTCATGCATTTGCATCTGTGTGATTGTCATATGCCCTAGCGACATCAGGGCCATAGCCTCCACAGATATATCGTGGGTGGCTAGTTGGATACCGGAAAAATCTTGTTCTAAGCAATTGGGGCGCCATATATGTCCCTGGGTGAGAGTCCCTGAACCCGATGGTACCAGAGGATGACTCCAACGTCGAGACCGAGTGGATATACGAGCGCACGAGAGCCGAATATCATGAGGCCGCGTCTCCCACTGTGTCGTGGTCAATTGGAAAGGGGTGTGGCCTTACTCGCCCGAGAGTAGGGGGCATTACTAGGCTGAGTTTGACCAGCTCGGAAATGGGTTCGCTATCGACGTGCCAGATAGGTATTGGCTGACTATTGGCCAGGCGGATAGTGAGGTTTCTTACGCTCACTTGGACTGTACTGCTTGGAGAGAGACAGTGCCATTTGGAGTGTACTGAACCCCGGTGATTATCCAGACTGAGAACCGTACTGATTTGATGCTCTTGTGAGGAGTTACATTGGTATGAGGATTGGCATGCTTGACTTACATATTGCATCACATGGCCTTGGTATGACCGATAGCATTCACATCTTGTACTGCATAGCCTTGGTACGGCTGGTTGCATTTTCGTACTCATCAGCATGATTCCGCATTATTTCGGCATTGCATTCTGAGCATGTTCGCACACACTTACACCGCCCTCTAAGCTTTCTATAAGCTTATACACGATTGATGCGTGCAGGTGACCCTAGGACGCAGCTGTAGTTTCGCCACAGTTGGAGCGTGCCGCCGAGCTTTTTGGAGTTTTGATATTACCACTATCTTGTATTTCCCTTTATACGCACTGTACTCAAAGGTTTTGTTCATAGTGAATTTTGTGATGGTGTTCTTGTGGTTATTGTTCGTGGGTTATGCTTGGTTATGCTCATTACGAATCAAATTGATATTAGAAATCCTCCTTGTAGCATCCCAGGATCGGAACCTGGTATATGGGTGCCGGGATCCGAGAATGGGGTACTACGGAGGCTGTCGCGCCGGATTCGGCGATCGGAAATTTTGTGAGCCCGGTCTCCGAGTTCGGGGCGTGACAAAGGGGAAAACAATTTTCATGATGATCCAGAGCTTTTGTCACCCCAACGGATTTAATGGTGGTCGGTCAATCTTCCACTGATTTTGCAGTAAGGTCCACCTGATGGGTAGATCTGTCTTATTTTCTGTCTCAAGCCTGCAAGGAGGATGGACAGTTCAGATGTAACACTTACATCAATGTGGTCCTGCCTGTTCCTCTTGGGAAATCAGATGGACGGCTTGAGTTTAGGACATTAGTACAACAGCTATATAACTGATGCATGCGTACCTAGCAAATTACTTCACAGGTGGGGCCCACGTAGTCCTACCACACATATATGTGTAACATTATATATATACTATTTATTATTATTATTATGTTTTATTTTATTTTAGTTTTTTCCCACAACGTCCAGCACTGGACGTGACTGAGGGAGGGTCTGTAACATCCCTTGATGGATGGTCCAAACCCATGCGGCCCGGGGGGCCCATCGTTTGCACAACCCACCTGCGTTTGGTGGGGCCCATGACCCGTGCAGGGCCCACGTTGGCGTGGTGCGGCCCACCATTTAGGCCGAAAAACTGGCCACTTTCAGCCGCTAATGGCTGTGTTTTCCCCAGCCATTTTCAAGACTGGAAATCGATAGCACAAGGCCATTGATGGCTGTGATCTCCTAGCAGCTTTTAAGGCCAAAAATCAGCCGTTGCATGGTCAATTTTCTGCCACTTTTCGGGCTAAGAAACAACACTTGCACAGCCCGTTTGTGAGGTCTGTTCCAGCCTACATCGAAGCTCCAACCGAGACCTTTATTGGCCCATTCCCAGCCCGAAAAACGGCCAGCATTTGGTGTGTTTTCTGGTATGCTTTTCAGGCCGTTTTCAGACCTGATACCCGCTAAAACCGGAACCCATGCAAGACATTTTCGTAGCCTCATTTGCTGCCTAATATCAGGGCCCAAAACGTGGCCACCTTTTATGAAAAATGCAGGAAAAATGGAGAGAAAATGACCTGGTCGTGCTTGGGCTGTGACGTCCACCACACCCTCTCTCTCTCTCTCTCTCTCTCTCTCTCTCTCTCTCTCTCTCTCTCTCTCTCTCTCCTTTCTGTGCCTCCTTTTTCCTTTCTTTCTATGCATTTCCTGGGAGGGTTAAGCCTCTCTTTTATAGACCACAAGAAGAGCATTCGACGGTTGAGAGATGCTCCCCACACACAACGGTTAGGATTGGTTGTTGGTCATGCATGGGGCCCATCCATGTTTGGGGATGCACTAATGGCATCCAAGAATCCTTAGAAGTATGGTTTTTAGGTCTGGTGGGGCCCTCCTCGAGCTTGCAGTTGGCTGGGTTTTTGAGGAAGATGACCCACCCAACAATGGTGGATTTGTACTCAAGGGTTATCAGGAAAATCCAGACCGTTTGATTGGTCTGGATGGGTCCCATTAGCGGTGTGGGGCCCATTTTTCAGGTCTCAGATGATATTTGGCTCCATCTCATGAGAAAGTCTCGATTTCTCCTCTCTTTCTCATGAGATGAGAGAATTATTTTTCTCTTCTTGTACCTACCACCTGAGAGGGCTGGGATGGTGCCACGTGGCTCATCGGACGGTCATAAGTGTGACAACAACCGCTATCTAAAAGAAGAAAATCTTCTTTTTCCTTCTCTCTTAATTGCCAAGCCATTTTTGGGCTGTGAGAGGACTCCTCTCAGCTGGCAAGGAGGGAGGCTGAAAACCTCTGGTCCATGGAATGTTGGCTTGCCCAACAAGCTACCCAATGGTTCCTTACATTGAAGCTCAGCCCCACATCAAGGAATTGGACGGTTGGGGCTGATCTTCACCGTTCCAATGCATGGGCCTAAGAATGTATACCGTTTTGTTTAGTGGACCCACGCAAGTAAAATGGACGGTTTGGATCGTCTGAAAAGTTCCTCAGATGGCCCACTTTGAGGTTTGAAAATCTACATATTTAAATTTTTGATGGCAGGAGGGATTTTTGTAATTTTTCTTCTTTTTCCAGTTTTGCTTGGTTAAAGGTGTTTGACCGAGCAAGCTTGGCTTGGTGCATCTCACGCATGGCAGTATATGTTGCACGTGCATTGTGTGTGGGGCTTACTGTGTTGTTTGTGATAAATCTACACCGTTCATATGTTTAGGGGTCCCTATATAGGGGCCCTGGCCCAATTTGGGGTACATGTGAGGCCTAGGTGGGCCCCACGACTTGATTCAGGTCTCTTTTATGGATTTTGCCGCTGATTTGTTGGTCGGATCGGCCCGAAATTGAACATCAACGATTAAAACGGTGTAAGGGACTATTTAAACTAAGACCCAATGGTCAGGTCACAGATATATAGCCTATTCTGATTTTATGACACTAAATATTATGTTATACTACATTTAATAATATTATTTACTGTTATAATTATTGTTTTATTATTACCATTATTATTGTTATTTTCACTATCATTTTATTATTATTATTAGAAATTATTTTCCTTATATATTTTGTCACAAATTATTAATATATGTAAATTATATGAATGTCAGTAAGCAAGCAGAGATTAATGTACATATATACATATATGTTATTTGTATATTATTTGTATGGTCATATATGTGCTAGGTTTTTAAAAGTGAAATCATTAAATTGTTTGAAATATGTTATTCATTATAAGTTTTCCTAGTACATTTTATTTTTATGTATTACAAATTCTATAGCTTGTAATTTATATTAATGATGTTGTAAGTACATGCATATAATATGGATTTTAGTTACATATCATTTTAATGTGAAACTTTGAATATTTGTAACATTTCATAGTATATATATATTTAGGTTGTATTATTATTATTATTATTATTAAATGGTAACACTCGAGTACTGGAAAGTACGGGGTGTTACATCATCGAAGGACCGTCAATGATATCAAAGGCTGTCATCGAGAGACCTTCGATATCATCGAAGAGTTACGCAGATGTGATTGCGGAAATGCGGATTCTACGGATTTTGTTTCCTATTTGGATTCTACATCTTTCTATTCTTATATAAATGGGTATATGCGGGATTGGGGTGTATTCCAAGGTATTCTAAAGTTTCCTAAAGGTTTTCTACGATGGCTCAGGGCTATCAAAGGTGTGTGAGAGAGAGAGAGAATGAGAGAGAGGAAGCTTGTGGAAGGGAGGTTATGCTCGTAGAGGTGATCTACCATATCTCAGCGCTTCCACGTCCTCATAATCGGTGAAATCTCTCCGTTTTCTTTGTTTCTCTTATTGTTTATCCACTCCTGCGTGCGTGAAGAAGGTTTGATCAAAGCAGTGTGTGCTTGTGATCGGTTGTAATGTTCTACTTTATAGTGGATTGTTGATATGGACAAGGTCCCGTGGTTTTTACCTCTTTGAGGATTTTCCACATAAAAATTCCTGGTGTGGTGTGGTTTATGATTTGATTTACTTCATTGCATTATTATTTCATAATTCTGATTTGTTTCAGGAGGCTAGATCCTAAGGTTTTGTGCAAGGCCCCCAACAGAGTGGACATCCTAATGTACCAAAGTGGGGATTAAACACCCACTGTTGAAATCTTTTTAGGGGCCACCGAAGTTTAGGATGGAAATTAACCAACACGGTGGACCCTAGTACGGTTTAAACGGGAGGTGGATTTCCTCCAAAAGCGTTTCCCACCTGAGGTGGGATGCTAGGTGGGGCCACGGTGATGTTTGTGAGAAAATCACTTTATCTGTCGGTTTTGCAAGCCTATTTCAGGACATTTAAAAAACAATAAAAAAATGAGGTGGATCAAAAACTCTTGTGGGCCAGACGACTGGAAACAGCAGGATTAAGTGACTACCGTTGAAACATTCTCATGGCCGTAAAAGTTGTATCAGGCTAATTTTTCTTTTTTCCTATGTTTTCACTTCGTACATGTGGGAATGATCTTATAAACTGTTTGGATGGCATACGGTTTGGATGGCATATAAACATTAAGTGGAGCCCAGGAAGGTGTCCACCGTAGGAATTTCTTACCCCCCTCGTGTAACCAACTTTTGTTTTGGATCCACCTCATTTGTTTTTCTTTGGCTACTCATGAGAGCCAGTTTGATTTTCCAAAATTTCTGTAAAGATCCTGTAAATTACCAGTTATTACCATTTCACCATTTTAGAAAATAGGAAGGTATTTATGCTTCGAAAAACTGCCCAAGAGGACTGACTTAAATTTCTGGGGCCACCGTGATGTACATGACATATATGCATCATCCATCGGTTTTATCATAACATTTTGAGCAATGAACAGAAAAATGAGGCAAATCCAACATTCAAGTGACCTACATCAAAGTAAATAGAGGCCCCAAGAAGTTTTTAACGGTGGGTGTTCAATTCCCTTTTTCTTGTGGTGTGGTCCACTTGAACTTTGAATCTGCCTCATTTTTTGGCTCATGTCCGAAATTCAGTTGGCACAACGGATGGACGGTGTGAATAATCTACATACATTATGGTGGGCCCCACATATATTTGGCAGAACTTTAGCATCGAAAAAACTAGAGTAAAAAACCTCAAGGTATTTACCAAAAGAAAATAATCATTACCTATTTACAATGCATTTACATTTATCTTAGAAAATCAAACATGCCCTGAGTTTGATCTCCAAAAACTGGTAGACGGGGTGGATTTCTTAAGAACATGGAGGCGGACCCGCCTAAATTCTTGCGCAGGAATCCGTTTCAACGGTGGGTGTCATTACCAACGCTGCTTTCGGTGGTGTGGCTACTTGAATCGTGGAAGTGCCTCTTTTTTGGGCTGGTACCCTAAAATGATATGGAAAAATGGATGGACGGTGTGGATGAAAGCATACTTCAAGATGGCCCCTCAGAGCCCCTTGTTCGTTCCTAGATGGATGGACATGAGAAGCGAAATGTGCCAAACAAAGGAAATAATAAAAAGCGAGTGGGGAGGGTGGGAGCGGACTTTCCATGAATGGAGAGGAAGTGCCCACGTCTCCCAAGGGCGCGAACCTCGTACCGCTGCCGACAGCATACAGAAGAGGAAACTAATATATAAATCAAAATATCAGCACGTGCGGACCCCACTGGGAACGCAGAATATGAAAAGCAGACATTCGCGGTCGCTTGCTCATAATTTTTGTTTCCACTTATTGCCCCCGCCATAGTTGAAAACCTCGAAGGTGCAATCAACAACAAAAGCAAGCCAATGCTGGAAATATAAACGGATCGACTGGTGGGTCAACCAGAAAAGAGGCTTGGATGTGGAAGCATAGGTGTTCTTCTTATTATTATTATTATTATTTTATTTTTCATATAAAACCAATGGAAATTATCAAAAATGAAACTTCTTCAATGCAACTATGTGGTCAGTAATGCATAGACGGATCCTATGCATCGATTAATAGTTATGATGGCCGAACGAACGTTGTCAGTAATGCAATAAAATGCCAAAGGAAATTCTATCCAAAATGTAGCTCAACCGCTATATATGTCGCCTCTACAAAGGAATCATCTACTAGTCACAGTTTAGGAGATGCAAAACATTCTGCCTCTTGTGGAACTTACACGACTAGAATGAGAGGCTAGAAATTTCATACTTGAAAATCAGAATCAATGATTACAAGGAGGATATAATCCTCAACAATTCCTAAGGAATCCTTTATTACAAGAGAGACTGAACCGATTCGTCCCTAAGCCACCACCAGTCATTGAAGCTCATAAACGAGTATATCGTGACCAAATCATGCAAATTATCCAGGAGATTGTAGGCTCAGTACTCAATCGTAATACCATCTCAATATATCACAAACCATATCCCGAATGGATAGATCGACAACATCCATTGCTAATAAATTATTGACCAAACTTTGCCTTGTTTTCAGGCGATCTTAGTTAGTCTCTTACTGTGGTTTTTGGTTGTACCTGTGTAGCCGTGCCAGAATTGAAATTGCAGTTCAATTCAAACCAAACAATTATGACCCCAAGAGCCAAGATATGTACACACATAGTGTATGATCGAGATCTGATGAGATCGGTCACCTATTTAGCTACTCACTCAATGTGTATATAGGATCAGTCGATATTCAAAGGGTGGGGTTCGTCCTCTGATGATGAGTTGCACCTTTGCCTTCCATAGGAAAGGGTTTTTTGTTTACGACCCCAAGTGTAGGGTTGTGAAGCAGTAATAATCTCTGTAAGACCGAGGTTGAATCCACATGGACTAATCTCGTACGTTTCTGAAAGTAACTAGAAGAAGAACTAGAAGAAGATCTAAAACTAAATCTGAATAATTAGAAGAGTAATTGTGAATTGTTTAATTAAAACTTGTGAATTTAAAGGTGGGAACTAGGGTTCCAAGGATCCACTTGCAACTATCAGGATGTTTCCTTATTTGATTCAAGAAACACAATTGAAATTGGAGTTCTATCCTTTCTAATTGAAAGATATATCAATAAGATTAAATCTAAACTTTCATTAACTTAATTCTCAATGAATGAGAATTGTGAGAGTTGGAAGCGATTCCATCACCAAACCATGCCCTGAAGATAATGGCTAATAACAGGATTTACCAATCCTACAATCTCAAAAATAAGAAAAACAAGATACTCAAAGCTTTTGCAGATCTATTGTAATTTGAGTCACAACAAACCTTTAAAAACTGAAAGTATTCTTAAATATCAAATTAGAATCAAAGAAGTTCAATAAGAACAAGAATCAAAATAAGAAAAGCATTCCAACATGATACAAGCTTCACCTCTTAGCCCTAGCTAAGAGATTTGGCTAACCATAGACATGATTGGATCAAAAACCTTAGAAGAAAGCATTAAAAACAAACTAGCAAAGAAGGAAAAAAAAATCTTAGGAGGCTCCTCCACCCTTTGGCTCTGCTCCTTGAAACCCTAGATCTCCCTATAGGTGTTTAGGAAACCCATATTTATAGCCTTATCCGTGTAAAATTGGAAAACCGTATCAAATTTGTGCAGTCTGCGTAACTCTGCGTAACACCTTCGATGTTATCGAGCATCCTTCGATGTCATTGAAGGAATTTAAAGGTAGAAGTTGTGCCTTTTCACCTTTCGCAGTGCATAACTCCTCTTGTGATCAAGCAATTCTTCGATGTCATCGAATGGTCTTAGAGTCCTCGAATAAGTGTCCAAAACAGTCTAGCAACTTGCTTCAAAATTCTTTAGAAATTTCAATGCCATCGAATGGGATTCGATGTCATCGAGCATGTCTTTGATATCATCAAGAAAAACTTCGAGTAATCGAAAACTGCACCCAATATGTCGAGTGACCAACTCGATTTTCATGTAAAAATTTGATGTCATCAACTTGTGTTTGATGTCATCGAATAATGGGTTCGATGTCATCAAACTGTGGTCGATGACATAGTTAGTAAAGTAAATTCCAGTACTTTGTTCTTTCGACTTACTTCCTTTTCCACTTGGTTTTCTTGAATCTTGGAGTCTTGAAATCTTCAATCTTGGTCTCCAAAGATCCATCTTTGCCTTGGTTTTTCTTAAGCATCAAATCCATGCTTTTAATATTCTTTTCAGTCCAAGCTCTTAGATTCACCTTACAACACAAACAAGCATAAAATATCCCTTTAAGCATTATCATGTTCATAAAACCAAGATATAAATGAGGGAGAAATGCAATATTTGACACTCAACACACTCCCCAACCAGCATTTTACTAGTCTCAAGCAAAACATGCGTGAAGTGAACCTCAATTCTCATTGTTCAAACCTTTTTCAGAAATCAATCCTTTGTGCAATCAAGTATGACTGAGTACAATTAAGACGAGAAAGTGAGATTTTAAAAACCTAGAGCCAAATCACATAAGCAATCAATTAAATAAATTCTTTATCAATTACATCAGAGCATAAGTTCATATATTATGTTTATTTTTCAATGTTGTAAGATCCGTATCCTAGACCATACCGTTCCGTAGGCTTCCGTGGTCTTCCTGGTCGAATTTCGGCAACCTTCGACCTTTATCTGTCGTTTGCGCGTGATCCTAAGCCGAGTCCTGTAAACCTAAGTCGACTCAACCTGAGACTTGTATCTTTGTGACCGCGCCGTTGCCGCAGTTCCGATGCCGTGTCTCATGCGCCGAGGCGATACCATGGCCAGGAGATGTGGGCCCTCGTTCAGTTCGAGGAAAACACCACGCATTTGTAATTCTAAGAGAATCTCTACAACTTGTCATCTCAATCAATCAATTAATCCCATCAAGGGTCAAGTACATGTCAAGTACACATCACCTCACACCGCATCCCCAAGTAACCCTATAAGTTAACAATTCCTTACACAACTCATACCCCTCTTACAGAAATTATTCCAAAAGTCAACAAATCTCTCACCTCACCCATCACTCACCTCACTCATCACTCCATCACCCATCTCTCTCTCTCTCTCTCTCTCTCTCTCTCTCCCTCTCCCTCTCTCTCTCTCATTTCTCAAACCCATTCCAAAGCAACAAAATACCACATATCCAAGCTCTCCCAAATCTCCATGAGAGAGTTTTGTGTGTGGCCCATTTCTACCCTCTCATCTTCCATCTCAACCATCAAAACTTCATCATCTTCCGTTGAAATCGAAGCCTAGGCAATTACCTTTCCATCGGACCAAGAAGAAGTGGATGGTGGGTGATCTTGGACCCACATTCTTACTTTTATGATTTAAGGGTCCACTTGTTGTAGGACCCACTTGATGTATGTATTGTTCAAGGGAGGGCCTGATAGTGGCAGGGTCCCTCCCCTACACGTTCCCTTCTCTCTCTCTCTCTCTCTCTCTCTCTCTCTCTCTCTCTCTCTCTCTCTCTCTCTCCCTCTCTCCCTCCCTCTCTCCCTCTTTCTATGATCAATGGCCCACCTATGATGTGTGTATTTCATCCATGTCGTCCAACAAGTGAGCCACTTTGATCCTGATTCGGGGTCCGCATGACCGGACGGTCACACAGGCTCGGATGAAACAGAAAAATAAATATCGGCTTGATCCAAATCTAGTGACCCACTGCGTGGGACCACCATGATGTAGGTGCATCGTCCAGCACTGTCCAGCTTGCTGGATAGTGGCTGGACGCTGGATATTATATATATATATATATATGTATATATAAGGTATGTATATATTATAATATTATATTATATATATGATATAATATTATATAATATTACATATATATATATATACATACAAATATATATATATATATATATATATATATATATATATATATATATATATATATATATATATATATATGTACGTGTGGGCCCCATGTCGGACCCACCCTTTTAACGGATTGGCTGGTGTGACACTGGTCAGTAGCCAGCAGAGTTGCTATTGTATGCAGCAACCTCTGGTGGGCCACGCTCGTGGACCCCACCATGCTCATGGACCCCACCTTGGTCTACATGTTTCATCAACACCATCCGTTTGGACAATGCCATGTACATCCCACCTTGATGCTTTAGATCCATGCCAACCATCTACCAGATGGTGGGACCCACCGCCTTTTTAACGTCAGCAGTTCTGTGGGTCCCATGTGAGATCCAGACCCTCGAGATAGTGGGACCCAGATCCATAACTCAAATGGTAGGCTGAGTGAAAGATACCTCATTACAACACTAAGGTCTTGACATCGATTCCCTAGTGGGGGTGGCTAACTGTGAAGTGTGAACAAATAGTGGGGTCCATGGGACCCATCCACGCCGTCCATCCATTGGGGTGGGCCATACATCATGCATGTGATTGTGTCCACCGTCCAGGGAAGGTGGGACCCACCCCACGTGTGGGGCTGCACCCGGTGTATGTGACCGTCCATGTCCAGGCCGTCTAGGGCCTGGACGTGTGTGTGTGTGTGTATATATATATATATATATTATACATATTATATATATATATATATATATATATTATATTATATTATATTATATAATATATACATGATGGTGGGCCCTTTGTGGGACCCACCTCTGCCCTTCAAGTGCAGCAAGCTACACGTACAACAACTATATTGCTACTCCTTTTGATGGCAGCAAGCTCGTAAGCCCCACATTGATGTATGTGTTTCTACACCGTCCACTGTTTGGACGGTGGGGCCCACCATGATGCACACGTTGTATCCATACCGTCCAACCACTTGTGAGATCATTTTATGGCATGGGAAAATGAGTGAGTCAGATCCAAAGTTCAAGTGGACCCCACCATTAAAATAGTGGACAGTGACATCCACCGTTTAAACTTCTAAGGGCCATGGTAGTTTCCAATTAAGCTGATATTGTTTTCACTTCATTTATCTCTATGTTATCTTATGAATAGGTTGGGTCTCGAAATACGTAAGGGTGGGCCCGACTTGATATACATGAGGCCCATCGGTACGGCTTATTTGATATACATGAAGCCCGTTGGTGCGGCCCAAATAATGCGGCCCATTATGATATATTTGAGGCCCAGGTGCAAGGCCCACTTGTTGTGTATTCGAGGCCCAATGTGATGTTGGCCCATATGACGAGGCCTATGTGACGTAAATGAGGCCCATCGTGGTTGTACGTGAGGCCATGGGCACACTATATGTTTGGCCCTATGTAGGCCACTCCTTGGGAGCAATGTGAAAGTGCACCTACTTGTGTCCTGGTTTGTCAAGTTACGTGAATGGTGAGTCAGACTGGCTAACAGATCTCGATAGGAAGACCAATTCAAGCGTCTGCCTCAACCGGATATGTGGAAGCTCACAATAGGTAAATCATAGCCTCACATCCCATGTCCCAGAACACCTGGTGAATAAAACCCTTAAAATAAGATAGACATATTAGGGTTTTTAAGGTGAGAAAACTTTTTGGCGAAATAGGAAAATCTCTAAGTTTTTCTCGCCTTGTCGATTCTATCGAAGCACCCTCGATATGATAGACCTGTTCTGTCGATGTCCTCGATACCTTAACGATATTATCGAAAAGAGGACCAAAAGTGTCCAGCAACTGAATATTCATCTGGACGGATTTATCGATGTATCGATAACCTATCGATATCATCGATAAAAGCACTAAACACGTCCAGTAACTTCATAACATATCTGGACGAATTATCGATGTATCGATACACATATCGATATCATTGATATTCAAATCTCGAGCACATCGAAGGTGGCTCGATATGATCGACAAACAGTTTTTCGGCGCCCCTGTTTTTTAATGAAAATCTCAAAATTCTTCAATATATCGATGACCGTCCGATATGATCTGAAATCAAATATCGATAAGATCGGAGGTTCATCGATGATATCGATGGTGGGCGCGCATTTCTTACAGCAGTTATTTCAGGATGTTTTTAACTATGATCGAGGGCCCTTCGATTTAATCGATATTCAAATATCGATGATATCGACACCAGATCGATTGCATCGAACTAAGACATAATCTGTCCAGCAAGTTCAAAGATAAATCTGCTGGAATTATCGATGCCTCGACTCAAATCTCGATATCATCGACATTCAAATTCCGATGACCTCGACGGTTCCCCCGATCATTCATGAAAACCTGAAATATTTTCAAAGTCAAGTCTCTCTCATTTTTCATGTGTCGAGGGATCGACCCAGTCATCGATGGAATCGGAGTTCGAAATCCGATGACATCGACAACTGTTTCGATTCATCGACCTATTGGCAAGGAGTTTCAAAAGCATATGACATCGAGTCCGAGTCATCGAGCAGACCATCGATGCTATCGAGAGTATACGCTCAATGATATCGAACCTGCTCAATGATATCAAACTCTGTCATAAATGTGACCGTTTTATATCCGTTGGAACTTCTTGCCTATATATAGAGGACTTGTTCTTTGTTGCTGTAAGATAGAAAAGAGAGAGCTTTTGTGTGTTTCAACTTGCATCTTATACCTAAAGCCTTTCTCTCTAGGAAGTTCATCTTCCAATCTACCCTTACCATTGATATTAAATATAGTGGATTGGGAAATGAACTTCCGCATTCAAGGATCCTTCAGCTACCACCTTAATGGCAAATCATTAAGCTGGGATGCCTTGAATGCATAAGAGAGGAACCACTCTATCTTCCTTATAGGAAAATCTTTAGAGAGTAGGATTCCATCTCACCCTTGACCCAACCCGAAGCCAAGCATTGGTATATCATCTTGTGTTACGGATCAAGGGAGCTGAAGACTCTTCGTCGACAAGGAGGAGGAGATCTTTGGCGTTGTGCTTAACGGGACTCATCAACTTATCTGTAAGTATCCAGAGTCTAGAGAACACTTGTGATCATTCCTTCCTCGGTCTTGGTCTTAAGTGGTTCTCACCCTTTGAAGTCCTCAAGGAGGCCTCCGGGGGGAGTGTACGTAGTGGGTGCATAGTGTTGGACCCTTGCTCTTGTGTAGGGCATAAACTATTAGATCCTTGTGTAGGTCCTTGACCTGTGTGGTCTAAAATCCAGGTGCGTTGCGTGGACCCTTGCTCTATGGAGAGCATAAACATATGGTTAGGAGTGAACCAGTAAAACTCTAGGTTTGAGGTGAACTGTGTAAAACCTCTGTAAAGGTTAAAGGTGAACCTGTTTTAAAACCTTAGGTTTGAGGTGAACCCTGGGAAACCTCCTTAGTGAAATCCGGTACACTCATGGGTTGAGTGCGACAGCCGGGAGTGGAGTAGACACGTAGTCAAACCACTATAAAAATGACTGTGTTTGCGATTGCTATTCCTCTATGTGTGTGTTCTATGTTAATGCTTTCATATTCATATACTTGAAGATCACACCTCACACACTTACACAGTCATATTTATCATAAACAAGTTTGTATAACTATTTAGTTCTTTCATAATTTATGATTGGATCCTCTACTGGGCTTGGAAGCCAGTAGAGTTACATTTGAGTAAACCTGAAAATTGCATACTAAATAGGATTAGAGTGATAGGATTTTTAATAACTTGTAAATCTTTAAAACGTCCTATTCACTCCCCTCTAGGACATATTGACATATTCCAACTTCAACTCAAGCGGTCTTCACCGCTATTTCACAATGTTGATTAGATGTCCACATTGATGGGCAATGATGGTTAGATGTCCACATTGTTACCTTCCCTTAGGCCTTGTTAGGCCCATTATCATCATTCCCTTAGTTGGTTAACCCAAATAAGTGGGCCCCATTTGCTGTAGACGGATGACTCCATGTTATCGGATTTGATATAACCACGGCCGAGTGTCGATCTTTATACTATGGTTGATCGGATGATCATCTATAGACCCCGCCTTGTTTATATGTTGATTGCTGACTTCGATTATCGACCCTAATTATCGGTGCTAATTATCGATGTTGATTATTGGTGCTGATTATCGAGGCCGATGCTGGTTATCGATACCGATTATGAGTATGTGACAACATAACATCATGATACATGCCCATGCGTATCATCTATATGCTTGTAATGAGGTGAGTGATTGATCACAGTACATGCCATTGGGCAGATTATTATAGGACTCCCTGGTGAAGGGAGATGGCCACATGAGCGTGCGGTACGCGTATGAATGTTGTATGACTGGATTGCGTGATTCATGCATCTCGCATTGTTTGACATGTATACTGTACGCCTTAGCAACATCGGGGTCATAGCCTCCACAGGCATATCGTGGTTGGCATGATTGGATACTGAAAATCTTGTTCTACATGGGGTGCTATAGATATACCTGGGTGAAAGTCCCTAAACCCTTGTGGTACCAGGAGGTTGCTCCAACGTCTAGACCGAGTGAGTGCATGAGCGCTGAGTGCCGATTACCAGAAGGTCGCGCTTTCCACTGTGTCATGGTCGGTTGGAAAGGGGTGCGGCCTTACCCGCCAGTGTGGATGGGGCAAAGCTAGGCTGAGGTTGACCAGCTCAAGGAATGGGTCCGCTATCGACGAGTCGGGCCCGATATTGGCAGACGGATAGTGAGGTCTCTTCCACTCACCTTGTTGTGCGCGATGGGGCGACAATCTGGTTTGGAGTGTACTAGACCCAAGTGATATTCTAGAGTTGAGTTGTATTGATATGTGGACTTAGATGTGGATTGGTGTGCTTAGTTTGCATCTTGCATTGCATGGCCTTGGTATGTCCGACATCATTCATGCTTTGCATCGCATGGCCTTGGTACAACTAATAGTATTCATGGATTCATCAGCATATTCCGCATTACTCTGATATTGCATAATTATATTACTACATTGCCCACACATTTTCATCGCCCTCTAAGCTTTCCATAAGCTTATGCACGACTGTTACGTGCAGGTGACGTTGGACCGCAGGAGCGCTGAGGCAGGAGCGCCTAGCAGATCATCTTAGAGTTTTTTGTTCATCATCATTGTATTTCCCTTTATGCGTTTTGTACTTGTAAATTTTTTATCATAGTGGAAATGTGATGGAGTTTTTGGTTGTTGTTTGTGGGTTATGCCTTTGGTTATGCTTATTACGAATCAAACTGATGTTGAAAATCCTCCTCGTAGCATCCTAGGATCGGAACCCGGTAGGTGGGCACAGGGGGCCGAGAATGGGGTTCTACGGAGGCTATCGGTGCCGGATTCGGCGATCAAAAATTTTGTGAGCCCAGTTTCCGAGTTTAGGGCGTGACAAATGTGCTCAGTGAAAATCAACTTACTTCTCATAAGAGTACTAATATTTCAAAATGTCAGCCATGCTCACCATATTAAGATTTATTGAACAATCAAGTAATGATTCCGAACTTATCCCATTTTCCTCTTTTTCCAGTTTTTGATTTTATATCGACGGTCATTTTTATACATTCTTTTCATATTTTGCATTCTATTTCATTCTTTTCAGATTTTTCACGACCTTTTTGTCGATCTCACTGTGTTTTAACTGGTTCTTTTCATCTTTTAAGGTGGATAAAATTCTCCAGACTCAATTCTCAACATTTATCAATGATTCCATGCTAACAATCAGAGATTCTTGTACAATTTACAAAAAGTGACTTGATATGGCTTGTGGCATGATATTCAAACTTCATCTTAATTGAATGCAAGAACTGTAAGTGATAGGTTACTTAGTTGATCAAACTCCAACAATTCAAAATTCAGTCTCGATCTTATTATTATACTCAAAACATTCTTAAGAGCACAAACTATCGATCTCCAAATAGGTTTTTACTTTGAAAAAATTGAAAAATTTCAGACTTTCTACTCAACAACTAAGAAAACACTGATTAGTTTACTTAATCCACACCCCCAACCTAAAATCTATATTATCCTTAATGTAAAAGAAATAAGCATGTAATACATATAGATGATGCGCCGATTGTTGAGGACGATTCCAATTCCGATTTCGATTATCGAGGCCGATTCTTGAGGATGATTCCAATTCTGATTGTCAAGGCCGATTGTTGAGGCCGATTCAGATTCTGATTGTCAAGGCCGATTGTTGAGGGAGATTCTGATTGTCGATACCAATTCCGATTGTCGAGGTTGATTCCGATTCCGATTCCGATTCCGATTGTTGAGGCTGATTATCGAGGCCGATTCCGATTGTCAAGGCCCATTGTTGAGGCCGTTTCCGATTCTGATTATGGAGGTTGATTCTGATTGTCGAGGTTGATTGTCAAGGCTGAATATCGAGGCCGATTGTCGAGGCCCAATGCGATGTATATGCGGGCCGTATTTAAGGCCCATTGTGATGTGCATTCGGCCCGTGTTTGAGGCCTAATGTGATGGATATGTGGCCCGTATTTAAGGCCCGTTGTGATGTGTATTCAGCCCGTGTTTAAGGCCCAATGTGATATATATGAGGCCTATGTGATAAGGCCTATTGTGATGCATTTGAGGGTCAACGATGGAGCCTGTTGTAATGTATGTTACGCCCATGAGAAAGGCCCATCGTGATGTGTATTAAGCTCTTGAGTGAGGGCCATGGTGTTGTATATGTGGCCCTTCTGTGAGGCCATGGGTCCACTATATGTTAGGCTCTATGTGGGCCATTCCTTGGGGGCAATGTTGGTTAAATGTCCACATTGTCGAGGTCGATTGTCGATGCTGGTTATTGATACCGATTATGAGTATGTGATAGCATAATATTATAATACATGCCCATACGCATCATCTGCATGTTTGTTATGAGATGTGGTTGACCATTGCATATGTCATTAGGTAGGTTGTTATGAGACTCCCTAATAGACGGAGGTTATCTCACATGAGCACACGGTATACGCAAGATTGATGCATGACTGAATTGTATGACTCATACATCTTGTATTGTGTGTTGTGACTAATGTACGCCCTAGCGATATTAGGGCCATAGCCTCCACAGGCATATCATGGATGGCCAGATGGGACACCGAAAATGTTTGGTTCTAACATACGGGCGCCATAGATGTCCCTGGGTGAAAATCCCTAAACCTCTGTGGTTAGGAGACGACCCAATGTCGAGACTGAGTGGATACATGAGCGCCCGAGTGCCAAATACCAGGAGGTCGCGTCTCTCATTGTGTCATGGTCGGTTGGGAGGGGGTATGGCTTTACCCGCCCGAGGGCAGAGGGCATAGCTAGGCTGAGTTTGACCAGCTCATGAATGGGTCCGCTATTGACATGTCGGGTAGATATTAGCTGACTACTGGTTAGGCGGATAGTGAGGTCTCTTCCACTTGTATAGTCGTGCGTTAGTGGGCGACAATTTGCATATAGAGTGTACTAGACCCCGGTGATGATCCAGAGAGGAACCGTACTGATATGTTGACTTATTGAGTAGGAATTGCATACTCATTCATTTATTCATTCACTATCCACTCAGGCTGGTGGTGCGGAACTATTTGTTACATGTACCTTCGCATGACTAGGATTTTGGTTAGGCGCGTGACTAACCTGAGATCAGGAGTTTACCACATTGAGTTTGACTATCCAAATTTAGGTATAGGACTGGTTTGGATGGAAGTCCCTGGTGGTGGACCCCGTAGCCTGTGATACTACATACTATCATCCCGACTTCACACTCCAGCTTGGTCATTTCAATTGCATCGTATATTGCATTATATCCGCGACATATGACATTTTGGGTTGCTATGTTTCTGCACTTATATGGCCTAGACAGACTTAACATGATTTACATATTGTATTGTATCCTCGGCATCTGATATTTGGCTCTCTATGACTCCTCATTTGCATAACTGATCTGTATTACGTACTCTGATGTTGTATGACTCATGGACTTGCCAGTATTTTCGATATTTATGATTATGGCATTGTATTGAATACTTCGCCCTTATCTTGTGCACACACTTCCACCACCATCTAAGCTTTCTATAAGCTTATGCATGATAGATTCGTGCAGGTGGAATTAGGTTGCAGCAACGTGGAGCTTAGAGCATGTAGCTGACTTCTGGAGCTTTGATTTTGACATATGTATTTTCCTTTCAGCATTGTATTCATCTGTTTATATTAGTGGATATGTGATGATGATGTTGCCTTTGTGATTTGGGTAAACTTGTGGTTATGCTTATTACGAGTTAAATGTACATTGGAAAATCCTCCTTGTAGGATCCTAGGATAGGAATCTGGCGTATGGACGCTGGGAGCTAAGAATGGGGTACTACGGAGGCTGTCGGCACCGGATTCGGCGATCGGGAATTTTGTGAGCTCGATTTTCCGGGTTTGGGGCGTGACACATCATCTTCAGAATTTTCTAAATCATAACTGTTATTTTCTTGAGAAATATTTTTAGAAGAGTTAAGGGTGATGGATTTACCTTTAGGAGCTTTAAAATTTAATCATAGGTGTGTAAGGAACCAACCAGTTCTTCTACCCTCATATTATCCGTATCACGAAGTTCCTGGATTGCAGTCACCTTTGAATTGAACTGTTCAGGCAATGAGCGCAATATCTTTGCACAAACTTTACTTTATGAGATTCTATTACCAAGACCCCACATAGAGTTGACAATGTCATTCAATCTTGTATAAAAGTCCATGAAAGTTCTACTTTCTTCCAAACATATTTCCTCAAATTTGGTTGTGAGGATTTGGACTTTAGATTTCTTGACAATTGTTGTTCCCTCGTGTGTCATTTCCAAAATTTCCCAGGCTTGCTTTGTAGTAGCATAGGATATAATTCTCTTGAATTCATCCGGTGATAGTGCGCAAGTAATAGCATTTAAAGCCTTTGCTTTGGCACTACTCTCACTTTTCTGAAGAGCAAACCAAGAAAAATAAGGTGAGACTTTTACGATTTTATATCCATCAGTACTAGTTACTTCAGTGGTAGGAGGGGTCCAATTGGTCACTGTGGCTTGCCACACGCTCTCATCCATAGGTTTTTTTAAAAAATCTTCATTCTAGCTTTCCAATATGCATAATTAAGAAAACACTGATTAGTTTACCTAATCTGCAGCCCCAACCTAAAATCTACATTGTCCTTAATGTAAAAGAAATAAGCATGCAATACATATAAGGCAATGAAAGGAAATAAAGTAGTGATGGGAAGATAGTACCTGGAGAAAAAGATTTCCAATATTTCCAAGGATCTCAACATAAAGATTGGTTAACACAAAAGCTAGATAAACTGAAAGAAAACTATCTTAATCCTAAATTTTATGAAAGCAATACACTTAACTATACCTCCATCAGACTAGGAGGTCAATCCTGTAATATCAATCAAAGGTATGAACATGTCCTTTGAATCAAATTTCTTAACAAACAGCTTTAGACGATGTCCATTCACTTTGAAAACATCCCATTTATTGGATTCTTTATCTCAATGGTCCCATGAGGATAGACATTAGTTTGTGAAAGGGCCGGTCCAATGAGATCGGAGTTTACCCAGAAAAAGGTGTAACCGAAAAAAGTACAAAAGGACTTTTTGACCCGTCAAGAATGATTTTCAAAGGATGTTCCTGTCATGGAACACCTTTATCCTGTCCTTGTCAATTCTCGAGTTCTTGTATATGTCATTCCAAATTTTCTCAAGTTCATTTAACTGAACTTTACGTAGCGAGCCATGTGGAGGGTTAAATATTGCATATTATCCCCCATTTAAATCTTGGTTTTATGAACATGATATTGTTTAATGTTCTATTTTACTTGTGTTTGTGTTGCAAGTTGAGTTTAAGATCTTGGATTGGAAAAGGTGCTAAAAGCATGGATTTGACGCTCAAAGATCACCAATACAAAGAATGGATCTTAGGAGACAAAGATTGAAGATCTCAAGGTCCCAAGATTTAAGAAAACCAAGTGGAGAAGGAAAGAGGTCGAAAGAACATGTACAAAATTCTCATTGACAGTGTCATTGATCACCGTTCAATGACATCGAGACTACCATTTGATGACATTGAGCACGGGTCGATGACATCAAATTTATGAAAGAAAATCGAGTTGGTTGCTGGACAAATTGAAGACACTTTTCGATGACTCGAGGACTTGTTTGATGACTCGAAGCTTTGCTCGATGGCATCGAAGCCAGTTCGATGACATCGATTTTTTTGTGGAATTTTGGCAAAACTCGCTGGACACTGTAACATCTAAGATTTTTTCTATTTTGAATTTTCAAAAACTCTTGAAAACTTTCGATATGACTAGCCTACGTTGCCACTTATTGGTCCTTGACGTTCGAAGTGAGCCTATTTGCCGGTGGTACTGGTAAAGAACAACACAAATAAGATTAATCAATCGTAAGAAGCTAACGAATCCGTCCGATCACTTAAACACCAAGTTTATCCACATAATTTGGTCACATAGGGCCCAAATCTAGCCGACCTATCACTGACTAATCGAGACAACCGTAACTAAATAAAGACCTATCAAAAGTCTAGACAATTAGGGGTCAGATCTTAATTAACAAACCAAACTGACCCACTTATCCTTTTAGCCTAAGAACCAATGACTTAAGGTGAGAATAACTGAATCATCATTTCTGGTAGTTGTAAATAAGCCACTTTATGAACTTAGCTAATCCAAACCCTAATAATTGTACATAAGAAATCTTGATACCCGATTCATTCTAGAAATGCCCTGATTATCCAAACAAGATCTAGACTGCTCATTAGTGGGCCACTAAACCCGATTCTATAGAAATATATTCATCTTAGTGGGCCTGACGTCCATCGCAGGACATCGATCCGAGATCACGTTTCGAATCATTTAACTTGGACTCATAAGGCTAGTGTTTGAGTTGTGCGAATGCCTTATATGAAAATCTAAAACTTAAGTGAAATAAGTCCATTGCTCTTTCGGACTATTGGTTCATGGCCAAATTTGGAGTGCTGACTAAAGATATATATCCACACATATTCGTATAGCCACGGCCCCGATTGATCATCGGTGACCATTGATCTAAGTTAGGGCCTTCCTGGTTAATCAACAAGCCCGATCATCAAATGGTGTGTCTAAATATAGATCTCATATTGGGACACTTATCCTATGTCTTAGATTGACTCTTACACCTCCCACCAAGTCCCATTGGTTGGAAATAACCCCATCCAGGGTTAGTATAATGAATAAAGGGCCATTAGGGCCATTTGTACAACATCTGACACTATATAAAGCCCTCATTTGGGCACCCCCTATCCCCCATACGAATTTGCATTTGCTAAAGGAGAGAGATAGAAAGAGAAAGAGAAAGAAGAAGAAGAAGAGGAGAAGAAGAGTGAGAGTAGGAGTGGGAAGGCTTTAGTACTTCTCTTCATCGGTTTCCTTTAATCAAAGCCCTAGCCTCTGAAAAGGCCGATCTAAGAGTCCTAGGGGGGGGGGGGTGAATAGGACTATGCCAAATTAAAAAATTAAATGCAAAATTAAATAAATATAAATAAAGATAACATTAAACAATCCCATAAAGCAAAAATGAATAACAACCTCAAATGTACAAGTATTGAGAGGTTGATACAGATGTTGTTCTAAGGACAACCTTACACCAAAAACCAATGGTTTATGGTAGGACAACCTGATTCCTAGAAAGGTCTGTGTATCAAAATCTCAAACTAATACAGAGGAATAAAGAATAAAAATAACAAAAAAAAAACTAAGCTATTACAACATTCCCACACTTATATAAAAGAAATTACAACATTCACACAATGCCACAATCAATCAACCACCACAAGACCAGAAATTATAGTGGTTCGCTTGTGTGTACACCACCTGTTTAGAAAACCAGCCACACAACTACTCCACTCCCAATATCCTCACACAGTGGATATTGGCGTTCACTATGCAATAGGTTTTTCAAGGTTTACCTAAAACATTCACAATTGTGCCTTTCAAGTGAGCTTACACAATTCGAAAACCCCAAACTCTGAGTTTTCTCGATCACCTCAGACAAACCAAAAAGAAAGAGATTTTTCCTGGCACAATCTCGAAAAAACCAAAAATAGATTTACAGAAATCTAAAATACTTGTCTGGATATTTTCCTTTGATGAAGCCCGGTAGAACCAATTTGGAGTAGATGTTCAATGTAGATGTTCAATGTCCACACTTAGTTATGAAAAGGTTATAAGTTCTAATTGAACTTTAGATTAAATCACCTTGGGCTTACTTGATTTGATTTTGATTCCAAGAAAGGGGAAAACTAAAATCCCTTCTTCAAATAAGATTGGAATGTAGAATCTCAAAATTAAATACGAAAAGCTAAATTAAAGAGAATATTAAATTAACACTAAATAGCTTAAGAATATCACTAACTTATCTCTCAGAGTGGTGTCTTGATTTTGCTTGAATTGAATGAAAAACTCTGAAAATCGTGCTTTATTTATAAGTGCAGAAACTGTTCACTCGACTAGCCTAGAGGACAGCTCGACTAGTCGAATGACTAACAAAATTTTAAAATTTCGGGCGCGATAAGATAAGACCGTTCCACGACTGGTCAAGTGGCTTGCTCGACTGGTCTAGTGGCATGCACGATCGGTCGAACCCTGCTGTCGATTGGTCATGTGGGACCTAATTTAGTTGTTGAACTTTGAGTCGAGCCTGCTCGACTGGTCGAGCACTGTTCACTCAACTGGTCGAGCAGTCTCCAGGACTAGTCGAGGATCCAACAAAAAGTCTTAAAAATTAGTAACAAACCTTGGACTGGTCGAGGAATTTCTTGGACTGGTCGAGCCAATACTAGGACTAGTTAAACATAGGCTAAGACTAGTCGAGAAAGAGCCTATAGAAGTATATAGTGACCCAATTTAAGTATGCAATCAATATGACCTAACCTATGGTCAATATAGGGTCTTACATACCTTATAAGTGAAATTTGAACATTGAATCATCATTTGCTTTGGTTGATAGTTGATCTTGAAGTATACGAAGCTTGATATCTTGACTTACTTTGAATCTTGAACTTGAAGTACTTTGAAGCTTGAACTTGAAGTGCTTGTGACTTGTATTTCACCTTGAGCTTTGAATTCCAAAGCAAAGCACTTTGTCTTGACATAGTTGAAGCTTTGAAACCTTGAACTATCACTTGTTGTTTTACTTGAACTTGTATATCTCTTATACTTGTGATGCTTGAATCTTGAATTGGAACATCTTGAACTTGTACTTGAATTACATGATCTTGAATAAGAAGATGAACTAAACATGATACAGATTCCAAGAGGTTTTGGCACTACAAAATTTGACAATCATAGGAGCTAGAAAACATAGCACTTACAATCTGCCCCTTTGTCAAATTTGTGACAAAACACACTTCATTAAAATAAGATAAGCATAATGCGCACAATAAATAATCATGCACCAATTACAACATGGTCAAATAATCATACACCAGTTTCAAACTGGTCAAAGAATCATACACTAGTTACAACCTGGTCAAATCAATACTCATCAATACTCATCAATACTCCCCCTTAATGCCATATAGCAAAAATAATGCTAAAAATGCTACCTATTCACATTCTTCATAGTTTCACATTTATCATAATGAAATAGGCATGATAAAATTCTCCCCCTTTTTGTCACAATATGATAAAGGAAAGAACCGATAAATGATAATGGAAGAAAGATAAATAAGAAAGTAAATAGAAGAGTAATGAGTACTAAGAGAAGATATGAACAAGATAACCAGTTAATTAAGTCCACAATAATAAGCAAGCATGTCCAAGCACATAAAACAAGACAAATTCAATTATTTTAAAAGTTATTACATATGAGATACTCAAAAACTAATCAGAACCAGAAGAAGGAGTGGGTATGGTAGGATCAATTTGATGAAGTCCCTTGTTAATGCGCTTAAGATATTTATGCATATATTTAAATAGCATATCTTGGGACACATGCATACCTCCAACCTTCTCCTCAAGTGAGCGCAACCGCGCATCATAATCAGATGGCTGATAATCACGATCATTAGTAGAATCAGATTCAATTTCATCAAAAATGTCATCCATATTGACATCATCTTGAGGCAAATCACCTTCTTCTTCATTTGCTTCAGCTGCTCCTCCAGCACCCACATCAACTTGGCCTAGGGTCAACTTCAAATTCATCTTGTTAATGTTAGAGTTGTTGAAGGGTAAATGGTGAAGGGAGCTTCTCCAACAGACATAGCCACTAAACTATAGGTGGCTAACACAGTCATAAGATAAGCAAAGGGTATGTCACTGTGACCTGGGTGGAGACGGAACTAAATCAGGATATAAAGAAGGAAGACATACAGAGACTCTATAAATGATAGAATGAAGAATACGAACCATGAATGTAGTAAGCTCGGTTTTGTTATCAGATCGAGGATAGACTTTTGAAATGAAAATCCTATGAAGAATTTTATATCTGGATAGCATAAACTTAGAGGCGAGTGCATTCCCAGTACTCCATTCCGCATCCATATTACATAAATCTGTAGTGAGCATTCACTTCTCAGTTTCAGAAGGTTTGGCCACAAGAGAACTAATAGGAATACCTTCGTCATTGACAGGTATATCCACTAATCCGAAAATAAGAGGACGGTCTGAAAGTGCTCTGGTTTGTCATGTTACGTGAATGTTGAGTTAGAGTGTCTACAGAGCCTGATAGGAAGATCAATTCAAGTGTTTGCCTTAACCGGATGTGTGCAAGCTCGTCACAGGTAAAACTAAAGCCTCACATCCCATGACCTAAAACACCAGGTGAAGAAAACCCTTTAAAATAATTTAGAAATCATAGGGTTTTAAGGTGAGAAAACTTTTTTCAAAATAGGAAAATCTCTAAGTTTTTCTCATCTTGTCGATTTTATCGAAACACCCTCGATATGATCGACCTGCTCTGTCGATGTCCTCGATACCTTAACGATATGTAACATCCTGAAAAATCGAGGGTCTAGTAGTAACTCAACACCCGAGTTCCAGAACATCACTTATGCAACATAGATAATGATGATTAAATGTTGTTTGCATTAGTGTATTGAACATGGGTGAGATTAAGCCGAAACAGCATATCATACTCTAGAGACAGTTAAATTGCAAGCAGAAGACTGTGATAGATATATAAAATATATAAAAACTATGGTGAGTCTCCAGAGTGTGATAACATTACCAGGTTAAATAATTACAGGTACAGTTCTAAAATATACCACATGTGAGGAAGTGTAATATTTTTTTATCCCAAGTACCATAGCCCCGTCAATATAATACCAGGTCTTTATAGACCTGTCAGAGAGTTACATGTAGGAGAACTCCTCCTCCACCACATAGTAGTCCGGCTTTGCTTCATAAGCATCGCCATCACCTGAAACTCAACAACTCTGGTTGGTGTGTACAACACCATCCCGTAACGTGGGAGTGAGTGATCAACTCAGTGGAACAGTAAAGCATAGGTTAACATGTTATCAACTCAGTCAAGCAGTAATGATAAAGCAGTACAATCAAACAATTTTAACTACTCTTATTTAATGCAAGTATGAATGCAGTCATGATGTATGCCCTTGCCAAACCACCCTCATGCGACACCATCTTACGTTTGCGAATGCGTTCATCCCTCAGTGCTCCACATCTACCAGGCACATGCAATGCATGATGAGCATGATTACCGAGTTGTTATTAGTTCATTTCAAATTGCAGTATTGGGAAACTAAGGTACCTCCCTTGTATCATTCCCAAACATGATCCATTCTAGGGTCGTCAGTCCTAGTAATCTCATACGATATTATGGTTTGAGAGGCATAGCGAAGGCATCACAAAGGGCTCGTCACCCATCAGCACGGACACAGATCTCACCGTATGCGGCTCAATTGCTATCCGTCAGCTCGAATACAGGTCTCACTGTACTCGGCTCAATCGCTAGCCGTCAGCTCGAATACAGATCTCACCGTACTCGGCTCAACTCATGCTCTAGTTGCTGTGAAGGGCTCGTCGCCAATCACAGACCTTAGAATGTACTCGAAGACACTACGGAGGACTCGTCGCCCGTCTGCACGAATACAGGTCTCACCGTATTCGGCTCTCGCCGTAGGTGTCGATAGCTCGAATATAGTGTCCCATACTACCATAATCGGCTCACGAGTCTGGTTGCTCACTGGTCACTACGGGGAGGCACGTAACCCCAGCGTAGGCCGACAGCTCGACCACGGTATCCCATACCACCATGTCCGGCTCATGAGTCTTAGCAGATCGAGGTACCATGGTTAACGGGATTTCACTGGTAGTTTGGTACCTTAGGTTCAAGAAGTATCGTCCAAACATGGTGAACATACATAAGACAGATCGGGTTGCTTGACGAGCTCGGCTAGCTCGAGTGCATAACAAGTTGAATGACATGAAGTGCATAAGCACTTCGCGTGGCCAACCACTATCGCCAACCGAAGTACGACTCGAGTTCGTCGAACACATTTCATGTGGCAAATGAATCACAGCCACGAATTCAATTCTGGTACTGATTGTCTGGACTATAATCATAGCCCCAAACACGATAACTTGCAGATAGATAAAGCAGTAATGGATCAAGATTCAAATCATACAATCAAAGTATGGTATTTTCTGTTTAGGGCTGCCAGGGCTGTTGCATGCACTCGTTGCTCCACTCCCCCATCACCCATGACGGATCATACAACGTAAACATGAATTTAAGCATATGCATTACATAGATAAAATCATACAATCAATTACGCATGTTATGAAGCACAACACAAGCTTGAGTTTGTACATATTAAATTCCTAATCACGCAGCTATCCAAGGAAATCATACACATAGTTAAAGGAGTTGAGAATCATATCTCAACACCCTTAAACATTACAATTTACTAACTACTACTCATTCAGACATTTCAACAAACACTTTAAAATACATACATCAACACACATGACATATGTTGATCACATAGGCATTAGGCCAAATCCTTTTACTAGGGAGTTGCCCCAATCATAACATGCGTACACCCATGACGGATAGTCATGGAAAGTAGGAATCCAAGTTCCATATTCATTTGAACATTTTCACAAACACTTGGGCTACCCATTTCAACATATATGGCGTATAGTAGCCGTAGCGTGATTCAGGGCAAATCCTTTCGTCAAAGGGGTATCGCCAATACAACAATCATAAATCCATGACAATTAGTCATGGCAAGCACGAATGAGAATTCTATACTCATTCGGCCATTTTCACAAACACTTAGAATACACTATTACAACATACATGGTGTATGTTAGCAAAACATGTATTAGGGCTATCCTTTCACCAAGCAAGTATTTTACGCATATATAATATATTTATACAACAAATAATCATGGCAACCACATCTCTAAAATATATATATGTATACGGTACTTTCTTCAATACAGTATTTCTACATACATAGTGTATATTAGTAAAACATGTATTTGGGTGAATCCTTTCGCTAAATAAGTATTTTATCCATACATCGTATATTCATACAACAAATAATCATGTCAAACACATTTCCAAAATTTATACGTATACGGTATTTTCTACGAATACCTAGAATATGTAAAATTCCATATTCTTCATCTTTAATCGAAACAGAAAACCGACAGCACTTTGTACATGTGTAATTACATGCAGATCATGAATCTATCATTATCTGACATTGAAAGCGTTGAAAACCATAACCTATACACCTAAAGTCCGCACCTTTTGTCGTAGAATCGTAATGGAGTCGATAGGTTTGCTAAGCTTCCATATTCGGCAGTTTGGCAACCTATAGAACGAAATAGGTAAGCTATTTCATAACCTACAACCACACAAGCCTCAAATCAGATTAGGGTTAGGGTTTCTTACATAAAAATGGGGCTGGAATCGCCGGAAAAACGATGAGAACGGAGCGGTAGAGCTCGTAAAGCGGCAGGGAAGAGTGGCAGGGAGGTTCTCCCACTGCTTCCACACTTTCTCTCTCTTTTCTCTCTTCTCTCTCTAGGTTTCCTCTCAAATTCGTATGGCTGCAATGAGAGAGGGTTTAAGGTCCTTATATAGCCTAAAAACTTACCGAAACTGACTCCAGGTTAAAGTATACTTAGGTTATAATCAAAGCGGGTTAGTTTCAGCTCAACGGAGGACTTCTAGTGAGCCTCCTTGAGCCAAAGGTCGGATTTAAGCTCACTAACGTAGGATCTACATTCTATTAAGTTTTTGTTTCAGTGGGATTTCCAAATCACGCGTGGCGGACCAGTTTCAGTTCAACAGTCAGCGGATCTCGATCGGAGATTCCGAGTACATGTAAATGTGTATGAAATTTCTCCTAATCCGAGGGTGTAATTTGGTATGATTCTGATGGTCTGGTTGCTTAAAACTGATCCACAAGCAACACGTGCCAGATTACTATTCAAGATATTTTATTTTGAATTAATTTCACATTTCTCACACTCTTCACTCCGAGCTCAAGCGAATAGCGCTGGAACACTATCTGGATTTGATTTCCGAGATGGTTGTCAAGCCCAGCAAGGTGGTCCTAGTTCCTTAACTTCGTGTTAATCAGACTTCCGCCGTGCAGTCCAGATTCGATACGGAGTTTCGAGATGCTCCCGAGAGCAACCGGGTAATGAGATTGATCCTAAATTTTAGGGTAACCTAGCGTCAATGATTCTACAACTTTTGGGTCTTGCAGATCGTATTTAAAGTGATTGGTGCTAATTTCACAGACACTCTAGTTTAACACTAGCTAAATCTCGCTTAATTTCTAAAGGATTTAGTCCTGTAAGATTTCTGTCTGAGGTGGTACCTGGGCCTTTGTAGTTTGTATATAAAGTGATCCGAGTTATACTACTTAGCTAGTTTAAGTTAGTGTCTAGGATGAAAGTACTTAGAAAGATTGAAGAGCAAGGTGGTAAAGGATGGGATTTGTGAAAGAAATGGGTTCACAAGCGATTTTAGCCTTTGGGACTGAGTTTTAACAAGTTGATAAGGTGTTAGGATCGACCCATTGCCTAAGGACGTCTAATCCCAGGTTGGCAAAAATCCGGGATGTTACAATCTACCCCCTTAAAACAAAATTTCGTCCCCGAAATTGGCTAAGGGTAATAAGGGAAGATTTCTATTATTTCATTTGCCTAAGACTTATTGATTCCTAGTTTCTACGCGTGGTAGGGTATATACCAGCTGGTTCATTTTAGTCTACACCCCCTTAAAACTTATTTCTTTATCCATTTCTCATACCCTGATGGTTCGCTACAATTTATTTCTTTACCTATTTGGAGTCTCGATGACAAATCCCAATTATCTAGAGTAAGATAGCTGTTTTCATTGTTTGACCAACACGGAGAGACGTTTATGGTGGGCTTAATCCCGATACATCGATCATCTACCGGGCCAGGGTAGAAAGCTCATCGTATCCCTTCTGAATCCTGGTGGATCCTGGTCTTCTGCTCGGCCAAGCAGTGAGTCCATTGGTAGTCACCTAGGATTGAGAATTGGGTCATGCCGCGAATGTTTCGCAGTTGTATATTTCAGTAACTCCGTAGTCCGATCACTCTAGAAACGTAGGGAGTGTCCATCATTGAAAGGCTCAAATGGTCTATGTCTAAGGTTGCCCTTTAAGTCTTAGTCTAAGAGAGTCCTTATTATTATCTATGTCCAAGGAAATGGTGAATCAAATCTTACTAGATCATCCTAAAGCGGTTTCTTATAGTAGAACTTGCTAGGGCTTCTATAATGTTCGTATTCAACGAGCACCGTTTCGATCCTGGGCCAGTGGGGTAGGGTCCACCACGTTTCCGCTGCACCACCCAGATCAAAGAGGTGTATTAGGTGACCTAACTAGATTGGGCTCATAATGTTCTAACCCCCCCCCCCCTCCCCCCCCTTAAAAATTTATTTTCACCCTCAAGGCTCAAGATTTATGTCCTGCTCCGTATATCGGAACAAGGTGTAATTTAATACCTATCCTTGACATGAAATGAGATGCGGTCTCCCACTACATCAGTCTTGGTACCTAGGATTATAGAAAGGGGCTATCACGGATGGGTATTGTGGTAGATTCCAAGGGCGGATGTGAGTTTGTGGCAAGATGCCTAATTCTACCAAGGAATTTTATCACAGTCCAGACTTATCCTATTTAATCATGTCTGGCTTAACAGGCAAGCTATCTTTCTAAGTCCATATGCACAATATGTATGCCGACATGGCATGTGATTTGGGAACTAATTCCTAACCGTCAGTTGTTCACTTGGGAAATTCCTTAGGCCTAAAAGGAAAAATCTCTATTGGCTATATATTCTTACACTTCTCAAAGACGAAGTTATAAACTTTTGGTTGTAAGTGGTCGAGCCAACACGGAAGGAAAGTTGTATAGTGGGTTAGAATCAGATACATGGACCTTTTGCCTCGCGAAGACAAAAAATTGTCGTATCGGTTCTGAATCCTAGTTGACCCGACCCTCTGCTTGATCAGAGCATAGAGTTCATTGGTCACTACCAGGATTGAGAATTCAATTCAAACCGCGAATACCTCGCTGATATATATCGTTCCTTTACTCCGTGTTCCCGGTTGTAATAAGTCCTCGAGAAGACAATTCTAAGGGATGCATTGATTTGACCTAATATTAAATCCAAGGGATATAAGTTTCCTCTAGGTATAATCCAAAGTCTATTCTTATACACTAGATGATTTTACACCATTTTTAATAAAGGAAATTGTTTGTGTGTTTATTTGGAATTGAGTTGCCCGAACATGAATGTAGCTACGCTCGAGCACTTCGCATATGCTCAAACCAACTAAGGGGGTCCTAGGGTTCACATTATTAATTTGTTGGATTTCCTATACAGTCAGGTCTGTCGAAATCTAGGAGCACCGCTCTAGGTCCAAAACTCCAAGGGTCTATTTATCAAACAACCATTTACTCTAAAAGCTTAAGCTATCAGAGTGTGGTGGGTTAATGTACATCAAGGGACTTTATCACTTCAACACTATTTGGCCAGTGGTCTTAAGTTGTATTAAATGGGACTGCATTACTAATCCTACCTTGGGGATTAGGAATGGCATGTTTGGTAGGAGGGTGGGAGGGGATTAAAATTAATGGTATAGGCTTTGGAAAATGAGCCTTGTGTCGGAAAGTGTGAGATGGGATTTCCAAATCCAGGATAATGAATTTCTAAGTGTACTTGGAAAGGGAATTTTGGAATTTACTTTTAATTGTACACACTCCAAACATAGTATTGGAAAACATGGGATACCCCAATCTAGGAACCATACCCTACACGTACATTTATTATTACTTATACAATTATATCCACCTAACTCACCTAATGCAGTTTGGCCGAACGGACCTTAAAAGGAGAAAAGGGGCTGGAGTTTTGGTTCTCCACAGATTTGGTTCTCATCAGGGGTTGTAGAGGCCCAACTGACAAGGAGTAAAGAAAGGAAAATGAAGAATTGGATGGGTTAGAGAGCTTGCACGATTTTGAGCTTCAAATGGGGGTGTAGGAGCTCAACCGAGAGAAAATGGAACGGGTAGAGGGTGGTTGTTGCTGCAAACGATGGAGTGATGTATGGTTGGACAGGAAACAACGAAATGGACGATTGGAGTGGAGGTTTGAGCGAGAAAATAACAACCGAAAAGAAAAAAAAAAGACTTGGAGGGGCGTTTGAGAGAGAGGGGAGTAAAACGACATGAAATAGGGGTCCCCCCGCAAAATCGTACGCACCACACATGTGTAGAGGTCGGGCCGACCATGACCAGGCCCGGCCCAACTTGAGTGGGCCCACCTGACCACGGTGACCGCGGTTCCGCCGCGGTCCTCCTTGCCCGGCGTGCTGCCGCCACAGTTGGGTGGTGTTCCCCAACCCCCCAAGGTGCCGAATGCACCCTGGGTCCACCTTGTTTCCCCCCAGATTAACGCATGTGACCCCCAACTCCGTTTCGAGTCCTTTGAGGTCAAATCGGACATATCTTGCAATCCGGAATGAGTTATCTGACGTAAAATATATGAATTTGGGGTAGAACGAGCTAATGAAGCCAACCAACTTGCGATGCCTGGAATTGCAAAAAAACCCTCCGGTTGACGGTCGTTTCCCCGTTTCAATTTCGTTGTACTAAAATAGTAGTTTTAGCTTGATTACTCTTCCTCCGTTGGGTTTTAGGAGTTGCGCTCATCGCGTAAAGAGCTTAGAATAATTAAGAGAATGGTTTGGTGAAGCCAAATAGGACACTTACTATTTTTGGCTGAGAACCTTGCGCACTAGTAGACACCATGACCTTAGTAAGTCGCGAATGCTAGGAGTTTTAGTTGTAGTTTATTTCTGGTTTCTTCCCCATTACCTGGTATCCCTATTTAAAGGGTTGTCAACTCATTTTTAGTCATTCATTAATCAATTATTTCTATTTTCTGCTTTCTTTCCTCATGGATTCGAGAAGTCTCTGTGAGGAATCCAGAGAAGCTCTGAGGATTCGGAGTAGTTATCATCATCACTCTTATCCCGTATTCTACCGATTTTCAACGGTTAGTGTGAGGTGGATTGTGATCTAGAATCAGCAAAGGACGGCCTAGGAATGTTTTAAGGTTGACCCGTGCGACCATGGTTGCATACGGACTCGATTTCAGCGTTCATTTTCAGTGAACTTCGTCAATTGAAGAAATCGAGATGCCTATGACTGTTTCTACGTTTCATCGCTCCCTCCTAAGTCAGAGTGCGTCAGAGTGCGTCGTGTGACCATAACCCAGGTCCGGTCTAATCCAAATCATGCTCTGATACCAACTGTAACATCTCAAAAAATCGAGGGTTGAGTAGTAACTCGACACCCGAGTTCCAGAACATCACTTATGCAACATAGATAATGATGATTAAATGTTGTCTGCATTAGTGTATTGAACATGGGTGAGATTAAGCCGAAACAGCATATCATACTCCAGAGACAGTTAAATTGCAAGCGGAAGACTGTGATAGATATATAAAAATATAAAAACTGTGGTGAGTCTCCAGAGTGTGATAACATTACCAGGTTAAATAATTACAGGTACAGTTCTAAAATATACCACATGTGAGGAAGTGTAATGTCTTCTATCTCAAGTACCATAGCCCCGTCAATACAATACCGGGTCTTCATAGACCTGTCAGAGAGTTACATGTAGGAGAACTCCTCCTCCACCACATAGTAGTCCGGCTTTGCTTCATAAGCATCGCCATCACCTGAAACTCAACAACTCTGGTTGGTGTGTACAACACCGTCCCGTAACGTGGGAGTGAGTGATCAACTCAGTGGAACAATAAAGCATAGGTTAACATGTTATCAACTCAGTCAAGCAGTAATGATAAAGCAGTACAATCAAATAATTCTAACTACTCTTATTTAATGCAAGTATGAATGCAGTCATGATGTATGCCCTTGCAAAACCACCCTCATGCGACACCATCTTACGTTTGCGAATGCGTTCATCCCTCAGTGCTCCACATCTACCAGGCACATGCAATGCATGATGAGCATGCTTATCGAGTTGTTATTAGTCCATTTCAAATAGCAGTATTGGGAAACTAAGGTACCTCCCTTGTATCATTCCCAAACATGATCCATTCTAGGGTCGTCAGTCCTAGTTAATCTCATACGATATTACGGTTTGAGAGGCATAGCGAAGGCATCACAAAGGGCTCGTCACCTGTCAGCACGGATATAGATCTCACCGTATGCGGCTCAATTGCTAGCCGTCAGCTCGAATATAGGTCTCACCGTACTCGGCTCAATCGCTAGCCGTCAGCTCAAATACAGATCTCACCGTACTCGGCTCAACTCATGCTCTAGTTACTGTGAAGGGCTCGTCGCCAATCACAGACCTTAGAGTATACTCGAAGACACTACGGAGGACTCGTCGCCCGTCAGCACGAATACAGGTCTCACCATATTCGGCTCTCGTCGTAGGTGTCGACAGCTCGAATATAGTGTCACATACCACCATTATCGACTCACGAGTCTGGTTGCTCATTGGTCACTACGGGGAGGCACGTAACCCCAGCGTAGGCCGACAGCTAGACTACAGTGTCCCATACCACCATGTCCGGCTCATGAGTCTTAGCAGATCGAGGTACCATGGTTAACGGGATTTCACTGGTAGTTTGGTACCCTAGGTTCAAGCGGTAGCGTCCAAACATGGTGAACATACATGAGACAGATCGGGTTGCTTGACGAGCTCGGCTAGCTCGAGTGCACATGTAACAACCCGAATTTTTTCCAACCTGGAATTAGACGTCCTTAGGCGATGGGTCAATCCTAACACAGGTTTAACTTCTCAAACACTCAATTAAAGCCTCAAATCCCTTTTCAAACCATTTTCTTCACAAATTCCACCCTTCACCACCTTGATCTTTCAATTTTTCAAAGTACTTTCACCCTAGACACTATCTTAAACTAGCTAAGTAGTATAACTTGGATCACTTTATATACAAACTATAAAGGACTAAGTACCACCTCAGACAGAAATCTTACAGGACTAAATCCTTTAGAAATTAGGCGAGATTTAGCTAGTGTTAAACTAGAGTGCCTGTGAAATTAGCACCAATCACTTTAAATACGATCTGCAAGACCCAAAAGTTGTAGAATCATTGACGCTAGGTTACCCTAAAATCTAGGATTAATCTCATTACCTGGCTGCTCTCGGGAACATCTCGAAACTCCGTATCAGATCTGGACCACACGTCGGAAGTCCGATTAACACAAAGTTAAGGAATTAGGAACGCCTTGCTGGGCTTGACACCATCTCGGAAATCAAATCCAGATAGTGTCCCAGCGCTATTCGCTTGAGCTCGGAGTGAAGAGTGTGAGAAATGTGAAATTATTTCAAAATAAAATATCTTAAATAGTAATCTGGCACCTCTCGCTTGCGGATCAGTTTTAAGCAACCAGACCGTTAGAATCAGACCAAATTACACCCTCGGATCAGGAGAAATTTCATACACATTTACATGTACTCGGAATCTCCGATCGAGATCCGCTGACCGTTGAACTGAAACTGGTCCGCCACGCATGATCTGGAATCCCGACCGAAATGAAAACTTAATAGAACGTAGATCCGGTGTCTGTGAGCTTAAGTCCGACCTTTGGCTCAAGGAGGCCCGCCAGAAGTCCTCCGTTGAGCTGAAACAGATGCCTTTTGGACAAAACCCAAGTATACCTTGTTTCCAAGTCTGTTTCAGCGAGGTTTTAGACTATATAAGGACCTTAAACCCTCTCTCATTGCAGCCATATGAATTTGAGATAAACCCTAGAGAGAGAAGAGAGAAAAGAGAGAGAAAGTGTGGGAGCAGTGGGAGATTCTCCCTGCCACTCTTCCCTGCCGGTCCACGAGCTCCACCAATCCGTTCTAATCATTTTTCCGGCGATTCCAGCTCCGTTTCTAGGTAAGAAACTCTAATCCTAATCTGATTTGGGGCTTGGGTGGTTGTAGGTTATGAAATAGCTAACCTATTTCGTTCTATAGGTTGCCAAACTGCCAAATACGGAAGCTTAGCAAACCTATTGGATTCGTTACGATTCTACGATAAAAGGTGTGGACTTTAGGTGTATAGGTTATGGTTTTCAACGCTTTCAATGTCAGATAATGATAGATTCATGATCTGCATGCAATTGCATATATACAAAGTGCTTTCTGTTTTCTATTTCGATTAAAGATGTAGATTATGGAATTTTACATATTCTAGGTATTCGTAGAAAATACCGTATACGTATAAATTTTGAAAATGTGTTTGACATGATTATTTGTTGTATGAATATACGATATATGGATAAAATACTTATTTGGCGAAAGGATTCGCCCAAATACATGTTTTACTAATATACACTATGCATGTAGAAATACTGTATTGTAGAAAGTACCGTATACATATATATTTTAGAGATATGGTTACCATGATTATTTGTTGTATAAATATATTATATATTCGTAAAATACTTGCTTGGCGAAAGGATAGCCCTAATACATGTTTTGCTAACATACACCATGTATGTTGTAATAGTGTATTCTAAGTGTTTGTGAAAATGTCCGAATGAGTATAGAATTCTCATTCGTGCTCGCCATGACTAATTGTCATGGATATATGATTGTTGTATTGGCGATCCCCCTTTGACGAAAGGATTTGCCCTAAATCACGCCACGACCAATATTCACTACTTATATTAAAATGTGTGGCCCAAGTGTTTGTGGAAATAACTGAATGAATATGGAACTTGGATTCCAGCTTGCCATGACTATCCATCGTGGGTGTACGCGTGTTATGATTGGGGCAACTCAAAGGATTTGGCCTAATGCCTATGTGATCAACATATGTCATGTATGTTGATGTATGTATTTTTAAAGTGTTTGTTGAAATGTTTGAATGAGTAGTAGTTAGCAATTGTAATGTATAAGGGTGTTGAGATATGATTCTCAACCTCTTTTAATTATGTGTATGATTTCCTTGGATAGTTGTGTGATTAGGAATTAAACATGTACAAACTCATGCTTGTGCTGTGCTTCATAACATGCTCAACTGCTTTTATGATTTTATCTATGTAATGCATATGTTTAAATTCATATTTACGTTGTATGATCCGTCATGGGTGATGGGGGAGTGGAGCAATGAATGCGTGCAACAGCCCTGACAACCCTAAACGGATAATACCAGACCTTGATTGTATGAGTTGAATCTTGATCCACTACTGCTTTATCTATTTACAATTGATTGTGTTTGGGACTATGATTATAGTCCAGACAATCGGTACCAGAGTTGAATTCGTGGCTGTGATTCATTTGCCACGTGAGATGTGTTCGACGAACTCGAGTCGTACTTCGGTTGGCGATAGTGGTTGGCCACACGAAGTGCTCATGCGCTTCATATCGTTCAACTTGATGTGCGCTCGAGCTAGCCGAGCTCGTCAAGTAACCCGATCTGTCTTATGTATGTTCACCATGTTTAGACGCCTCTACTTGAACTTAGGGTACCGAACTTACCAGTGGAATCCCTTTTAACCATGGTACCTCGATCCGCTAAGACTCATGAGCCGGGCATGGTGGTATGGGACACCGTGGTCGAGCTGTCGGCCTACGCTGGGGCCACGTGCCTCCTCGTAGTGACCAGTGAGCAACCAGACTCGTGAGCCGATTATGGTGGTATGTGACACTATATTCGTGCTGTCGGCCTACATTGATAAGGTGATGGGGGAGTGGTGCAACGAATGCGAGCAACAACCCTGACAGCCCTTTGTAGTGACCTCGAGCATACTCTGGAATCGCGGTGAGCCTTAGAGTTTTACCGCGGTGTATGGAGTATGAACTAGGCCTGTTTCTGTATAGTGATGAATCGTTAAAGAGGTGATGGGGGAGTGGTGTAACCTTTGTACGTAACAGCCCTGGCAGCCTTTGCAGTGACCTAGAAAACACACCATCGTCTGAGATTAACTACGACTGACGACCCTAGAATGAATCATGTTTGGGAATGATACAAGGGAGGTACCTTAGTTTCCCAATCCCGCTGTTTGGAATGGACTAATAATAACTCGGTAATCATGCTCATCATGCATTGCATGTGCCTGGAAGATGTGGAGCACTGAGGGATAAAAGCATGCCGCGAACGTGAGATGGTGTCGCACGAGGGAGGGTGTGGTGAGGGCATACATCATGACTGCATTCATACTTGCATTAATAAGAGTAGTTAGGAGTGTTTGATTTTACTGCTTTATCATTACTGCTTGACTGAATTGATAACATGTTAACCTATGCTTTATTGTTCCACTGAGTTGATCACTCACTCCCACGTTACGGGATGGTGTTTTTAAACACCAACCAGACCCTGTTGTAGCTGCAGGTGTTGGCGATGCTTGTGCGGCAGAGCCAGACCTCTGCGACGATGAGGACACTTTCTTACATATGTTATTTTCTAGCAGCTTCATGTGAGCCGTACCTTGATCGACGAGGTTACAGGGATGTTGGCTAGATGACACTACACCTTTGGTATATTTTGAAATTATACTTGTAATTCTTTAACCTGGTAACATTATCACACTCTGGAGACTCACCATAGTTTATATATGTTATTTATCTATCACAGTCTTCTGCTTGCTATTTATCTGTCTCTGGAGTATGATATTCTGTTTTGGCTTAATCTCGCTCATGTTCAATGCACTAATATAGACAACATTCAATCATCATTATCTATGTTGCATAAGTGATGTTCTGGAAAATCGAGAGTTGAGTTATGCTCGACCCTCGATTTTTCGGGATGTTGCAGTTGATACATGAGCGAGATTAAGCCAAAACAGAATATCATACTCCAGAGATAGTTAAATTGCAAGCGGAAGACTTTGATAGATAAATAACATATATAAACTATGGTGAGTCTCCAGAGTGTGATAATGTTACCAGGTTAAAGAATTACAAGTATAATTTCAAAATATACCAAAGGTGCAGTGTCATCTAGCCAACATCCCTGTAACCCCGTCGATCAAGGCACGGCTCACATGAAGCCGCCAGAAAATAATATATGCAAGAAAGTGTCCTCATCGTCGCAGAGGTTTGGCTCCGCCTCACAAGCATCGTCAACACCTGCAGCTACAATAGGGTCTGGTTGGTGTTTAAAAACATCGTCCCGTAACGTGGGAGTGAGTGATCAACTCAGTAGAACAATAAAGCATAGGTTAACATGTTATCAATTCAGTCAAGCAGTAATGATAAAGCAGTAAAATCAAACACTCCTAACTACTCTTATTAATGCAAGTATGAATGCAGTCATGATGTATGCCCTCACCACACCCTCCCTCGTGCGACACCATCTCACGTTCGCGGCATGCTTTCATCCCTCAGTGCTTCACATCTTCCAGGTACATGTAATGCATGATGAACATGATTACCGAGTTATTATTAGTCCATTTCAAACAGCAGGATTGGAAAACTAAGGTACCACCCTTGTATCATTCCCAAACATGATCCATTATAGGGTCGTCAGTCCTAGTTAATCTCAGACGATGGTGTGTTTTCTATGTCACTGCAAAGGTTGCCAGGGCTGTTACGCACAAAGGTTACATACACCACTCCCCCATCATGTAACAACCCGTAAATTTCCGTACTATGGCTCGAGTACCACCTCGACCAGAAATCATTTAGGATTAAATCCTTTAGAAACTTAACAAAGTTAACTAAGTGCTAAACTCGATTAGCCATGAAATCAGTTGGAATCGCTTTAAATACGATCTGCAAGACCCAAAACTTGCAAAATCATTGACTCTAGGTTACCCTAAAGTTTAGGATCAAACTCATTACTCGGCTACTCTCGGGAATGACTTGAAACTTCGTATTAGGTCTCGACCGCACATCGAAAGTCCGATTAACACGAAGTTAAGGAACTAGGACCGCCTCACTGGGCTTGACAGTCATCTCGGAAATCAAGTCCAAACGATGTCCCACGGCCATTCGCTTGAGCCCGGAGCGAGGGAGTGTGAAAACCACTATTTCCTTTACAAAATAAATATCTTGAATAGTGATCTGGCACCATTCGCTTGCGGATCAGTATTAAGCAACCAAACCGTCAGAATCAGACCAAATTACACCCTCGGATCAGGAAAAATTTCAGGAACATTTACATGTACTTGGAATTTCGGATCGTGGCCCACTGACTGTTGAACTGAAAATGGTCCGCCACGTGTGATCTGGGAATCTGACCGAGATGAAAACGTGATCCCACTTAGATCCATGAGTTGTGAGCTTAAGTCTGACGTTTGACTCAAGGAGGACCGCCATAAACCCTCTTTTGAGCCAGAACAACGCCGAAATGCTTATAATAGACATACCCCTTGAACAGGAGTCTATTTCGGAGAGGTTTTAGGCTATATAAGGGCCTTAGAACAGCCCCTCTCATAGCCATACAAATTTGGGATAAAACCCTAGAGAGAGAGAGAGAAAAGGGAGAGAAAGCTTGGGATTTGTGGGAGCACCTTCCTCCTACTACTTTCGATCATCAACGGGTTGCACCGCCTCTTTCCAGACACTTTCCCGGCGATACCAACTCCGTCTTAAGGTGAGAAACCCTAACCCTAGATCTGTTTTGAGGTGTATAGGCTATAGGTTATGAAATAGCTAACCGATTTCACTCTTTAGGCTAGAAAACTCCCGAATACGGAAGCTCATTAAACCTTGCTGATCCGTTGAGATTCCAAGGAGCAAGGTGAGGACTTTAGGTGTATAGGTTACGGTTTTCAACGCTTTCAATGTCAGATAATGATAGATTCATGATCTGCATGCAATTGCACATGTACAAAGTGCTTTCCGTTTTCTGTTTCGATTAAAGTTGTAGAATATGGAATTTCACATACTCTAGGTATACGTAGAAATACCGTATACGTATTTTTTTTGGAAAAGTGTTTGAGATGTTTATTTGATGTATTCTTATGCGATATATGGATAAAATACTTGTTTGGCGAAAGGAATCGCCGTAATACATGTTTGCTTATAAACACTATGTATGTTGAAATTGTGTATTCTAGAAATACCGTATATGTATAAATTTTGGAAATGCAATTGACATGATTAATTGCTGTATGATTATGATATACATGGATAAAATATCCGCTTGGCGAAAGGATAGCCCTAATACATATTTTGCTAACATACGTCATGTATGTTGAAATAGTGTACTCTAAGTGTTGGTGTAGATGCTTGTGAGAGTAAATGCTTAGGTGCTCGTACCGTAGGTCGGTGCTGAGATGGAATTCTCAACTACCTTAGATACATGTATGATTCGCTCCATGTGGTTGTTTACTTCAACCACTCACTTATGATGTATATGTATTTGTATCCCTATCTGTATAGCGCTCTATAACATGCTTTACAACATGCTTTATATCATGCTTTATAACATGCCTTATGACATGCCTACTAGCATGCTTGTATTACTTTGTTTATCATGCTTAACTCCACATGCTATTGATGAGAACTGATTTAGTTTGGGACTATGTTTATAGTCCAGACATTCGGTACCAGACTTGAGATTGTGGCTGAGATTCATGTCGCCACAAGGGATGTGTCTGACGAACCCGAGTCGTACTTCAGTTGGCGATAGTGGTTGGCCACACGGAGTGCTTTTGCGCTTCATATCGCCCAACTTGTTGTGCGCTCGAGCTAGTCAGGCTCGTCAAGTAACCCGATATATCGAATGTGTGTTCACCATGTTTGGTCATTACTGTTTGAACCTAGGGTACCAAACTTACCAGTGGCAATCCCGTTAACCATGGTACCTTGATCCGCTAAGACTCATGAGCCGGACATGGTGGTATGGGACATTGTATTCGAGCTGTCGATACTTACGGCGAGAGCCGAGTACGGTGAGACCTGTACTCGTGCTGACGGGCGACGAGTTCTCTGTAGTATCTTCGAGTATACTCCAAGGTCTGTGATTGGCGACGAGCCCTTCACAGCAACTAGAGTATGAGTTGAGCCGAGTACGGTGAGACCTGTATTCGAGCTAACGGGTAGCAATTGAGCCGAGTATGGTGAGACTTGTACTCGAGCTGGCAGTTAGCAATTGAACCGCATACGGTGAGATCTGTATCCGTGCTGACGGGTGACGAGCCCTTTGCGATGCCTTCGCGATGCCTCTCGAACCATAATACTGTATGAGATTTACTAGGATTGACGACCCTAGAATGGATCATGTTTGGGAATGATACAAGGGAGGTACCTTAGTTTCCCAATACTGCTGTTTGAAATGGACTAAAAATAACTCGGTAATTATGCTCATCATCGCACCGCATGTGCCTAGTAGATGTGGAGCACTGAGGGAGATATGCATTCGCGAATGTAATATGATGTCGCATGAGGGTGGTTTGGCAAGGGCATAATTCATCATGTCATTTCATACTTGCATTTAATAAGAGTAGTTAAACTTGTTTGATTGTACTGCTTTATCATTACTGCTTGATTGAATTGATAACATGTTAACCTATGCTTTATCGTTCCACTGAGTTAGCTACTCACTCCCACGTTACGGGACGGTGTTGTACACACCAACCAGACTCTGTCACAGGTATAGACGGCACGTCGGTTCAGGAGCCGGAGCCCGATTTCGACGAGGACGAGGATGAGTTCCCATTTATGCAGTACTCTGACGGCTTTGCTTAGGCCGACTGCATCGCGGGGATTTCAGGACTCATCTTTTAGATTGTATTTTGATTTTTGACTCAGAAATAGTACATGTATATTGGTACTCAGTTAGTGTTCATACTCTGATGTTCATAAAAATTTTGTTTCCTTACATACCATATATGTACAATTTCAGTCTTCCGCTTGCCTTTACACAATTGAACTGGAGTATGAATTACTGTTTTGGTATAATCTCATTCATGTTTATTGCTCTAACTCAGACAACATTTAACCATCATTATGTATGTTGCATAAGTGATGCGTTGGAACTCGGGAGTTGAGTTCATACTCGACCCCCGAATTTCAGGGCGTTACAAGTTGGTATCAGAGCATGATTTTGATTAAACCAGACCTGAGTTATGTTCCCACTACGTACGCTGACGCATTACAACCTAGGAGGGTGCGAGGAAATTTTAGAAACAGTCCTAGGATTTTCGATTTCGCCATTTGGCGAAGTTCGTCAAAAACACGCGTTTTGATCGAGTCCGTGCTCGATCCTGGTCGCACGAGTCTAGTCCAAATCACTTCTAGACAGTCTATTGACGTGTCTAGATCCCTATCCACCCAAATCCAGTTGTTAAGAAAATCACGCGTTTGGCGAAGTTCGTCAAAAACACGCGTTTTGATCGAGTCCGTGCTCGATCCTGGTCGCACGAGTCTAGTCCAAATCACTTCTAGACCGTCTATTGATGTGTCTAGATCCCTATCCACCCAAATCCAGTTGTTAAGAAAATCAGAAAAATCAGTCCAAATCAGAAATTTCTCGGAAACACACGTTCTGGAACTGAAACGAGTCGGGGGCCTCCCCACTTAAATCCGATGGGACCCAGGGTCGACCCAGGGTGCATTTGACACCTTGGGACCATGGAGAACACGGCCCCACAGCGATGGCGCGGCGCCGGCCAAGGCGGACCGCGGCGGAACCGCGGTCACCGCGGCGCGCCGCTGTCGGGTGGGTCATCTGACGTGGGGCCGGGCCTGGGAACGGTCTGCCCGACCTCCCCAATCGTGTGGTGGGTACGAAATGTGTGGGAGATTACAATTTTTGGGGGCTGGAGCTCCCCTCTCTCTCACATCTCCCCTTCCAAACGCCCAAACCCTCCATTTTCGATTTTTCTCTCAACCCATTCCCCTAAATCTTTCAATCCCCCATTTTCGTCCATAAATCACCCACTCCCATCGATCACAACAGCCCTAGCCACCTACCCTACCCCTTCCTCTCACGTTTGAGCTCTCATATCCCCCATTTGGAGCTCAAAATCGGGTAACCTCCTAACCCATCCCATTTTTCTCTTGTTCCTTCTTCACTTCCTGCTCCTAGTGTCTCTTCTACACCTGTTGGGGCTGTTGCTCATGGAGAATCAAAGGAATCAGCCCCTTTTCTCTCTCATTCCTTCATTCCATGACGCTTTTCGAGTTGGTTACGGCTATTTTCTCCATTTCCTCCATCCTATCTCTCATGGGAAAGAGGAAGACCGCAGCCGATGACGCTGGCCCAAGTAACCGAGCCCAATCCAGAAGAAGATCTGACGATGGGGTCGGCACTAGCACCGTTCGGGAGTTTAGGTCGAAGCGAGACCTGGATCCTCACAATCCCGTCAGAAATGCCTATCCGATAGGCGTTGAATATGGGCGTTTTGCTGGCCGTAAAGTCGTGTTTGAAGCTCACGTGGATGAGAGGATGTTTGGGCTACACCCGATGATGGACCACTTGGTGGATATTGGATGGAATTCTATGTTTGACGGTGAGTCCCCTGCATGTGAGAACACGGTTCGTGCTTTCTACGCCCACATCGTAAACCCATCATTAGAGCCTCTTCAGTTCACTGTCTCTGTGAGGGGCATAAGGCGCACAATTACTGTGGATGAGGTGGCTCGGATCACGAAGATCCCACTTGGTCAAGTGCTTCCTAGTGACGACTTCTCCAGAAGTACGCGGGAAAGGGATTGCCGCACGCGATACCTTTGTGGTTGCCGCGTTGCTTGGACGCGAGGAAATTGTATTACGGCGACAAAGATGGCCGAGGACTTCCGTTTACTCCATCACATTTTCACATACAATGTGTACCCACGGTCGGGTAACCGCACGGAGTGTACTCGGTTGATGGTGGACTTTCTGTACAAGATGGGACACGAGGACAACATATGCCTGCCCACATTCATCCTACTTCAAATAGTTCAGGTTGTTCGATCCGCCAGGAATGACCTTTCGCTCCCATTTGGCCGCCTGATCTGCAGGATGGCTCGTAATGTCGGTTATAGGTTGAACATGGAGGACCTTGCACCAGTCCGAGTCATAAGCGAGGCGACACTTAAGAATATGAAGATCGTCCCTCAACAGCGGCAAGCCCGACTCGACAAGTCTGGAGATGAGTCGGATAGCGCCAGTGAGGAGAGTGTTGACCTTGAGGCAGGAAGTGATGAGGAGGGCGGTGATGACGTACAAGAAGTGGAAGAGGAGGCTCAGGATACTGAGGAGAGCTCTCCTCCTGGTGCACCTGAGTCGGACGCTGCTCAGGCAGTGAGAGAGGCTCGTATGGTTCGCATTGAGGAGAACCAGGCCGCCCTACGGCAAGAGGTTGGACAAGTTTGGGCTGAGCTTGGTGAGACCCGAGCCAAGCTTGAAGAGACAAAAGCCTACATGAAGAAGAGCTTTAAGAAGGTGTCTCGTACGTTAAAGGCCATTCTGTGCTGTGTGCAGGACAAGAATGCTCCTCCTCCATCGCCTGACTTGGATGCCTAGGAATCCATGTTGTTGTGTGTGGTTATTTGTTTTGGTTACCGCGATAGGCGGTTTATGTTTTCATGTAGATGATGTAGTAGATAGTAGCATGTTTTAAATGTTTGATGTTGTGAATGTATTGGCTATCATGTGATTTCTGTCATGATTCATGTAACTCTGTATTCCATGTATTATGACAATTTTGGGTAAATGAAAGGCATGTAGCCTCTTTGTTATGATGACGTGTGGAATGCTTAAAGTGTTTTATGATGCGTGTTATGCTTTATCTCACAAATGTTGTACCCTATGTTGTATAGGGCATGCCGCGACAGTACACGCGGAGCACGACACATCTCCGTCTGACTGACTCTATGGACCAGACTCCTTCTGGTAGTGGCGGTCCTTCGGACCGAGGGTTAGGTTCTGATCAGCCTCCTGCTGGTCCTACCGGTGGACTGCCACCTTACACGCCCCCGGTTCGTGAGCAGTACTGGCCGTCTTCATCTGCGCAGCATGACTCCCAAGCTGCTCTGCCGACTGATAGGATTGAGCAGCTGATGTTGATGATGCATCAGCAGCAGATGCAGCAGCAGCAGATACAGCAGCAGCAGATACAGCAGCAGCAACACCAGTAGCTTATGGCCACTATTGCTGAGGCCTTATCCCATGGTGGTAGTGCGACTCCACCTACGACATCCGCACATCCTGCTGAGCATTCTGAGCCTCCTGCTCGGTTTGTGGATGTGCCTCTGCCCACATCCGTCGCACCTCCTACTGGAGATGTTGGGACACGTGGTTTACTCGAGCGATTTCAGCGCTTGAGGCCTCCCTCATTTATGGGTTCTCACAGACCCGAGGAGGTAGAGTTCTGGCTTGACCGCATCTCCAAGATGCTACGGATGCTGCACTGTACAGAGGTAGAGCAGGTCGAGTTGGCCTCTTTCATGTTTGAGAGGGAGGCCAGTTTATGGTGGGATAGTGTGCTGCGGACGATTACGTGTGGACCTGGGAGGCTTTCGAGTTCCGGTTCCACGAGAAATACTATCCGCAGACTTATCGACATGAGCGGGAGGATGAATTCCTACGCCTCAGGCAGGGAGGCATGACGGTTACGGAGTATGAGAACCGCTTCACTGAGTTGGGCCGTTTTGTCCCAACTATCCTCGTCAATGAGAAGATGCGGATGCGTCGCTTCTCTGGAGGCTTGCGACCTGACATACAGTCGAAGATATGCTGTCTCAGTATACCCACCTATGTGGCACTGGTACAATGTCTATGACGGTCGAGCAGGATGTGGACCGGTTGGCCCGATCGCGTGGTGCTATGGTTGCGAGGCCACGACAGGAGTTACAGAGCAGGCCTATCCTAGGCAAGAGGCCTCGTGCTGATTCGCCTCCCAGGGCCGCGGCACCAGTAGTTCTTGTGAGACGCCCGATTGTGACCTGCACGTATTGCGGGAAACCGGGACATCCTGCTGAGAGTTGTTTCTCGCGTATGAGAGCTAGCGGATTTTCACCACCGCAATGGTTGGATCGCCCTTACCCGCAGGCCATATCAGCTCCACCTCTACAGACTGCTCTTGTACATCCTTCCTTCCGACCTCCTGTATCGCGCTTCAGGCCGCCACAGCGACCCATGGCTCCTTAACCGAACCGTCAGCGGCAGGCTCGAGTACACACGCTTGTTGCCGAGGGACCTGAGATGTCGATTTCGGCCCCGACAGCTTTTGAGGGTACGGCTTATATTCATGGTACTTCTATTTCCTTGTTGGTGGACACTGGGTCCACTACTTCTATTATTTCTTGTGGGGTAGTTAAACGTTTATCTTTGCGTACTATTCCCACTAAGGGACTGAGACTCACTACGGCTACTGAGACCTGTTCGGATGTCACACGGTTATGCGAGGGTTGATCTGTAGATTTGGGTAGCAGCACAGTGCTCATCGACCTCATTGTTGCTCCACTATGGCACTACGACGTTATCCTTGGTATGGACTGGCTCGCTAAGATGAGGGCAGAGATAGATTGTGATACTCGGATCGTGACTGCCTATGGATCTGACGGCACAACTTTCATGTTTCCAGTGCAGGTCAGTTGGTCCTACCGTGTTGACTGTTATGCTGCTTTATTAGTGCCGATTGATGGTCCGACATTGGAGGGTACGCCGGTGGTTCGGGAATTTGTAGGTATGTTTAAGACTATTCCTGGTTTACCTCCTCGGCGCGAGATTGATTTTACAATTGATCTTACGCCTGGTGCGACGCCCATCTCATTGCCGACTTATCGTATGCCTCCATGTGAGATGGAGGAGCTGCGGAGACAGATTGACGAGCTCGTAGAGAAGGGTTTTATACGACCTAGTGTGTCTCCTTGGGGAGCACCTGTGCTATTTGTCAAGAAGAAGGACGGGTCGCTACGGTTATGTATTGATTACCGTAGGTTGAACCAGGTCACGGTGAAGAACAAGTATCCTTTGCCCAGGATAGATGATCTGTTCGATCAGTTGAGAGGGGCGAAGTATTTCTCGAAGATTGATCTTCAGTCGGGGTACCACCAGTTGCGCGTGAGAGATGAGGACGTGCAGAAGACAGCCTTCAGGACGTGCTTTGGGCACTATGAGTTCCTAGTGATGTCGTTCGGCCTTACGAACGCACCAGCCGTGTTCATGGATCCGATGAACCGGGTATTTTGGCCCTTCCTGTACCGATTGGTCATCGTCTTTATTGATGACATTTTGGTATACTCTACGAGTCGGGAGGAGCACGAGGAGCACTTGAGGGTGGTGTTGGGTACATTGGAAAAGAACCAGTTGTTCGCACAATACAAGAAGTACGACTTCTGGCAGGAGGAAGTCAAGTTCCTGGGACATGTAGTGTCCAAGGATGGGATAGCAGTGGACCTTGCTAAGGTAGCCGCGGTTCAGGATTGGCAGTAGCCTGGGTCGGTTACCGAGGTGAGGAGTTTCCTTGGTCTGGCTGGGTATTACAGGCGCTTCATTCGGGACTTCTCGAAGATTGTCAGGCCATTGTCTCAGTTGACCCGGAAGGACCTGAAGTTCGCCTGGAATGAGAAGGCGGAGGCAGCTTTTAAGGAGCTGAAGGACAAGTTGACGTCCGCCCCTGTGCTAGTATTGCCAGAGCAAGGGGAGAAATACACGATATATACTGACGCGTCTCGCATTGGTTTGGGTTGTGTTCTGATGCAGAAGGATAGGGTGATTTCGTATGCCTCGAGACAATTAAGGAAGCACGAGGAGAATTACCCTACACACGACCTGGAGTTGGCAGCTGTCATCTTTGTATTGAAGCTCTGGAGACATTACCTCTACGGAGAGGAGTTCGAGCTTTTCTGCGACCACAAGAGCCTTAAGTACATATTCACACAGCGAGACTTGAATATGAGACAACGCTGATGGATGGAGACCTTGAAGGACTTCAAGTTCGAGGTTTCCTACCATCCTGGCAAGGCGAACCTTGTGGCAGACGCGTTGAGCCGCAAGAAGGCGATAGCATTCGCGGCACCATTGATGATAGCTGAGTGGGACATGGTTGAGTTCGTACGGGACTTCGAGCAGAGACTCACTGTGGAGGAGCCATTTGAGTGTGTTGCGCACGTTCGGGTGCGACCACTTATTGACCATAGGATTATTGAGGCCCAGGAGGACGATATACGGCTGTCTGAGCTTCGAGAGCAAGCTAGCGAAGCCGAGGAATCCGAGTGGAGAGTTGGTTCTGATGGGGGTCTACGATTTCGTGGCCGCCTATTCGTTCCTGATGTGCCCAACTTGAGACGCGAGCTTCTCGAGTCTGCCCATAACTCGAAGCTTGCGATGCATCCTGGTAGCACGAAGATGTACCGGGATATGAGACGGACGTATTGGTGGGATAACATGAAGGCCCACATCGCTGAGTATGTGTCTCGATGTCTTACGTGCCAGCAGGTCAAGGCAGAACATCGCCGACCTCCTAGACTGCTTCAGCCCATGCCCATAGCAGAGTGGAAGTGGGACTTCATTTCCATGGATTTCATATCAGGGCTGCCGAAGACGAGGAGGGGACACGATTCCATTTGGGTGATTGTGGACCGGTTGACCAAATCGGCCCATTTCCTCCCTATCAGAGTTACGAACTCTACAGACGAGCTGGGTAGATTGTACATCAGAGAAATTGTCCATCTGCATGGAGTTCCTTTAGAGATCGTGTCGGACAGAGACACTCGGTTCACATCTATCTTCTGGACTCGTATCCAGGAGGCGATGGGTGTGAAGTTGAAATTCAGTACGGCGTTTCATCCTCAGACTGATGGGCAGACAGAGCGGGTGAACCAGGTTCTGGAGGATATGTTACGGGCATGTGTGTTGGACTTCAAGGACAGCTGGGATGACTGTCTTCCGTACGCAGAGTTCGCCTACAACAACAGCTTCCAGGCGACTATTGGCATGGCGCCATATGAGGCCCTATATGGTCGTCCTTGTAGAGCACCGCATTGTTGGGCCGAGGTTGGCGAGAGTAGTCTGATTGGCCCGGAATTGGTACAGGCGACTACAAAGAAGGTCGACATTATCAGGCGTCGACTACTTATAGCACAGAGCAGGCAGAAGAGTTACGCCGATACTAGGCGGCGACCACTTGAGTTCGAGGTTGGGGATCATGTGTTCCTCCGAGTTTTCCCTATGAAGGGAGTCCTTCGGTTTGGGAAGAAGGGGAAGCTCACACCGAGATTTATCGGTCCATTTCAGATACTGGATCGAGTGGGTGATGTGGCGTATCGTCTCGCTTTGCCCACACCACTTGCATCTGTACACAACGTATTTCATGTATCTATGCTGAAGAAGTACGTTCCTGACCCTTCACATATCATCAGATGGGAGCAGGTACAACTGAGCCAGGATGCTACGTATGAGTTGCGCCCGACGCCTATCCTCGACAGGAAGGAACAGGTACTGCGTAGCAAGGTCATTCCACTTGTGAAGGTACTATGGACAAATCATTCCGAGTAGGAAGCTACTTAGGAGACTGAGGCCGAGGTCAGGAAGAACTACCCTCAGATTCTCGAGGAATACGAAAAGGTATAAATTTCGAGGACGAAATTTTTTATTTAAGGGGGGTAGATTGTAACGACCCGTAAATTTCCGTACTATGGCTCGAGTACCACCTCGACCAGAAATCAATTAAGATTAAATCCTTTAGAAACTTAACAAAGTTAACTAAGTGCTAAACTCGATTAGCCATGAAATCCGTTGGAATCGCTTTAAATACGATCTGCAAGACCCAAAACTTGCAAAATCATTGACTCTAGGTTACCCTAAAGTTTAGGATCAAACTCATTACCCGGCTACTCTCGGGAATGATTTGAAACTTCGTATTAGATCTAGACGGCACATCGGAAGTCCGATTAACACGAAGTTAAGGAACTAGGACCGCCTCACTGGGCTTGACAGCCATCTCGGAAATCAAGTCCAAACGATGTCCCACGGCCATTCGCTTGAGCCCGGAGCGAGGGAGTGTGAAAATCACTATTTCCTTTACAAAATAAATATCTTGAATAGTGATCTGGCACCAATCGCTTGCGGATCAGTATTAAGCAACTAGACCGTCAGAATCAGACCAAATTACACCCTCGGATCAGGAAAAATTTCAGGAACATTTACATGTACTTGGAATTTCGGATCGTGGCCCACTGACCGTTGAAATGAAAATGGTCCGCCACGTGTGATCTGGGAATCCGACCGAGACGAAAACGTGATCTCACTTAGATCCATGAGTTGTGAGCTTAAGTCTGACGTTTGACTCAAGGAGGACCGCCATAAACCCTCTTTTGAGCCAGAACAACGCCGAAATGCTTATAATAGACATACCCCTTGAACAAGAGTCTATTTCGGAGTGGTTTTAGGCTATATAAGGGCCTTAGAACAGCCCCTCTCATAGCCATACAAATTTGGGATAAAACCCTAGAGAGAGAGAGAGAGAAAAGGGAGAGAAAGCTTGGGATTTGTGGGAGCACCTTCCTCCTACTACTTTCGATCATCAACGGGCTGCACCGCCTCTTTCCAGACACTTTCCCGGCGATACCAACTCCGTCTTAAGGTGAGAAACCCTAACCCTAGATCTGTTTTGAGGTGTATAGGCTATAGGTTATGAAATAGCTAACCGATTTCACTCTTTAGGCTAGAAAACTCCCGAATACGGAAGCTCATCAAACCTTGCTGATCCGTTGAGATTCCAAGGAGCAAGGTGAGGACTTTAGGTGTATAGGTTACAGTTTTCAACGCTTTCAATGTCAGATAATGATAGATTCATGATCTGCATGCAATTGCACATGTACAAAGTGCTTTCCGTTTTCTGTTTCGATTAAAGTTGTAGAATATGGAATTTCACATACTCTAGGTATACGTAGAAATACCGTATACGTATTTTTTTTGGAAAAGTGTTTGACATGTTTATTTGATGTATTGTTATGCGATATATGGATAAAATACTTGTTTGGTGAAAGGAATCGCCGTAATACATGTTTGCTTATAAACACTATGTATGTTGAAATTGTGTATTCTAGAAATACCGTATATGTATAAATTTTGGAAATGCAATTGACATGATTAATTGTTGTATGACTATGATATACATGGATAAAATACCCGCTTGGTGAAAGGATAGCCCTAATACATATTTTGCTAACATACGTCATGTATGTTGAAATAGTGTACTCTAAGTGTTGGTGTAGATGCTTGTGAGAGTAAATGCTTAGGTGCTCGTACTGTAGGTCGGTGCTGAGATGGAATTCTCAACTACCTTAGATACATGTATGATTCCCTCCATGTGGTTGTTTACTTCAACCACTCACTTATGATGTATATGTATTTGTATCCCTATCTGTATAGCGCTCTATAACATGCTTTACAACATGCTTTATATCATGCTTTATAACATGCCTTATGACATGCCTACTAGCATGCTTGTATTACTTTGTTTATCATGCTTAACTCCACATGCTATTGATGAGAACTGATTTAGTTTGGGACTATGTCTATAGTCCAGACATTCGGTACCAGACTTGAGATTGTGGCTGAGATTCATGTCGCCACAAGGGATGTGTCTGACGAACCCGAGTCGTACTTCGGTTGGCGATAGTGGTTGGCCACACGGAGTGCTTTTGCGCTTCAAATTGCCCAACTTGTTGTGCGCTCGAGCTAGTCAGGCTCATCAAGTAACCCGAGATGTCGAATGTGTGTTCACCATGTTTGGTCATTACTGTTTGAACCTAGGGTACCAAACTTACCAGTGGCAATCCCGTTAACCATGGTACCTCGATCTGCTAAGACTCATGAGCCAGACATGGTGGTATGGGACACCGTGACTGAGCTGTCGGCCTATGCTGGGGCTACGTGCCTCCCCGTAGTGACCATTGAGCAACCCAAACTCGTGAGCCGAATACGGTGGTATGAGACACTGTATTCGAGCTGTCGATACTTACGGCGAGAGCCGAGTACGGTAAGACCTGTACTCGTGCTGACGGGCGACGAGTCCTCTATAGTATCTTCGAGTATACTCCAAGGTCTGTGATTGGCGACGAGCCCTTCATAGCAACTAGAGTATGAGTTGAGCCGAGTACGGTGAGACCTGTATTCGAGCTGACGGGTAGCAATTGAGCCGAGTACGGTGAGACCTGTAGTCGAGCTGACGGTTAGCAATTGAGCCGCATACGGTGAGATCTGTATCCGTGCTGACGGGTGACGAGCCCTTTGCGATGCCTTCGCGATGCCTCTCGAACCATAATACTGTATGAGATTTACTAGGATTAACGACCCTAGAATGGATCATGTTTGGGAATGATACAAGGGAGGTACCTTAGTTTCCCAATACTGCTGTTTGAAATGGACTAAAAATAACTCGGTAATCATGCTCATCATCGCACCGCATGTGCCTAGTAGATGTGGAGCACTGAGGGAGGTATGCATTCGCGAACGTAAGATGATGTCGCATGAGGGTGGTTTGGCAAGGGCATAATTCATCATGTCATTTCATACTTGCATTTAATAGGTGTAGTTAAACTTGTTTGATTGTACTGCTTTATCATTACTGCTTGATTGAATTGATAACCTGTTAACCTATGCTTTATTGTCCACTGAGTTAGCTACTCACTCCCACGTTACGGGACGGTGTTGTACACACCAACCAGACTCTGTCACAGGTATAGACGACGCGTCGGTTCAGGAGCCGGAGCCCGATTTCGACAAGGACCAGGATGAGTTCTCATTTATGCAGTACTCTGACGGCTTTGCTTAGGCCGACTGCATCGCGGGGATTTCAGGACTATCTTTTAGATTGTATTTTGATTTTTGACTCAGAAACAGTACATGTATATTGGTACTCAGTTAGTGTTCATACTCTGATGTTCATAAAAAAAAAAATTTCCTTACATACCATATATGTACAATTTCAGTCTTCCGCTTGCCTTTATACAATTGAACTAGAGTATGAATCACTGTTTTGGTATAATCTCATTCATGTTTATTGCTCTAACTCAGACAACATTTAACCATCATTATGTATGTTGCATAAGTGATGCGTTGGAACTCGAGAGTTGAGTTCATACTCGACTCCCGAATTTAAGGGCGTTACACATCACCTCTTTAACGATTCATCACTATACATAAATAGGCCTAGTTCATACTCCATACACCACGGCAAAACTCTAAGGCTCACCGCGATTCCAGAGTATGCTCAAGGTCACTACAAAGGGCTGTCAGGGCTGTTGCACGCATTCGTTGCTCCACTCCCCCATCACCCATGACGGATCATACAACGTAAATATGAATTTAAACATATGCATTACATAGATAAAATCATAAAAGCAGTTGAGCATGTTATGAAGCACAACACAAGCATGAGTTTGTACATGTTCAATTCCTAATCACACAACTATCCAAGGAAATCATACACATAGTTAAAAGATGTTGAGAATCATATCTCAACACCCTTATACATTACAATTGCTAACTACTACTCATTCAAACATTTTAACAAACACTTTAAAAATACATACATCAACATACATGACATATGTTGATCACATAGGCATTAGGCCAAATCCTTTCACTAGGGAGTTTCCCCAATCATAACACGCGTACACCCACGATGGATAGTCATGGCAAGTAGGAATCCAAGTTCCATATTCATTCAGTTATTTCCACAAACACCTGGGCCACGCATTTTAATATAAGTAGTGAATATTGGCCGTGACGTGATTTAGGGCAAATCCTTTCGTCAAAGGGGGATCGCCAATACAACAATCATATATCCATGACAATTAGTCATGGCGAGCACGAATGAGAATTCTATACTCATTCGGACATTTTCACAAACACTTAGAATACACTATTACAACATACATGGTGTACGTTAGCAAAACATGTATTAGGGCTATCCTTTCGCCAAGAAAGTATTTTACGCATATATAATATATTTATACAACAAATAATCATGGCAACCACATCTCTAAAATATATATGCATACGGTACTTTCTACAATACAGTATTTCTACATACATAGTGTATATTAGTAAAACATGTATTTGGGCAAATCCTTTCGCCAAATAAGTATTTTATCCATATATCGTATATTCATACAACAAATAATCATGTCAAACACATTTCCAAAATTTATACGTATACGGTATTTTCTACGAATACCTAGAATATGTAAAATTCCATAATCTACATCTTTAATCGAAAAAGAAAACAGAAAGCACTTTGTACATGTACAATTGCATGCAGATCATGAATCTATCATTATCTGACATTAAAAGCGTTGAAAACCATAACCTATACACCTAAAGTCCGCACCTTTTATCGTAGAATCATAACGAATCCAATAGGTTTGCTAAGCTTCCGTATTTGGCAGTTTGGCAACCTATAGAACGAAATAGGTTAGCTATTTCATAACCTACAACCACCCAAGCCCCAAATCAGATTAGGGTTAGGGTTTTTTTACCTAGAAACGGAGCTAGAATTGCCGGAAAAATGATTAGAACGGAGTGGTGGAGCTCGTGGACCGGCAGGGAAGAGTGGCAGGGAGAATCTCCCACTGCTCCCACACTTTCTCTCTCTTTTCTCTCTTCTCTCTCTAGGGTTTCTCTCAAATTCGTATGGCTGCAATGAGAGAGGGTTTAAGGTCCTTATATAGTCTAAAAACTCACCGAAACAGACTTGGAAATAAGGTATACTTGGGTTTTGTCCAAAAGGCATCTGTTTCAGCTTAACGGAGGACTTCTGGTGGGCCACCTTGAGCCAAAGGTCGGACTTAAGCTCACAGACACCGGATCTACGTTCTATTAAGTTTTCGTTTCAGTCGGGATTCCAGATCACGCGTGGCGGACCAGTTTCAGTTCGACGGTCAGCGGATCTCGATCGGAGATTCCGAGTACATGTAAATGTGTATGAAATTTTTCCTGATCCGAGGGTGTAATTTGGTCTGATTTTGACGGTCTGGTTGCTTAAAACTGATCCGCAAGCGAGAGGTGCCAGATTACTATTCAAGATATTTTATTTTGAAATAATTTCACATTTCTCACACTCTTCACTCCGAGCTCAAGCGAATAGCGCTGGGACACTATCTGGATTTGATTTCTGAGATGGTTGTCAAGCCCAGCAAGGCGGTCCTAATTCCTTAACTTCATGTTAATCGGACTTCCGACGTGCGGTCCAGATCTGATACGGAGTTTTGAGATGCTCCCGAGAGCAGCCGGGTAATGAGATTGATCCTAGATTTTAGGGTAACCTAGCGTCAATGATTCTACAACTTTTGGGTCTTGCAGATCGTATTTAAAGTGATTGGTGCTAATTTCACAGGCACTCTAGTTTAACACTAGCTAAATCTCGCCTAATTTCTAAAGGATTTAGTCCTGTAAGATTTCTGTCTGAGGTGGTACTTAGTCCTTTGTAGTTTGTATATAAAGTGATCCAAGTTATACTACTTAGCTAGTTTAAGATAGTGTCTAGGGTGAAAGTACTTTGAAAAATTGAAAGATCAAGGTGGTGAAGGGTGGAATTTGTGAAGAAAATGGTTTGAAAAGGGATTTGAGGCTTTAATTGAGTGTTTGAGAAGTTAAACCTGTGTTAGGATTGACCCATCGCCTAAGGACGTCTAATTTCAGGTTGGGAAAAATCCGGGCTGTTACGGCACAACAAGTTGAACGACATGAAGTGCATAAGCACTTCGCGTGGCCAACCACTATCGCCAACCGAAGTACGACTCGTGTTCGTCGAACACATCTCACGTGGTAAATGAATCACAGCCACGAATTCAATTCTGGTACCGATTGTCTGGACTATAATCATAGCCCCAAACACGATAACTTGCAGATAGATAAAGCAGTAATGTATCAAGATTCAAATCATACAATCAAAGTATGATATTTTCCATTTAGGGCTGTTGCACGCACTCGTTGCTCCACTCCCCCATCACCCATGACAGATCATACAACGTAAACATGAATTTAAGCATATGCATTACATAGATAAAATCATACAATCAATTGCACATGTTATGAAGCACAACACAAGCATGAGTTTGTACATATTAAATTCCTAATCACACAGCTATCCAAGGAAATCATACACATAGTTAAAGGAGTTGAGAATCATATCTCAACACCCTTAAACATTACAATTTACTAACTACTACTCATTCAGACATTTCAACAAACACTTTAAAATACATACATCAACACACATGACATATGTTGATCACATAGGCATTAGGCCAAATCCTTTTACTAGGGAGTTGCCCCAATCATAACACGCGTACACCCATGACGGATAGTCATGGAAAGTAGGAATCCAAGTTTCACATTCATTTGAACATTTTCACAAACACTTGGGCTACCCATTTCAACATATATAGCGTATAGTAGCCGTGGCGTGATTCAGGGCAAATCCTTTCATCAAAGGGGTATCGCCAATACAACAATCATAAATCCATGACAATTAGTCATGGCAAGCACGAATGAGAATTCTATACTCATTTGGCCATTTTCACAAACACTTAGAATACACTATTACAACATACATGGTGTATGTTAGCAAAACATGTATTAGGGCTATCCTTTTGCCAAGCAAGTATTTTACGCATATATAATATATTTATACAACAAATAATCATGGCAACCACATCTCTAAAATATATATGTATACGGTACTTTCTTCAATACAGTATTTCTACATACTTAGTGTATATTAGTAAAACTTGTATATGGGCGAATCCTTTCGCCAAATAAGTATTTTATCCATACATCGTATATTCATACAACAAATAATCATGTCAAACATATTTCCAAAATTTATACGCATACGGTATTTTCTACGAATACCTAGAATATGTAAAATTCCATATTCTTCATCTTTAATCGAAACAGAAAATCGACAGCACTTTGTACATGTGCAATTGCATGCAGATCATGAATCTATCATTATCTGACATTGAAAGCGTTGAAAACCATAACCTATACACCTAAAGTCCACACCTTTTGTCGTAGAATCGTAACGGAGTCGATAGGTTTGCTAAGCTTCCGTATTCGGCAGTTTGGCAACCTATAGAATGAAATAGGTTAGCTATTTCATAACCTACAACCACCCAAGCCCCAAATCAGATTAGGGTTAGGGTTTCTTACCTAAAAATGGGGCTGGAATTGCCAGGAAAGCGATGAGAACGGAGTGGTGGAGCTTGTAAAGCGGCAGGGAGGTTCTCCCACTGCTCCCACACTTTCTCTCTCTTTTCTCTCTTCTCTCTCTAGGTTTCCTCTCAAATTCGTATGGCTGCAATAAGAGAGGGTTTAAGGTCCTTATGTAGCCTAAAAACTCACCGAAACAGACTCCAGGTCAAAGTATACTTAGGTTATAACCAAAGCGGGTCAGTTTCAACTCAACGGAGGACTTCTGGCGGGCCTCCTTGAGCCAAATGTCGGACTTAAGCTCACTAACGCTGGATCTATATTCTATTAAGTTTTCGTTTCAGTGGGATTTCCAGATCACGCGTGGCGGACTAGTTTCATTTCAACGGTCAGCGGATCTCGATCGGAGATTCCGAGTACATGTAAATGTGTATGAAATTTCTCCTGATCCGAGGGTGTAATTTGGTCTGATTCTGACGGTCTGGTTGCTTAAAACTGATCCGCAAGCAACACGTGCCAGATTACTATTCAAGATATTTTATTTTGAATTAATTTCACATTTCTCACACTCTTCACTCCGAGCTCAAGCGAATAATGCTGGGACACTATCTGGATTTGATTTCCGAGATGGTTGTCAAGCCCAGCAAGGTGGTCCTAGTTCCTTAACTTCGTGTTAATCGGACTTCCGACGTGCGGTCCAGATCCGATACAGAGTTTCGAGATGCTCCCGAGAGCAGCCGGGTAATGAGATTGATACTAGATTTTAGGGTAACTTAGCGTCAATGATTCTACAACTTTTGGGTCTTGCAGATCGTATTTAAAGTGATTCGTGCTAATTTCACAGACACTCTAATTTAACACTAGCTAAATCTCGCTTAATTTCTAAAGGATTTAGTCCTGTAAGATTTCTGTCTGAGGTGGTACCTGGGCCTTTGTAGTTTGTATATAAAGTGATCCGAGTTATACTACTTAGCTAGTTTAAGTTAGTGTCTAGGATGAAAGTACTTAGAAAGATTGAAGAGCAAGGTGGTGAAGGATGGGATTTGTGAAAGAAATGGGTTCACAAGCGATTTTAGCCTTTGGGACTGAGTTTTGACAAGTTGATAAGGTGTTAGGATCGACCCATTGCCTAAGGACGTCTAATCCCAGGTTGGTAAAAAACCGGGTTGTTACACGATATTATTGATGTGAGGACCAAAAGTGTCCAACAACTAAATATTCATCTAGATGGATTTATCAATGTATCGATACACCTATCGATATCATCTATATAAGAACAAAAAATGTCCAAAAACTAATTACTCATCTGGACTGATTTATCGATATATCGATTCCCCTATCGATATCATCGATATTCAAATCTCGAGTCTATCAAAAGTGGCTCGATAAGATCGACGGACAGATTTCTGGCGCCCCTGTTTTTTTAATGAAAATCTCAAATTCCTTCGATATATCGATGCTCTTCCGATATGATCTGAAATTAAATATCGATAACATCGGAAGTCCATCGATGATATCGATCGAGGGCGCGCATTTCTTACAATAGAAATTTTAGGTTATTTTTAACTATGATTGGGGGCCCTTCAATAGAATCGATATTCAAATATCGATGATATCGGCACCAGGTCGATTGCATCAAATAAGGTCATAAACTGTCTAGCAAGCTTAAAGACAATTCAACAGGATTTATCGATGCCTCGACTCTGATCTCGATATCATCGATATTCAAATTCTGATGATCTCGATGGTTCCCCGATCATTCATAAAAACCTGAAATAATTCAAAGTCAAGTCTCTCTCATTTTTTAAGTGTCGATGGATCGAACCTGTCATCGATGGAATCGGAGTTCGAAATCCGATGACATCGACAATAGTTTTGTTTCATCGACCAATTGGCAAAGAGTTTCAAAAGCGTATGACATTGAGTCTGAGTCATCGAGCAGACCATTGATGCTATCGAGAGTATACGCTCGATGATATCGAACTCTGTTGTAAATGTGACCGTTTTATATCCGTTGGAACTCTTTACCTATATATAGAGGACTTGTCTTTTGTTGCTGTGAGAGAAAGCAGAGAGAGCTTTTGTGTGTTTCAACTTACATCTTATATCCAAAGCCCTTTCTCTCAAGGGAGTTCATCATCCAACCCACCCTCATCATTGATATTCAATAAAGTAGATTGTGGAATGAACTTCCGCATTCAAGGATCCTCCAGCTACTACCTTATTGGTAAATCATTAAGCTGGGATGCCTTGAATGCATAAGATTGGAATCGCTCTATCTTCTTGATAGGAAAAAATTTTGTGAGTAGGATTCCATCTTCACCTTGACCCAACCCGAAGCCAAGTATTAGTACATCATTTTGTGTTGCGAATCAAGGGAACAGAAGACTCTTCGTCAACAAAGAGGAGGAGATCTTCAGCATTGTGCTAAACGAGACTCATCAGCTTATTTGTAAGTATCCAGAGTCCAAGAGGACACTTGTGATTATTCCTTTCTAGGATTGGGTCTTAAGTGGTTCTCACCCTTTGAAGTCCTCAAGGAGGCCTCCGACGTGAGTGTACGTGGTGGGTGCGTTGTGTGGACCCTTGCTCTATGGAGAGCATAAACATTTGGTTAGGAGTGAACCAGTAAAACTCTAGGTTTTAGGTGAATCGGGTAAAACCTTAGGGTTTGAGGTCAACTGTGTATAAACCTCCAGTAGGGTCTTATGGAAGATCCTTGGCCAATGTGCCTAAAAGTGGGTGCGTTGTGTTGACCCTTGCTCGTGAGAGCATAAACAGTCAGCCTTAGTGTAGGTTGTAAAGGTTGAAGGTCAACCTGATTTAAAACCTTAGGTTAGAGGTGAACCACTATAAAACCTCCTTAGTGAAATTTGGTACACTCAAGGGTTAAGTGCGGTTACCGGGAGTGGAGTAGACTTATCGTCGAACCACTATAAAATGACTGTGTTTAAGATTATTATTTTTATGATTGTATGATTTTCTTTAATACGTCATCATTTGAATATTTGATCACACCACACACACCTACATAGTCATATCCATCATAAGCTAGTGTGCATATTGCTTACTTCTAAGATAGTTTGTGATTGGATCGTCTACCAGGCTTGAAAGCCAGTAGAGTTACATTTGAGTAATCCTGATATTTGCATGATCACAGGATTAGTGAAGTAGGATTTTTAAATAAAACATAATAACTTTAAAAAGTTCTATTCACACCCCCTCTAGGACATATTGACATATTCCTTTTTCAATTAGTGCGGTCTTTACCGCCATTACAATTAGTATCAGAGCGGGTCTCTCTTTAAGGGCTTCACTGCCTAGAGAGTGATCTTGACTGAAGTTGGGAATATGGCCAAAGGAGAGAGTTCATCAGTCAATAGACCTCCAGTATTTGACGACTCAAACTGTGCATACTGGAAGGCTAGGATGCACTACTTTCTGAGATCTTTGGATCATGACGTTTGGGACATAGTTGAAAGTGGATACGTGCCACCAACTGAACAAATCATGCTTGACTGTGGCACAACAATCACAAAGCCCAAGCCCAAAGAAAAGTGGACAGCATTCGATAAAGAAAGGCAAACATCTGAAGCCAAGGCTATGAATGTTATCTACTGTACCGTGTCCCAGGATATATTCAATCAGATAAGTATGTGTGAGACATCCAAGGAAGCATGGGATTTATTGGAAACAACCCATGAAGGCACAAGAACTGTGAAGCGATCCAAACTTCAACTCCTGACTTCACAGTTCGAAAGTCTCAGAATGGAAGAGCATGAGACATTTATGGGGTTTTTCACAAAGTTAAATATAATTTGCAACTCCATGGTGGATTGGGAGAGAAGTTCCAATACCAAAAATTTGTAGGAAAATTCTAAGATCCCTACCGGAACGATTTAATCCCAAGGTTACAACAATTGAGGAGTGTAGGAACATAGATGAAATGAAAGTAGAAGAACTAGTAGGTTCCCTACAAACTTTTGAACTACACTTCAAACAATTCCAAAAATTCAAAAACACTATCTTAAAAACTTCAAAGAAAACAATTCATGAGGACAGTGAAAGTGAAAAGGAAGATGAAGATGAAGAAGTGGCTTTACTGACACAAAAATTCAGAAGATTCTTTCAAAAGAATCGTGGTCGGCCTTCCAAAGGAAGAAAGGTGAACAACAAACCCTCTACAGGCAAATTTGGTAGACGAACCAAAGAACCACAATGCTATGCCTGTCACGAGTATGGACACCTGTCTACTGATTGCCCAAATAGAAAAACTAAGGGCAAGGCTATGGCTGCCACGTGGGATGATACTGAGGAGTCAAATTCAAAATCTGGTGACTCAGAAAGTGATGGAGATTAGAAATCATTGAAAATACTCATGGTCTCCACTGCCTCAATCATCCCCACTGAATCTGAGAACGAGAAAGAACAACTAGCCACAGAATCATCTTCATCCAACAATGGAAAAGAAGAAGAAGAAATCGAAGAGGATAAACTGTAAGGTGCTTATAATCAACTCTATATTCATAGCATCAATATCCTTAAGAGACTCAGAATAACAGAAAACAAAGGTAAGTTGCTATAGAAAGATTTGGATAAAGCATTGGAAATCAACACAAAATTAATAAATGATCTACAACAATATCATATGGATAATGATAGACTTGAACAAGTCAATACTCTTCTTAAAAACGAGTCTGAAAAACTGAACAAATAGGTTGAGCTATTAAAAGACAAAAATATGCTTCTTCAAAATGAAAATCATACACTCCTGTTTGATCTGGAAGAATCCAAGAAGACAGCCAAGATAAACTACAAGTTTTCCCGGAGTGGCGAAAAGCTAAAAAAACTATTAGGAATGGGAAGACCTGGAAAGGATAAAAGCGGTCTTGGATATGAAAAACATAAATCAAAGTCTAGAAATGCAGCTCCCAGAACTTAAAAATCTCCTGCTTCTGGAAGCAAAACCAAAATAACTCCAGCATGTTATTTGTGTGGTGATTTAGGTCATTATAATTTTAAATGCATAACTCCTAGGAGGACTCAACCTAACTCTGGTCAGAATCATGTTAACAAATTGTCAACCAGAGAAATAAAGAACTTCAAGAGTCCTCTTAAGGATATGGATAGAAGCAATGCCCATGCATCACCACCCAAATCAATTAACAAAGTAAAATGGGTAAGGAAGAATTAGTTCAGATCATATATCAGAATCTGAACTGGTGCTAAAATGAGGAAATATTTTTGCTAAGCTTCTAATGATATATCTGAGGTACTTCACCTCCATTATTTTTGTATAAACATTCAAATGTTTATAATTTTGTTGTGTATAGTGTGTGTACATAATTTTTGCTGAGTATACTGTTGATAGAGATACGAAAAGTATACTTGAAGATCCGTCTGAATGTTAAAAACTGAAAATCTTCATCTTCGATATGACTATCGATATGACATTCTCGATTTATCGATACAAGGTCGATATTATCGACAGTTCCTTAGGATATGGATTGTCGGGTGGCCAAGAATGATATCGAAGACCAACTTAATAGAATCGATAAGCAACCTCTCGATATTATCGAAACAATGGTCGATCATATCGACAGATGCCGCCCGATAAAAGCCAGCGAAACGAAAAAGAGAGTTATTTTCTCAAGGGTTTCACTGTCACCTTCTCTGCTCGATTCTCTCAACCAAATCAGTTGGAACCACGTCGGACTACTTAAATCATTCGACAAATCGGGTAATACCCTTTTAACACGTCAAGAGTCCATTCTCTTTTGGGTATTTATCGTTTTTGTCAGGTTTTTGTCATCCTTCCCAAATCGTTCAAGATTCCATCTGTCCATATGGGAAAGGACAAAGGGGTAGCATCCGGCCTTGGGGAATTTTCAATAGCCACCCGACAAAAGGTACTCGCCTCGAGAGGCAGGGCGAGGGCCCCAAAAAGTGGGATTCCCACAAGGCAAAGAACAAGACAGACTCCACATGGTGGGTCCCAGGCCGAATCTCCGGCACCACCTCCTCCAACTAGAGAAAGTTGACAACCACCCAAATACATGGGCAGGAAGCTTATTCAAGAGAGAAGGGTAGACAGGGTGTGCCTCAAACCATATAAATTGGAACCCCTATTTACCGCAATAGATTGGCTGCCCATTCTGAACTTCGGTGGGCCATGCCAACTTGAGAGAACACGTAACTTCCTCGCTGCGTGTCATTCACCGGTGGCTGACCCTCCTTCGTTCATGGTATCTTTGGGTGGTGATGATGTGTTTATCACGTCGGCTACAATAGTTGAAACTATCAGACTCGACTTACTCTCGGAAGGTATCCCAGAGATAGATCTCGATAACGTGGACATTCGATCCAGGGTCACTAAGTATCTCTGCAATGGTAGGGACATCCCCTGACATTAAGGGAATGCATTAAAATCTAGGTATATGGATCCCAGATTTCAGATTCTGCATGGTATCTTCGCTACTAACATCTATCCTAGAAGTACCAACCGGTCCGATCTCACCGGCCTCATGACCATGATCGTATACTCAGTTGCCAGAGGGTCAAAGATCTGCCTTCCAACTCTGCTTGTTTCTCAGTTGGTAAATGCCATCCACACATCCAGGGACCTCCATCTATCGTACCCCTGGATTATCAGCATGATATGCAACAAAATCGGGTTCCCATCGACTACTGATCCGGTATTCCCGCTCCAAGTTTTCAATAAAAGAAATGTCCGGAAAATGGATTTGGAGTTTCACAAGTACAAGGAGAACCCCAAGGAAGAAATCCAGGCGGAAGAAGTTGAAGGAGAAGCTGGTGATTCCATGGAAGGGACTGCGACGGTTGAAGAGGCACCTCCTGGACCTGATCCAGCTCCATCCACGTCAACAGCCGGGTATGGAAAAAGGTTCAAGCTGGACAGGATTGGGGTGATTTAGAAAGACATCCACTCAGTTAAAGAAAGGCCTACAGTCCTGGAAAGAATGGTTCAAGGAGTGCAGAGCACGGTTCAACAATTGGTGGATCTGATGACGTGCCGATAGGACGACACGATGCCATCTCATTCTGCTCCGTGATGCTGGTTCATGCATGCTATCATACACACCCTACTCTTGTCTCGCGTTTGAACATCAGTTTTTTTTTTTTTAATGTTCTTCGTTATCATTGGTGTGTATGACAGCCTTCTAAACATGCAAAGTTTTTTTTTGTTGTTGTTTTTACCCACAATTGGGCTAACGATGGTTACTTTTGGGCGCCCATACATGGGCTTGATGTTTATGGTTGATGGTTGATCGGTTACTGCTGTGTGGAGCAGTATATTTTTTGGTTGGACTGAACAGTTTTTTTTTTTTTTTTTTTTGGCTTGGGATTTACTGTTGTCTGGGGAAGTTTGTTTGTTTGTTTGTTTTTTTTTTTTTTCGTTAAGTATGGCTGAATATAATGCTTAAAGTTTTTCCTGCAATATTTGTGTTACGTTCCCCTGGTTTATCAAGTTATGGATTGCATATGAATGAAAACTGCTATATAACTGCCCTAAAATGCATCCATAGGTTCTGAAATTGATGTTTGTTTAAATTGTATTATCTATTATACATCACTTGATCTGCCTCTCTCTCTCTGTTCGGTTCTCTGAAGTATTTCAAGCTTCAGTCAATATCACCTGAGATATCTTTGTCAATGACTGACAAAAAGGGGGAGACCATTTGCAAACACCCCGAATGAAAAATTGTGTATCTATCTATGTTGTTGCAGGTGTTAGGGGGAGCAGCTACTGGATGTGTACATGGGTTAGAAAATTGTAAAATTGTGTAAAAGCATGTACATACAATTTAGGGTGTGTTTGTTTAAAACATTCTAGGTTGTTTTGGGGATTTTGTCATGCAATTGACAAAGGGGGAGATTGGAAGTGCCCTGGTTTGTCAAGTTACGTGAATGTTGAGTCAGAGTGTCTACAGAGCTTGATAGGAAGATCAATTCAAGCGTCTGCCTCAACCGGATGTGTGCAAGCTCGTCACAGGTAAAACTAAAGCCTCACATCCGATGACCCAAAACACCAGGTGAAGAAAACCCTTAAAAACAATTTAGAAATCATAGGGTTTTAAGGTGAGAAAACTTTTTTCAAAATACGAAAATCTCTAAGTTTTTCTCGTCTTGTCGATTTTATCGAAACACCCTCGATATGATCGACCTGCTCTGTCGATGTCCTCGATACCTTAACGATATTATCGATGTGAGGACCAAAAGTGTCCAGCAACTAAATATTCATCTAGACGAATTTATCGATGTATCGGTACACCTATCGATATCATCGATATAAGAACTACAAATGTCCAGCAACTAAATACTCATCTTGACTGATTTATTGATTTATCGATTCTCCTATCGATATCATCGATATTCAAATCTCGAGTCCATCGAAAGTGGCTCGATAAGATCGACGGGCAGATTTTCGGCGCCCATGTTTTTTAATGAAAATCTCAAATTCCTTCGATATATCGATGGTCTTTCGATATGATCTAAAATCAAATATCGATAACATCGGAAGTCCATCGATGATATCAATCCAAGGCGCGCATTTCTTACAGCAGAAATTTCAGGTTGTTTTTAACTATGATCGGGGGCCTTCGATAGAATCGATATTCAAATATCGATGATATCGGTACCAGGTCGATTGCATCGAACAAGGTCATAAACTGCCCAGCAAGCTTAAAGATAAATCAACTAGATTTATCGATGCCTCGACTCTGATCTTGATATCATCGACATTCAAATTCTGATGATCTTGATGGTTCCCCGATCATTCATGAAAGCCTAAAATACTTCAAAGTCAATTCTCTCTCATTTTTCAAGTATCGATGGATCGAACCCGTCATCGATGGAATTGGAGTTCGAAATCCGATGACATCGACAATAGTTTCGATTCATCGACCAATTGACAAAGAGTTTCAAAAGCATATGACATTGAGTCTGAGTCATCGAGCAGACCATTGATGCTATCGAGAGTATACATTCGATGATATCGAACTCTATCGTAAATGTGACTGTTTTATATCCGTTGGAACTCTTTACCTATATATAGAGGACTTATCTTTTGTTGCTATGAGAGAAAGCAGAGAGAGCTTTTGTGTGTTTCAACTTACATCTTATATCCAAAGCCCTTTCTCTCAAGGGAGTTCATCCTCCAATCCACCCTCATCATTGATATTCAATAGAGTGGATTGGGGAATGAACTTCCGCATTCAAGGATCCTCCAGCTACTACCTTATTCGTAAATCATTAAGCTGGGATGCCTTGAATGCATAAGATTGGAATCGCTCTATCTTCCTGATAGGAAAATATTTTGAGAGTAGGATTCCATCTTCACCTTGACCCAACCCGAAGCCGAGTATTAGTACATCATTTTGTGTTGCGGATCAAGGGAGTAGAAAACTCTTCGTCAACAGAGAGGAGGAGATCTTCGACATTGTGCTAAACAAGACTCATCAGCTTATTTGTAAGTATCTAGAGTCTAAGAGGACACTTGTGATCATTCCTTTATAGGATTGGGTCTTAAGTGGTTCTCACCCTTTGAAGTCCTCAAGGAGGCATCCGGCGGGAGTGTACGTGGTGAGTACGTTGGGTGAACCCTTGCTCTGTGGAGAGCATAAACATCTGGTTAGGAGTGAACCAGTAAAACTCTAGGTTTTAGGTGAATCGGGTAAAACCTTAGGGTTTGAGGTCAACCATGTAGAAATCTCCAGTAAGGTCTTATGGAAGATCCTTGGTCAGTGTGCCTAAAAGTGGGTGCATTGTGTTGACCCTTGCTCGTGAGAGCATAAACAGTCAGCCTCAGTGTAGGTTGTAAAGGTTAAAGGTGAACCTGATTTAAAACCTTAGGTTAGAGGTGAACCGCTGTAAAACCTCCTAAGTGAAATCCGGTACACTCAAGGGTTGAGTGTGGTTACTGGGAGTGGAGTAGACTTATCGTCGAACCACTATAAAATGACTGTGTTTGAGATTGTTATTTTTATGATTGTGTGATTTGCTTTAATACTTCTTCATCTGAATATTTGATCACACCACACACACCTACACAGTCATATCCATCATAAGCTAGCGTGCATATTGCTTACTTTTAAGATAGTTTATGATTGGATCCTCTACCAGGCTTGGAAGCCAGTAGAGTTACGTTTAAGTAATTCTGATATTTGCATGATCACAGGATTAGTGAAGTAGGATTTTTAAATAAAACATAATAACTTTAAAAAGTCCTATTCACCCCCCTCTAGGACATATTGGCATATTCGTTCTTCAACTAGTGCATTCTTTCCCGCCATTGTATAGTCTACATCAATTGGACCTTCTCTGGTCGTAATAGTAAATGTCAGATTCTCAGTAGAGAAGTCTTTAATGTAAGCATACATAGCCTGCGCAATAGAGCGGTATGCAGGTCCACCCCAATGTAATATGTTATTGCATCCTACAGACTAAAGGAGAGGAACAACATCAAATGGTACCAAATGATCAGGATTAACAGTTCGTTCTACTATCACATTACGCAAGCGAATATTCCGCACATAATTGGGATCTTCCTTGGGCGGCTGAAGGTGTCACACCGTGATAGGAGCTGAACGAGATGAAGAGGGACCACGAGATCCTTTCTTCTTAGTTCTACCCTCCATTGCAATAAGGAAATCAAGGAATAAAGAGATTGCAAAAGAGGTAAAAGGGTTTCTACTAGATCAGATTTTTGGATAGAAAACCCACAAAACAATCATAAAGCATGAAATAAATCACACAAATGAAGAAAAGGAAGTGCAAAAGACTTAAATCTAGAAGGAAATAAAAAATAATGCACTAACCATGGAGGAATCGAAGATGGGTTTGACTGGTCGTGGTAGGGCTCATTGGAGAAGAAGTCCCAAATGAAGAAAAAATGATTTTTTCCCAAATAAAAGGTCAAACCCATGTTGCATGATGGGTCGAGTACATACTCGACCGGTCGTGCCATGGCTGGTCGAGTATATACTCGACTGGTCGTGCACCTCAAAAAATTTGTAATTTTTCATAAAATTAGAATTTAAAATTTTTTAACTATATACATTATGATACAGAAAGCCACAAATCATCAATTCTTTATGCACATACCAAGATCGAATTTCAATTTTGCAAACTTGTTTTTGTCAAGAGGTTTTGTGAATATGTCAGCTAGTTGAATCTCGGTTGGAATATAATCCAAAGAAATTGTCTTGTCTTCCACTAATTTATGAATATAGTGACATCTAATGTCAATATGCTTGCTTCGTGAATTCTGAATTGGATTTTTGAAGATGTTAATTGCGCTTGAATTATCAAGATATAAAACCATAGATTCTTACCCAATTTCGTAATTGCTCAGCATTCTTTTCATCCACACAAGCTGAGTGCAAGCATTACTCGCAATAATATATTCAGCCTTAGTTGTGGAGAGCGATACAAAACTTTGTTTCTTACTTAGCCAAGAAACTAAAAAATTCCTAACATAGAAACAACCACCGCTGGTTGATTTACGATCATCGATGTTACTAGCCTAATTAGCATCCGTGTAACCAGCTAATTGCACACTAGTATCATGTGGATACCAGAGACCAAGATTTGTTGAACTAGCGACATATCGCAACAAGCGCTTAACAACAATTAGATGTGACTCTTTAGGGTTCGACTAATATCTAGCACAAATTCCTACACTAAATGCAATATCAGGTCGGATCGCAGTTAAACAAAGTAAACTACCTATCATACTACGATACAACTTAGGATCCACACTTTTTCCTGGTGAATCCTTAGAGAGTTTTAGAGTAGTACTCATTAGAGTATCAAAATTTTTCCCACTCTCAAATCTGAACTTTTTAACTACGTTCAGAGCATATTTGGTTTGAGAGATAAAGAAACCATCAAGTAGTTATTTGACTTACAACCCTAGGAAATATTTTAGTTCTCCAACGATGCTCATTTCAAATTTAGATTTCATAAAATTTGCAAACTCAACAGTCATGTTAGCACAGGTAAATCCATAGATAATGTCATCAACATAGATTTGCATTATTAGTATGTGATCATTATGTTTCTTTACAAACAATGTCTTATTAACACTTTCCATTATAAAGTTATGACTTAGTAGAAACTTAGTCAACTTTTCGTACCATGCCCTGTGATCTTGTTTTAAACCATAGAGTGCCTTTTTCAGGCGGTAGACATGATTACCGTGCTTAGGGTTTTCAAAACCCGTTGGTTGTTCAACATATACTTCTTCATGTAGATCGCCGTTTAAGAATGCACACTTTACATCCATTTGATATATTTTGAATTTTCTAAAGCACGTAATGGATATAAATAGTCAGATAGATTCAAGACGAGCTACTGGGGCAAAGGTCTCATCATAATCAATGCCTTTTATTTGAGTGTACAACTAGCCTAGCCTTATTTCACATAATATTACCAAGTTCATCAGACTTATTTTTGAAAATCCATTTTGTTCCGATAATGTGTTTATCTTTTGGTCTTGGAACTAAATACCAAACATCATTTCTTACAAATTAATTGAGCTCTTCTTGCATCGCTACAATCTAGTTTTCATTAGTAAGAGCTTCTTTTACGTTAGCCGGTTCTATATGAGATGAAAAGCATACGTAGTTACACATATCTTCAAGTTGTCTACGAGTGCGAACATCAGTGAGAGGGTTTTCAAGGATTTGATTAGAAGGATGGTCTTTAACTTTCCTCAGTTCAGTGTTATTTTGACTTGATGAAGAGTCTAGTTTATCAATTAGAAGAACTTCATTATTTTCTGAACTTGAGACAGGTGTATTCAAGTGATCGTCGATAACCACATTAATAGACTCTTGAATTACACCAATCCTCCTGTTAAGTACCTGATATGCTCAACTATTTAGAGCATACCCTAAAAATATCTCTTCATCACTTTTAGTGTCAAATTTACCCAGATTTTCTCGGTCACGTAAGATATAACACTTGCTGCTAAAAACTCGAAAGTATTTGACAGTAGGCTTCTTATCAAACCACATTTCATAAGCTGTTTTACTATTTGATTTTCTAGTATAAACGCGGTTAATTATATAACAAGTTGTATTTACGGCTTCAGCCCAAAGATTTTTAGGAAGCTTCATACTATTTAGCATTACATTTGCCATTTCTTGAAGCACTCTATTTTTCCTTTCAACTATACCATTTTGTTATGGTGTAACATCCCAGATTTTTGCCAACCTGGGATTAGACGTCCTTAGGCAATGGGTTGCTCCTAACACCTTATTAATTCGTCAGAACTGAACCCCACAGTCTAAAATCGCTTCTGAACCCATTTCCTTCACAAATCTCACCCTTCCCTACCTTATTCTTTCAATTCTTCTAAGCACTTTCATCCTAGACACTATCCTAAACTAGCTAAGTAGTATAACTTGGATCACTTTATATACAAACTACAAAGGCCCAGGTACCAGCTCAGACAGAAATCATGCAGGACTAAATCCTTTAGAAATTAGGAAAGAATTAGCTAGTGCTAAACTAGAGTACCTGTGAAATTAGCACCAATCGCTTTAAATATGATCTACAAGACCCAAAACTTGTAGAATCATCGATGCTACAGTACCCTATAATCTAGGATCAATCTCATTACCCAGCTGCCCTCGGGAGCATCTCGAAACTCCGTATCAGATCTGGACCGCACGTCGGAAGTCCAATTAACACGAAGTTAAGGAACTAGGACCGCCTCGCTGGGCTTGACAACCATCTCAAAAATCAGGTCCAGCCGATGTCCCACGGCCATTCGTTTGGATCCGGAGCGAGGGAGTGTGAAAAACACTATTCCCTTTACAAAATAAATATCTAGAATAGTGATCTGGCACCATTCGCTTACGCATCAGTATTAAGCAACCAGACCGTCAGAATCAGACCAAATTACACCCTCGGATCAGGAAAAATTTCAGGAACATTTACATGTACTTGGAATTTCGGATCGTGGCCCACTGACCGTTGAACTGAAAGTGGTCCGCCACGTGCGATCTGGGAATCCGATCGAGTCAAAAACGTAATCTCACATAGATCCATGTGTGGTGAGCTTAAGTCTGACGTTTGACTCAAGGAGGGCCACCAGAACCTCTCTTTTGAGCTGGAAAAGTGACGAAATACCTATATTAGCAGTAACCCTTGAACAGGAGTCTATTTCGGTGAGTTTTGAGACTATATAAGGACCTTAAACCCTCTCTCATGATAGCCATACGAATTTGGGATTTGAGAGAGGGAAAAGAGAGAGAAAGTGAGGGAGAAGTGGGAGGATCTCCCTACTATCGTTCCCTGCCACCACACGGGCTGCACCATCCCTTTCTTGATGCTTTTTTCGGCGTTTCCGGCGTCATTTCTAGGTAAGAAACCCTAACCCTAATCTGTTTTGGGGTTTAGACTGTTGTAGGTTGTGAAATAGCTAACCTATTTCGTTCTATAGGTTGCCAAACTGCCAAATACGGAAGCTTAGCAAACCTATCGATTCCGTTGCGATTCTATGACAAAAGGTGAGGACTTTAAGTGTTTAAGTTACGGTTTTCAATGCTTTTAACGTCAGATAATGATAGATTCATGATCTGCATGTAAATGTACATGTACAAAGTGCTTTCCGTTTCCTGTTTCGATTAACGTTGTAGAATATGGAATTTCACATACTCTAGGTATACGTAGAAATACCGTATACGTATTTTTTTCGGGAAAATGTTTGACACTTATTTAATGTATGATTATATAATATATGGATAAAATACTAGTTTGGTGAAAGGAATTGCTGAAATACATGTTCACTTGTAAATGCCTAGTATGTTAAAATTGTGTATTCTATAAATACCGCATATGTGTAAATTTTGGAAATGCAATTGTAATGATTATTTGCTGTATGATTATGATATACATGGATAAAATACTCACGTGGCAAAAGGATAGCCCTAACACGTATTTTGCTAACATACGTCATGTATGTTGGAATAGCGTACTCTAAGTGTTTGTGTAAATGCTTGTGTGTGTAAATGCTTGTGTGTTAGTGCCTTAGAGAGGTGCTGATATGGGATTCCCGACTACCTTAGAGACATGTAGGATACCCTTCATGCGGTGGTTCACTATAACCACTCACTTGTGATGTGTATGTAATTGTATCCCTATTTGTATAGTGCTTTACAACATGCTTCACAACATGCTTTACTTCATGCTTTATTTCATGCTTTATAACATGCCTGCTAACATGCTTGTATTACTTGTTTATCATGCTTTACTCCACATGCTATTGATGAGAACTGTTTGAGTTTGGGACTATGTCTATAGTCCAAACATTCGGTATCAGACTTGCGATTGTGGCTGAGATTCATGTCGCCACAAAGGATGTGTCTGGCGAACCCGAGTCGTACTTCGGTTGGCGATAGTGGTTGGCCACACGGAGTGCTTTTGCGCTCCATATCGCCCAACTTGTGGTGCGCTCGAGCTAGTCAGGCTCGTCAAGTAAACCGATATGTGTTTGTGTGTTCACCATGTTTGGTCGCTACTGCTTGAACCTAGGGTACCAAACTTACCAGTGGCGATCCCGTTAACCATGGTACCTCGATCCGCTAAGACGCATGAGCCGGGCATGGTGGTATGGGACACCATGGTCGAGCTGTCGGCCTATGCTGGGGCCATGTGCCTTACCTCCCCGTAGTGACCATTGCGCAACCAAACTCGTGAGTCGAATACGGTGGTATGGGACACTGTATTCGAGCTGTCGATACTTACGGCGAGAGCCGAGTACGGTGAGACCTGTGCTCGTGCTGACGAGCGACGAGTCCTCCGTAGTAACATCGAGTATACTCCAAGGGTCTGTGATTGGCGACGAGTCTTTCACAGCAACTAGAGTATGAGTTGAGCCGAGTACGGTGAGACCTGTACTCGAGCTGACGGCTAGTGATTGAGCCGAGTACGGTGAGACCTGTACTCGAGCTGACGGCCAGCAATTGAGCCGCATACGGTGAGATCTGTATCCGTGCTGACGGGTGACGAGCCCTTTGCGATGCCTTCACTACGCTTCTCAAACCATAATATCGTATGAGATTAACTAGGATTGACGACCCTAGAATGGATCATGTTTGGGAATGATACAAGGGAGGTACCTTAGTTTTCCATTACTGCTGTTTGAAATGGACTAATAATAACTTGGTAATCATGTGCATCATCGCACCGCATGTGCTTAGTAGATGTGGCGCACTGAGGGAGTTAAGCATTCGTGAACGTAAGATGATGTCGCTTGAGGGTGGTTTGGCAAGGGCATACAGCATCATGTCATTTCATACTTGCATTAAATAAGAGTAGTTAGAATTGTTTGATTGTACTGCTTTATCATTACTGCTTGACTGAGTTGATAACATGTTAACCTATGCTTTACTGTTCCACTAAGTTGATCACTCACTCCCACGTTACGGGAGGGTGTTGTACACACCAACCAGATTTGTTGAGTTTCAGGTGATGGCGATGTTTGTGAAGCAGAGCCGGACTACTTCTTTGATGATAGGAGGAGTTCTCCTATCTGTATCTCTCTAACGGGTCAATGAAGACCTGATAGTGTATTGACGGGGCTATGGTACTTGGGATAAGAGACATTACACTTCCTCACATTTGGTATATTTTAGAACTGCACTTGTATTTATTTAACCTGGTAATGTTATCACACTCTGGAGACTCATCATAGGTTATATATTTTATCTATCTATCACAGTCTTCCGCTTGCAAATTTAACTGTCTCTGGAGTATGATATGTTGTTTTGGCTTAATCTCACTCATGTTCAATGCACGAATACAGTCAACATTCAATCATCATTCATTTTGTTGCATAAGTGATGTTATGGAACTCGGGAGTTGAGTTTATGCTCGACCCCCGATTTTCAGGGCGTTACATATGGTGTTTTGGGCGCATAATATCTATGTGATATTCCTTAATGACTATAAAATTTCTTAAAACTACTATTTTCAAATTCCAAACCATGATCACTACGGATCTTAGACACTTGTGTTTCTTTTTTCCGTTTGGATATGTTTAAGTACCCACTTTACTTCATCAAGAGTTTCTGATTTCTCTCTCAAGAAGACTACCCAAGTATATCTGGGCAAGTCATTTACTATCACCAAATGTACTTCTTGCCACCTCGACTCTCCGTTCTAGTTGGTCCAATGAGATCCATGTGGAGAAGTTCGAGTGGTTTAGATGTGGCATTGGAGTTCACCTTTTTGTGAGTACTCCTAGTTTATTTGCCAATCTGGCATTCGCCATATATTTTGTCTACTTTCTGTATTTTGGGTAAACCTCTTACCAACTCTCTTTTGCTTAATCTATACAAGTTGTCGTAGTGTACATGTCTGAAGCGTTTATGCCATAATTCGGTTTCATCAGTATGGACCATATAAGACAATAGATTAGATGAGCTTGAATCACAAATAATGTAGCAGTTTTCAGAAGTTCTGCGACCAGTTAATATTACAGAACCACTTTTATTTAAAATTTCACACCCTTGGTTGGTAAATTTTACACTATGATTATTATCGCATATTTGAGAGATGCTTAATAAATTATGTTTTAACTTCTACATATAAAACATTCTCAAATAAAGGGAGGTTAAAGAGTTGAACCGTACCTTGGCCAATAATTCTACAGTTGCTACCATCACCGAATGTGACTGAGCCATCAATCATGTATTTAAGATTGGTGAACAGACCTTTGTCACCTGTCATGTGTCTGGAGCATCCACTGTCTAGGTACCACTTTGAATGGCTTGAAGCTTTGAAAGCGGTGTGGGCAACCAAACAAGTAACCTTAGGGACCCATTTCATTATAGTTTTGGGTTTAAAAGTATAATTGGTCTTCTTATGTTTCTAGTTGTTATAAGACCGACCCACTGAGTTAGATTTTAAGAGCTCCTTAAGTAAGTCAATAATTTTCTCAGCTAAAGGATTACGATTCTGATTTTTATAGTTGATATGGTTGCTTTTAGGTTTTAAGGTCCGAAAAGTTTTAGAATGTTTAGAATAATTTTGATTCAGACTTTTCCCTTTTGAGTTAGAAGACTCCCCTCTCACAAATTTGGGTGGAGTATTCTTATGATTGGGAGGAATACTTTTATCGTAGCCCAATCCGGATCGATCGCCACATTTTCTGAATCTAGATAAAAGTTTTTCTAATTTAGGATCACCTTGGGCATACATCCATGTGTCTTTTAAACTCAAAAGTGAAGAGACTTCAAGTTTTAGCTTTTCATTTTTAGATTTTAGGTTTTCAACTACGAAGTTTTTGAAATATAAGTCGCACTTAGTTTTTTCAAAGCAATCTTAAATGTGTGATTTTTCTAAGACTAGATTATCAAAATTTTCTTTTAGTTTTGAAAACTTTTCTTTTTGAAGTTTTAGCTTTACAGCAATTTTGCAACTTTCCTTGTATAGGGCATCATAAGCACCTTGAAGATCTTCTTCATTTTCATGATCACTGTTTAGATTTTCTTCACTAGTTGAATTATCATTATTTGAAAATGTGAACTTGACTAGAGTCATTAGGGCTTTAACATGATTAGCCGACTCAGTTTTTGAATCTTCTGACTCAGAAGAAGTTTCAGAGCATGAAGATTCATCCCATGTAGCCAACATACTTTTCTTTTTAGACTTGTCCTTCTTAAGACATTTGTTCGCTAGATGACCATATTCATGGCAGTTATAACATTCGCTATCTTTTAAAGATTTTTAAGTTTTAGATTTAGATCTTTTCTTTTTAGTAGATTTTTGCAAATCTACCCTCTTTTTACTTTTGAAAATCTTATAAATTTTTTTAGCTAAAAGAGACATATTGTAAGACCCATACCCTAGCCCGTGCCATTTCGTAGACTTCCACAGTCGAATTTTGGCAACCCACAATCTATTATCGGCATTTGTGCACAACCTTGAGTCGTATCCCGTATTGCAGAGTTTGCTCAACTCGAGACTTGTACCCTTATGACCACGCCGTCATCGGATCTCGCTCGCCAAGGCGATACCCGGGCCAGGAGATGCGGGCCCGCGTTCAGCTCGAGGAAAACGCCACATGTTGCAAAACCCAAGAAAATCTCTACCTAATGTCCCATCAATCAATCCCATCAATCACCTCACATGTCAAGTACAACATCCCATCCCCAAGTACCAACACCCATCCCTAAAGTTAACTTTCTCTTACAACAAAGTACACCCTCCCATCACTTACCATCCCTCTCTCCCATCACTTCTCTCCCATCACCTCTCTCTCTCTCTCATTCTCTCTTTCCATTTTCAAACAACACTCATGAGAGCAATCGTCCAAGCTTCCATGAGAGGAGATAGTGTGGCCCACCTTCCTACCACCCAATCTCACCCTCCAAATCTCATCCACACCATTAAATCATGTTCCATGGAGCTCTAGGATGCTTTGGCGGAAGAAGGAAGAAGAGATCTTGAGGTGGGTGTTCATCATCTCATTTTTTTATATAGGGCCCACATGGTGGGACCCACATGATGTATGCATTGTATCTTGTATGGAGGAGCTCATAGTGACGGAGCTCCTCCCACCTCATCCAATCTCCCTCTCTTTTTCTCTATATCTCTCTCTCTTGTGATGGGTGTGGCCCACTTGATCCACGCCGTGTAGCCGCGTGGACCCATCTGATGTGATTCATCCAACCGTCCAGCTGGGACGATGGAGCCCACCGTTATGTATGTGATTTACATCCAAACCATCCATCCGGATGCTTGCTGGACGCTGGACTCCAGCAATATAATAATAATAATAATAATAATATTATTATTATTATTATTATTATTATTATATTATATTATATGGTGGGCCCCCACGTGGGACCCATCTTACTGGCGGAATGGCTGGTGTCTTTACACAACTATATAACTGTTGTACTGATGTTAACAAGCACTACAGGTCTGATCATGAGATATCCAAATCGTTCATCCGCTAGGGACCACCGTACCTAGCAATTGTGTATGACATCACCAAGTTCTATGGGCCCCACTGTGGGCAGGTGTTAGATCCTGACCGTCCAATCTTGGGATGTCTAGCGGCAGTTGCTGCTGGACCATTTTAAGGAGAGAACAGTGGGTCCCACACGTGTGGACTCACCTTTATAGTACGTATTTCATCCATGCCTTCCAGACGCATGGGTCCCACCTGCAGTGACGTCCACCAGTTCCATGTGCCATTTGATGTATGTGTTCCACCCAATCGTCCATCTGGACGTTCTGCTAGGTGGGGCCCTTCTTGATATATGTGTTGTAGGCACACCGTCCATCTGGACGGTGATGCATGGGCCACTCCATGATGTATGCATATCATTCATGCCGATCGTCCATCCTTTCTTTTTGTTGGTGGGACACGTATGTGGGACCCACTTTGATGTATTTATTTTACATTCACTTCGTCCATTTGTCCTGGACAGGTGGAACCTACCATGATTTATGTATTTTATCAGCTCCATCCATCTGCAGGGGGTCCCACCTTGCACGTGTGTCTATCACCGTCCGCTGGATTGGGACTGTGGGACCCACCTTGAATTTATGTTTTTCAGCACCGTCCAGCAACTGCTGGACGATGGGGCCCACATTGATATGTGTTATATCCATGCTGTCCAGCACGTGGACTCACGTGGCACATGGACCACACCTTATGGACGAGGGTCATCTAGACCGTCCAGATCATGGGACAACCATGATGTAAGTGTTGTATCATCACCATCCAGAGGACGTGAGACCCACCCTAATATATGGGTACCATCCTCACGTCCAACATCTGGATGTGGGACCCACATGGCGCATGTGTCTCATCCTCATCGTCCATCTGGACGGTGGGACCCAATGATGATGTATATGTTATATCCTAACCATCCATTCACCTGGACGTGGACGTGGACGTGGACCCACTGCAATATATGCATTGTATATTTCACGCCTCCCATCCATGGCATGTGTGTGGGGCCCACCCACACGTGCTGAACGTGTGGGATGAGATCCACATTGTTGTATGTATCCTACATCTACACCGTCTGAATGTACGACTAATAAGGGCCAACCGTGATGTATTTTATCCTCTGTCCGTCCATTTTTAGATCATGGGATGTGTGAACCCCACTGCAATGTATGGGTTTCGCTAGGACCGCCCACGTGGGGCCCACCTTTGCTGTATATATATGATCCTCACCGCCCATTAATGGTGGGACCCACCTTTGCTGTGTGTGTTTATACACACCGTCCATCTGGGGCCCGAGTGCAGCATAGCTACTTCACCACGTCAGCAAGATCCATGGGTCCCACAATGATGTATGTGTTTTATCTACACTGTCCATGGATGGTGGACCATGAGGTATGGGTATATCCCCATCATCTGTCCATTTTGATGGACATGGCCCACCTTGATGCATGTATTTTAGCCATGCCGTCCATCTGTTTCATCTGCGCCATACCCAGCCTCGTGGGACACCATGATATATGTGTTGTGCATCCATGCTGTTCATTTAGTGGGCCCATTTGGAAGGTACAGGCCCACCTGCTGGCCGTGCAGGGCCCACCCAATATGATGTAATTAGGCCCATGAGATGCGGCCCGCTTGATGTAATGAGGGCCCATTGATATATATTTGAGGGCCATGTGCAGGGCCATCTGTTGTGTATTTTAGGCCCATATGACGTGGCCCATTGTGATATATTTTCCACCCATATGCAAGGCCCGATGTGATGTGTGTGTGGCCCATGTAATGCGACCCATTTGATGTATATGCGACCCAAGATATGAGGCCCAATGTGATGCACATGAGGCACATTGGTGCGGCCCATTGATGCGGCCCACTTATTGTATACGAGGCCCATTGGTATGACACATATGATGTGGCCCATTATGATATATATGAGGTCCATTTGATGCAGCGTATTACAATGTATTTATGGCCCATTTAGCAAAGCCCACCTATGATGTATATTTGAGGCCCATTACGATGTATACTAGGCCTTTGTGTGAGGCCATGAGCCCACTATATATATGTTTAGCCCTATGAAGGCCACTCCTTAGGAGCAATGTTGGTTAAATGTCCACATTAATGGGCAATGATGGTTAAATGTCCACATTGTGACCTTCCCTTAGGCCTAGTTAGGCTCACCCCCATCATTCTCTAGTGGGTTAATCCAAATTATTGGGCCCCATTGATATTGCTTGATTATCATCGGTCGTCCATTTATGGACCCTACCTTGCGTCGAGACCGATTGTCGAGGCCAATTGTTGAGGTCGTTTCCGATTCAAATTTCAATTATCGAGGCTGATTGTTGAGGACGATTACAATTCCGATTGTCGAGGCCGATTGTTGAGGCCGATTCGGATTCCGATTATCAAGGCCGATTGTTGAGGCCGATTCTGATTGTCGATACCGATTCCAATTGTCGAGGCTAATTCCGATTCCGATTCCGATTGTCGAGACTGATTATCGAGGCCGATTCTGATTGTCGAGGCCCATTGTTGAGGCCATTTTCGATTCCGATTATCGAGGTTGATTCCGATTGTCAAAGTTGATTGTCGAGGCCGGATATCGAGGTCGATTGTCGAGGCCCAATGCGATGTATATGCGGCCCGTATTTAAGGCCCATTGTGCTATGCATTCGGCCCGTGTTTGAGGCCTAATGTGATGGATATGCGGCCCGTATTTAAGGCCCGTTGTGATGTGTATTTAGCCTGTGTTTAAGGCCCAATGTGATGTATATGAGACTTATGTGATAAGGCCTATTGTGATGCATTTGTGGGCCAGGCGATGGAGCCCATTGTAATGTATTTTAGGCCCACGAGAAAGGCCCATCGTGATGTGTATTAAGCTCTTGAGTGAGGCCCATGGTGTTGCATATGTGGCCCTTGTGTGAGGCCATGGGTCTACTATATATTAGGCTCTATGTGGGCCATTCCTTGGGGGCAATGTTGGTTAAATGTCCACATTATCGAGGTCGATTGTCGATGCTAGTTATTGATATCGATTATGAGTATGTGACAAAATAGTATTATAATACATGCCCATATACATCATCTGCATGTTTGTTATGAGATGTGGTTGACCATTGCATATGTCATTGGGCAGGTTGTTATGAGACTCCCTGATAGGCGGAGGTTATCTCACATGAGCGCACGGTATGCGCAAGATTGATGCATGACTGGATTGTATGACTCATGCATCTTGTATTATGTGTTGTAACTACTGTACACCCTAGCGATATTAGGGCCATAGCCTGCACAGGCATATCATTGATGGCTAGATAGGACACCGAAAATGTTTGGTTCTAGCATATGGGCGCCATAAATGTCCCTGGGTGAAAATCCCTAAACCTCTGTGGCCAGGAGACGACCCAACGTCGAGACTGAGTGGATACATGAGCGCCCAAGTGCCAAATACCAGGAGGCCGCGTCTCTCACTGTGTCGTGGTCGGTTGGGAGGGGGTGTGGCCTTACTCGTCAGAGGGTAGGGGGCATAGCTAGGCTGAGTTTGACCAGCTCGTGAATAGATCCGCTATTGACATGTCGGGTAGATATTGGCTGAGTACTGGTCAGGCGGATAGTGAGGTCTCTTCCACTTACATGGTCGTGCGTCAGTGGGCGACAATTTGCATGTAGAGTGTACCAGACCCCGGTGATAATCCTAGAGAGGAATCGTACTGATATGTGGCCTTATTGAGCAGGAATTGCATACTCATTCATTTATTCATTCACTATCCATTGAGGCTGGTGGTGCGGAACTATTTGTTATATGTACCTTCGCATGGCTAGGATTTCGGTTAGGCGCGTGACTAACCTGAGATCAAGAGTTTACCACATTGAGTCTGACTATCCAAATTTAGGTATGTGACTAGTTTAGATAGAAGTCCCTTATGGTGGACCCCTTAGCTGCGATACTACGTACTATCATCCCGACTTCACACTCCAGCTTGGTCATTTCAATTGCATCGCACATTGCATTATATCTACGGCATATGGCAATTTGGGTTGCTATGTTTCTGCACGTATATGGCTTAGACAGACTTAGTAGGATTTACATATTGCATTGTATCCTCGGCATCTGATATTTAGCTCTCTATGACTCCTCATTTGCATAACTGATTTGTATTGCGTACTCTGATGTTGTATGACTCATGGACTTGCCAGTATTTTTGATATTTATGATTATGGCATTGTGTTGAATACTTGGCCCTTATCTTGTGCACACACTTCCACCACCCTCTAAGCTTTCTATAAGCTTATGCATGATAGATGCGTGCAGGTGGCATTAGGTTGTAGCAACGTGGAGCTTGGAGCATGTAGCTGACTTCTGGAGCTTTGATTTTGACATATGTATTTCCTTTTCAGCACTATATTTAACTGTTTATATTAGTGGATATGTGATGATGATATTGCCTTTGTGATTTGGGTAAACTTGTGGTTATGCTTATTATGAGTTAAATGTACATTGGAAAATCCTCCTTGTAGGATCCTAGGATCGGAATCTGGCGTATGGTCGCTGGGATCTAAGAATGGGGTACTACGAAGGCTGTCGGCACCGGATTCGGCGATTGAGAATTTTGTGAGCCCATTTTTTCAGGTTTGGGGCGTGACACATATCATCTTCAGAATTTTCTAAATCATAACTGTTATTTTCTTGAGAAATATTTTTAGAAGACTTAAGGGCGATGGATTTACCTTTAGGAGCTTTAAAATTTAATCATAGGTCTGTAAGGAACCAACCAGTTCTTCAACCCTCATATTATCCGTATCACGAAGTTCCTGGATTGCGGTCACCTTTAAATTGAACCGTTCAGGCAATGAGCGCAATATCTTTGCACAGACTTTACTTTTTGGGATTCTATTACCAAGACCCCACATAGAGTTGACAATGTCATTCAATCTTGTATAGAAGTCCATGAAAGTTTCACTTTCTTCCAAACGTATTTCCTCAAATTTGGTTGTGAGGATTTGAACTTTAGATTTCTTGACAATTGTTGTTCCCTCGTGTGTCATTTCCAAAATATCACAGGCTTGCTTTGTAGTAGCATAGGATATAATTCTCTTGAATTCATCCGGTGATAGTGCGTAAGTAATAGCATTTAAAGCCTTTGCTTTGGCACTACTCTCACTTTTCTGAAGAGCAGACCAAGAAAAATAAGGTGAGACTTTTACAATTTTATATCCATCAGTACTAGTTACTTCAGTGGTAGGAGGGGTCCAATTGGTCACTGTGGCTTGCCACGCGCTCTCATCCATAGATTTTTTAAAAAAATCTTCATTCTAGCTTTCCAATACGCATAATTAAGAAAACACTGATTAGTTTACCTAATCCGCACCCCCAACCTAAAATCTACATTGTCCTTAATGTAAAAGAAATAAGCATGCAATACATATAAGGCAACGAAAGGAAATAGAGTAATGATGGGAAGATAGTACCTGGAGAAAAAGATTTCCAATATTTCCAAGGATCTCAACATAAAGATTGGTTAACACAAAAGCTAGATAAGCTGAAAGCAAACTATCTTAATCCTAAATTTTATGAAAGTAATAAACCTAACTATACCTCCATCAGACTAGGAGGTCAATCCTGTAGGATCAATCAAAGGTATGGACATGTCCTTTGAATCAAATTTCTTAACAAACGGCTGTAGACGATATGTCCATTCACTTTGAAAACATCCCATTTATTGGATTCTCTATCTCAATGGTCCCATGAGGATAGACATTAGTAATCGTGAAAGGGCCGGTCCAATGAGATCGGAGTTTACCCAGAAAAAGGTGTAACCGAGAATTGTACAAAAGGACTTTTTGACTAGTCAAGAATGATTTTTAAAGGATGTTTCTGTCATGGAACACCTTCATCCTGTCCTTGTCAATTCTCAAGTTCTCGTATACGTCATTCCGGATTTTCTCAAGTTCATTTAACTGAAGTTTACGTAACGAGCCATGTGGAGGGTTAAATATTGCATATTATCCCCCATTTATATCTTGGTTTTATGAACATGATATTGCTTAATGTCCTATTTTACTTGTGTTTGTGTTGCAAGGTGAGTTTAAGAGCTTGGATTGGAAAAGGTGCTAAAATTATGGATTTGACGCTCAAAGATCACCAATACAAAGAATGGATCTTAGGAGATAAAGATTGAAGATCTCAAGGTCCCAAGATTTAAGAAAACTAAGTGGAGAAGGAAAGATGTCGAAAGAACATGTACATAATTCTCATTGACAGTGTCATTGATCATCGTTCAATGATATCGAGGCTACCATTTGATGACATCAAACACGGGTCGATGACATCAAATTTATGAAAGAAAATTGAGTTGGTTGTTGGACAAATTGAAGACACTTTTCGATGACTCGAGGACTTGTTCGATGACTCGAAGCTTTGCTCGATGGCATCGAAGCCAGTTCGATGACATCAAATTTTTTGTGGATTTTTGGCAAAACTCGCTGGACACTGTAACGTCTAAGATTTTTTCTATTTTGAATTTTCAAAAACTCTTGAAAACTTCCGATATGACTAGCCTACGTTGTCGCTTATTGGTCCTTGACGTTCGAAGTGAGCCTATATGCCGGTGGTACTGATAAAGAACAACACAAATAAGATTAATCAATCGTAAGAAGCCAATGAATCCGTCCGATCACTTAAACACCAAGTTTATCCACATAATTTGGTCACATAGGGCCCAAATCTAGCTGACCTATCACTAACTAATCGAGACAACCGTAACTAAATAAAGACCTATCAAAAGTCTAGAAAATTAGGGGTCATATCTTAATTAACAAACCAAACTGACCCACTTATCCTTTTAGCCTAAGAACCAATGACTTAAGGTGAGAATAACTGAATCGTCATTTCTGCTAGTTGTAAATAAGCCACTCTATGAACTTAGCTAATCCAAACCCTAATAATTGTACACAAAAAATCTTGATTCCTGATTCATTCTAGAAATGCCCTGATTATCCAAACAAGATCTATATTGCTCATTAGTGGGCCACTAAACATGATTCTATAGAAATATATTCATCTTAGTGGGCTTGACGTCCATCGCAGGACATCGATCCGAGATCACGTTTCGAATCATTTAACTTGGACTCGTTAGGCGAGTGTTTGAGTTGTGCGAATACCTTATATGAAAATCTGAAACTTAAGTGAAATAAGTTCATTGCTCTTTCACAAAGTTGTAACTTTCGGACTGTTGGTTCATGGCCAAATTCGGAGTATTGACTAAAGATATATATCCACACATATTCGGTGACCATTGATATAAGTTAGGGCCTTTTTGGTTAATCAACAAGCCCGATCATCAAATGGTTGTGTCCAAATATAGATCGCATATTGGGACACTTATCCTATGTCTTAGATTGACTCTTACACCTCTCACCAGGTCCCATTGGTTGAAAAATAACACCCTCCAGGGTTACTATAATGAATAAAGGGCCATTAGGGCCATTTGTACAACATCTGACACTATATAAAGCCCTCATTTGGGCACCCCCTCTCCCCATACGAATTTGAATTTGCCAAAGGAGAGAGATAGAAAGAGAAAGAGAAAGAAGAAGAAGAAGAGTAGGAGTGGGGAGGCTTTAGTACTTCTCTTCATCGGTTTCCTTTAATCAAAGCCCTAGCCTCTGAAAAGGCCGAGCTAAGAGTCCTAGGGGAGGGGGGGGGGGGGGGGGGAGGGTGAATAGGACTATGCCAAATTAAAAAAATTAAATGCAAATTAAACAAATATAAATAAAGATAGCATTAAACAATCCCATAAAGCAAAAATGAATAACAACCTCAAATGTACAAGTATTGAGAGGTTGATACAGATGTTGTTCTAAGGACAACCTTACACCAAAAACCAATGGTTTATGGTAGGACAACCTGATTCCTAGAAAGGTCTGTGTATCAAAATCTCAAACCAATATAGAGGAATAAAGAATAAAAATAGCAAAGAAAAAAACTAAGCTATTACAACATTCCCCCACTTGCATAAAAGAAATTACAACATTCACACAATGCCACAATCAATCAACCACCACAAGACCAGAAACTATAGTGGTTCGCTTGTGTGTACACCAACTGTTTAGAAAAATAGCCACACAACTACTCCACCCCCAATATCTTCACACAGTGGATCTTGGCGTTCACTATGCAATAGGTTTTTCAAGGTTCACCTAAAACCTTCACAATCGTGTCTTTCAAGTGGCTTATACAATTCAAAAACCCCATACTCTGAGTTTTCTGGATCACCTCAGACAAACCAAAAGGAAAGAGATTTTTCCTAGCACAATCTCAAAAAAACCAAAAATAGATTTACAGATATGTGAAATACTTATATGGATATTCTCCTTTGATGAAGCCCGATAGAACCAATTCAGAGTAGATGTTCAACGTTGATGTTCAATGTCCGTACTCACTTATGAAAAGGTTCTAAGTTGTAATTGAATTTTAGATTAAATCACATTGGGCTTACTTGATTTGATTTTAATTCCAAGAAAGGGGAAAACTAAAATCCCTTCTTCAAATAAGATTGGAATGTAAAATCTCAAAATCAAATACAAAAAGCTAAATTAAAGAGAATATTAAATGAGCACTAAATAGCTTAAGAATATCACTAACTTATCTCTCAGAGTGGTGTTTTGATTTTGCTTGAATTGAATGAAAAACTTTGAAAATCGTGCTCTATTTATAAGTGCAGAAACTGTTCACTCGACTGGCCCAAAGTGCAGCTCGACTGGTTGAAGGACCAACAAAATTTTGAATTTCGGGCATGATAAGATAAGACTGTTCCACTATTGGTCGAGTGGCCTGCATGACCGGTTGAACCCTGCTCTCGACTGGTCGTGTGGGACCCAATTTAGTTGCTAGACTTTGAGTCAAGCCTGCTCGATTGGTCGAACATTGTTACTTGACTGGTCGAGCAGTCTCCAGGACTGGTCGAGGATCTAACAAAAAATTCTGAAAATTAGTAACAAACCTTGGACTGGTTGAGCCAGTACTAGGACTAGTCGAACATAGGCTGAGACTAGTCGACAAAGAGCCTATAGAAGTATATAGTGACCCAATCTAAGTATGCAATCAATATGACCTAACCTATGGTCAATCTAGGGTCTTAGATACCTTATAAGTGAAATTTGAACATTGAATCATCATTCGCTTCGGTTGATAGTTGATCTTGAAGTATACGAAGCTTGATATCTTGACTTACTTTGAATCTTGAACTTGAAGTACTTTGAAGCTTGAACTTGAAGTACTTATGACTTGTATTTCACCTTGAGCTTTGAATTCCAAAGCAAAGCACTTTGTCTTGACATAGTTGAAGCTTTGAAACCTTGAACTATCACTTGATGTTGTACTTGAACTTGTATATCTCTTATACTTATGATGATTGAATCTTGAATTGGAACATCTTGAACTTGTACTTGAATTTTATGTCTTGAATAAGAAGATAAACTCAAGAAGATACAGATTTCAAAAGGTTTTGACACTGTAAAATTTGACAATCATAGGAGCTAGAAAACATTGCACTTACAGCTTCTTACATTTTCCTCCTCCGAATCCACCCCATTCGCGATTGGGAGGTAAGAAACAAACCTACGTTCCAACCTAGGTTTTTTTAGGATGAATTACATGAAACTCACGTATTTCTTGGTGTTTATATAAGAATTTATGAATTTTCCCAAATCCCTAACCCTACGAGCACCTTGAGTCGGGTGAATTATTGCAAAGGTGTAGACCATTATCTCTAGGTTATCGTTTATCGACCCTTGAGGGTTTCAGTTAATGATTGAATGCTTGTAGATGAATTTGTGCATGCTAATATGTCAACATTTTGATTTGTCTATAATATATGTTATTGGTTGGATACAAATGCTCACATGTTTGATAAAATGTCTAGGTGATTGAATGTGTTGTTTTTATGGATGCTCATATGCTTTATTGAATGCTGAATTGAATGTGCTATTTTGTTGATGCCCATATGTTTGATAAAATTCCTAAGTAGATGTGTTGTTTCATTGATGCTTACATGTTTGATAAAATGCCTAAGTCGGTCTGTTGCTTCTATTGATGCTCACATGTTCGATGAAATGCCTAAGTGGTTGTGTAGTAGAACATATGCTATAATTATGTAATGTAGTGCTTAGTCCATAGCGATACTTATGATTGCTACGATGTTGGATCAATTGGCTAACCACCCGAACTAAAGCGGTGGCCTAAGTTGGAGTGGCCACCCTAGGCTTGTTCTATCGACTCAGGTTGAACACGGACGCTGATAGTAGTTGGATTACACGGGATGCTTCCAACCAATACCGGTTGCGCCGGGGTTCTCCCAGGTTAATCAAATTAGTCCACTAGTTGTCTGATTATGTATGTTCACAATGTATGACATGATCAAATTGAATGTAGGATACCCCGTTCCCAATGGATGAGTCCATTCATAACCGTTAGTGCGATACGATCCTACTAAGACTCATGAGTCGGGCATGGTGGTATGGGACACCGTGTCCGAGTTGTTGGCCTAGCTTGGGTGATGAGCCTCCCCATAGTGACCAGTTAGTACTAATGGAGGTGATATATCATTGTTCAAACAACCCCCGTCAGATTACCCGACCGATAGTTCCGTGTCAGAGTACCATTCGAACGACTCAGGCATGAATGGAATTGGGTGACGAGCCTTTTCCTTTATCTTTTTTGGTTTTATATGACAAGACTACACTTCGGAATTGAGTGATCATACCCGGTACTAGGTGACGACTCATACTGAGTTGATCCTCATACCTTTGGGTATCATGTCGTACCTTTGAAATTGTTGATTGGTGAGATAAACAGGTGATACCTAAAGTTGGATTAAGAGACACTAGTAAGGAGTCATTACATGTGGCAACAAGTCACGTAATCCGGATAAGGACTCGTGATATAACGTCGGTATCCTAGCTTTACTAATATGCTAGATGAATGGAACTTAATAATTACTTGGTTAACATACACATCAATCGCATTGCATTAGATAAGATATGACAACCTGGCGTTGGTGTCGTGTGATGAGGGAATGTTGGCATTTGCAAAATTGGCGTTGAAGTCGCGTGTGAGAGAGTGTTGTTTAGAAAGGGCATGCATCATGTCATATCTTCATATGCACATTTAACAAGAGTATTTATGAATTGTTTAATTTCTTGTTTATCATTAACTGCGCTGATTGTGTCGATAGCACATGTAACTTAGAAATAATGGAACCATTGAGTTAACTACTCACTCCCACATGGGACAATGTTTTAAAACACCAACCAGGCATATCATTGATGAAGGTACTAGTGTGACCTCATACAGGTAAGCTTATATCAGGTTGTGTCGACATCGTTATGTTTTGGAGAATTGGGCATAAGCTGAAAGCTGTACACTTTAATGATCTTGGGTATGTATATTGTGGCTTATATAACTCCCATTTTGGGCAATCACTACTATTGGGATTGCATTTTTACTCTTAGTCATATATTTATTGACTATTGTTATCTTTATCTCGCTTGTAACGTCTCGAAAAAATCCGTACAAAGACCCGAGTACCACCTCAGGCAGGAATACCTAAGGATCGTGTTTTGTAGAAATTAGATGAAAATTTAGTTAAATACTAAACTAAATAATCAATGGATTTAGCTCAAACCATTATCTATACAAATGGCAAGACCCAAAATCATCAAAATCGTTGACTCAGCACTACTTAAAAACCTAAGAGAAATCTCAAAAGCATGTTGCTCTCGGGAGCACATTGAAACTTCGTATCGGACCTACACCGCACGTCGAAAGTCAGATGACCGCGAAACTATAAGGTTATGATCATTTTATTGGGCTTGACAACCATCGTGGAAATCGAGCCCAAATAATACCCAGAAACGCACAACTTGAGCCCTGAGCGATGTGTGTGAGAAATGTGAATATCCTTAGAAAATGAAGTGAAACTTAAGTAAATTGGGTCATTCGCTTGCAGGCGAAATTGAAGATTTCAGACAGTCAATTTCTGACCGAACTTCACCCATGGATCAGGGAAATTTCCCTCCACATATCTGTAAACTTGTGGATCTGATCGAGTGACAACGACCGTTGATCTGATATAGGTCCTCCACGGTCGATCCGCTAATTTGATAGTACCGAAATCATAACCTGGCATAGATCCATGGTTAAGAAACTTGGTCCATGTTGTAGGTGAGTAACGGACCTCCAGATGATCCCATTTGCCTGAAACGGATGCCCTTTAGATATGACCTAAGTATACCATGGCCCTGTGGCCATTGACATCAGTTCTGGGCCTATATAATGCCCTTAAACCACCCCACTCCTCTCTCATACGAATTTTCTCCAAATCCTAGGAGAGCGAAGAGAGAAAAGAAGAGAAAAGAGTGAGAAGAGAAGAGAAAGTTTGGGAGATCGTGGCAGTGTTTCTCTCCCACGACTACACGCACTAGATCGCCTTTCCACTTAGCTATACGACACATTTCAACTACGATTTGGGTGAGAAATCCTAACTCTAATCTTGGTTTAGAAATCCACATAGAGAAATTGACGAAATAGCTGACCTATTTCAATGTTTAGGTACCCGTTGTTCTGTATTCGGGAACGTAGGATTCGAACCGAGTTCGAAATGAGCATTCTGACGGAAGGTGCAGACTATAAACATTTAGGTTATGGTTTTCAAGGCTTTCAATGTCAGTTAATGATTTATGTCTGACTTGATTGCGGCCATATTGTCTTAGTTAAGACGTTTTCGATATATTATACATGTGTGAACTATGTTGAGTATATGATGCATTCCAAGTGTTTATTGAAATGATTGAATGAACATGATATAATGATTTGTGCTTGTCATGACCGTAAACTTAGGATTCATGTTTGTCATTGGAATTCGATCACTTTATGTAAGGATTTGCCATAATATATGTCGTAACTAATTTAGTCTATGTATTTGGCATTGTGTAGGCTAAGTCTTTGATTAAATGTCTGAATAAGAAGTTGTTGATGATTTGTATTTAATAAGGGCATTGAGATAGGATTCTCAATTACCTTATCTATATGTATAGCTTCCTTCATGTAATCATAATTTCGATTACGCAATTTATGGATGAAATGCAAATACTTAGTAACATGTTTAATGTGTTTGACAAAATGCTCAAAATTAGAATTGTATTTGAATTGCTTGTTAAATGTTGTTATAATTATCACATGTGTTTGCCTATTGCACTTGAGTAAGTTTGGGGCCATCGCCTGGCCCAGGCAATCGGTAACAATTCCCGTTTGAGTGGCGGAATTAGTCTCGCCACATTTGATACGTTCCGTGAATCCGAGTCGTACAACGATTGTCGACAGTGGTTAGGCCACGTGGAGTGCTGTAACATCCCAGATTTTTGCCAACCTGGGATTAGATGTCCTTAGGCAATGGGTCGCTCCTAACACCTTATTAACTTGTCAGAACTCAATCCCAAAGTCTAAAACCGCTTTTGAACCCATTTCCTTCAAAAATCCCACCTTTCACCACCTTATTCTTTCAATTTTTCTAAGTACTTTCACCCTAGACGCTATCTTAAAATAGCTTAGTATAACTTGGATCACTTTATATACAAACTACAAAGGCCCAGGTATCACCTTAGACAGAAATTACTCAGGACTAAATCCTTTATTAATTAGGCGAGAATTAGCCAGTGTGAAACTAGAGTACCTGTGAAATTAGCACCAAAACTTTAAATACGATTTGCAAGACCCAAAACTTGTAAAATCATTGACGCTAGGTTACCCTAAAATCTAGGATCAATCTCATTACCCAATTGCTCTCGGGAGCACATTGAAACTCCGTATCAGATCTGGGCTGCACGTCGGAAGTCCGATTAACGCGAGGTTAAGAAATTAGGACCGCCTTCCTGGGCTTGACAACCATCTCGGAAATCAAATCTAGATAGTGTCCCAGTGTAATTCGCTTTAGCCCAGAGTGAAGAGTGTGAGAAATGTGAAAATAATTCTAAATTAAATCCAAAATAAATAAATCTGGCACCTCTCGCTTGCGGATCAGTATTAAGCAACCAGACCGTCAGAATCATGCCAAATTATACCCTCGAATCAGGGATATTTCCCCAAACATATCTATGTACTCGAAATCTCCGATCGAGATCCACTGACCGTTGAACTGAAACTGGTCCGCCATTTGCGATCTGAAATCCCGACTGAAACAAAAACTTAACTGAACGTAGATCCAATGTCTGTGAGCTTAAGTCCGACCTTTGGCTCAAGGGGGCCCACCAGAAGTCCTCCGTTGATCTGAAACTAACCCGCTTTGGTTATAACCTAAGTATACTTTGACCTGGAGTATATTTCGGTGAGTTTTTAGGCTATATCAGGACCTTAAAACCCTCTCTCTCACAGCCATACGAATTTGAGAGAAACCCTAGAGAGAGAAGAGAGAAAAGAGAGAGAAAGAGAGAGAAGTGGGAGAATCTCCCAACTACTATTCCCTGCCACTACACAAGCTGCACCACCCCATTCTCATCGCTTTCCCGGCGATTCCGAATTCGTTTCTAGGTAAGAAACCCTAACCCTAATATGTTTTGGGGTTAGATAGGTTGTAGGTTAAGAAATAGCTAACCTATTTCGTTCTATAGGTTGCCAAACTGCTGTAAACGAAAGCTTAGCGAATCTATCGACTCCGTTACGATTCTACGACAAAAGGTGTGGACTTTAGGTGTATAGGTTATGGTTTTCAATGCTTTCAATGTCAGATAATGATAGATTCATGATCTGCATGCAATTGCACAGGTACAAAGTGCTGTCTATTTTCCGTTTCGATTAAAGATGAAGAATATGGAATTTTACATACTCTACGTATTTGTAGAAAGTACCGTATACGTATAAATTTTGGAAATGTGTTTGCCATGGTTATTTGCTGTATTCATATATTATATATGGAAAAAATACTTGTTTGGCGAGAGGGTTCGCCCTAATTCATATTTTTGGTCATATACACTATGTTGTTAAAATAGTGTATTCTAAGTGTTTGTGAAAATGACCGAACGAAAATAAAATTCTCATTCGTGCTCGCCATGACTAATTGTCATGGATATATGATTGTTGTATTGGTGATACCCCTTTGATGAAAGGATTTGCCCTGAATCATGCCACAGCTACTATACGCTATATATGTTGAAATGTGTAGCCCAAGTGTTTGTGAAAATGTTCAAATGAATATGGAACTTGGATTCCTACTTTCCATGACTATCCGTCGTGGGTGTATGCGTGTTATGATTGGGGTAACTCCCTAGTGAAAGGATTTGGCCTAATGCCTATGTGATCAACATATATCATGTATGTTGATGTATGTATTTTAAAGTGTTTGTTGAAATGTCTATATGAGTAGTAGTTAGTAAATTGTAATGTATAAGGGTGTTGAGCTAGGATTCTCAACTACCTTAGTAATGTGTATAATTTCCTCCATGTTGTTTATTTAGTTCAACCACTTACTTATGAAACGTATGTGTTTGAATTTTCTATTTGCATTGTGTTTTACAACATTCTTGTTAAGATGTTTGAATTACTTGTTTATGTAATTCTGCTCTGATTACTTCACATGTTTAAGTTGTATTCCATAAAAATCCATGAAGGGTGATGGGGGAGCGGTGCAACGAGTGCGTGCAACAGCCTTGACAGCCCTAAGCGGATAATATCAGACTTTGATTATATGATTTGAATCTTGATCCGTTACTGCTTTAACTATCTGTGATTGATTGTGTTTGGGGCTATGATTATAGTCTAGACAATCGGTAACAGGATTGAATTCGTGGCTGAGATTCATTTGCCACGTGAGATGTGTTCGACAAACCCGAGTCATACTTCGATTGACGATAGTGGTTGGCCACGCGAAGTGCTTATGCACTTCATGTCGTTCAACTTGTTGTGCGCTCGAGCTAGCCGAGCTCGTCAAGTAACCCGATCTGTCTTATGTATGTTCACCATATTTGGACGCCTCTGCTTGAACCTAGGGTACCAAACTTACCAGTGAAATCCCGTTAACCATGGTACCTCGATCCGCTAAGACTCATGAGCCGGGCATGGTGGTATGGGACACCGTGGTCGAGCTGTCGGCCTACACTGGGGCCACGTGCCTCCCCGTAGTGACCAGTGAGCAACCAGACTCGTGAACCGATTATGGTGGTATGGGACACTATATTCGTGTTGTCGGCCTACATTGATAAGGTGATGGGGGAGTGGTGTAACGATTGCGAGCAACAGCCCTGACAGTCCTTTGTAGTGACCTCGAGCATACTCTGAATTTGCGGTGAGGCGACGAGTTTTGCCGCAGTGTATAGAGTATGAACTAGGCCTGTATCAGCTTAGTGATGAACCGTTAAAAAGTTGATGGGGGAGTGGTGTAACCATTGTGCGTAACAGCCCTGACAGCCTTTCCAGCGACCTAGAAACACATCATCATATGAGATTAACTAGGACTGACGACCCTAAAATGGATCATGTTTGGGAATGATACAAGGGAGGCACCTTAGTTTCCCAATACTGTTGTTTGAAATGGACTAATAACAACTAGGTAATCATGCTCATCATTGCATTGCATGTGCCTGGAAGATGTGGAGCACTGAGGGATGAAAGCATGCCGTGAACGTAAGATGGTGTCTCATGAGGGTGGTTTGGCAAGGGCATACATCATGACTACATTCATACTTGCATTAATAAGAGTATTTAGAATTGTTTGATTGTACTAATTTATCATTACTGCTTGACTGAGTTGATAACATGTTAACCTATGCTTTATTGTTCCACTGAGTTGATCACTCACTCCCACGTTACAGGACGGTGTTCCGAATACCCACCAGACTTTGTCTGATTGCTGATGGCGATGCTACTCCTGAGGCGGAGCCGGACCTTTATGAAGACAATGATGCTTGTTCGTATATGCTGTGTGCTGACGGCTTCATGCGAACCGTGTCTTGATCGACGAGATTGTAAGGATGTTGACTAGATAACACTAAACCTTTGGTATAATTTAAAATTGTACTTGTAATTATTTAACTTGGTAACTTTATCACACTCTAGAGACTCACCATAGTTTATATATTTTATCTATCTATCACAGTCTTCCGCTTGCAATTTAACTGTCTCTGGAGTATGATATGCTGTTTTGGCTTAATCTCACTCATGTTCAATGCACTAATGCAGACAACATTCAATCATCATTCATTTTGTTTCATAAGTGATGCGTTGGAACTCGGGAGTTGAGTTTATGCTCGACCCTCGATTTTCAGGGCGTTACAAGATGGTATCAGAGCATGATTTGGATTAAACCGGACTTGAGTTATGGTCACACGACGCACACTGACGCACTCTGACTTAGGAGGGAGCGACGGGATGTAGAAACAGACTTAGGTTCTCCAAATTCGGCAAATAGCACATTTAGATGAGATCAACCGTAGAGATTGGACCCGTAGGCCTCAATGATTGCATGAAATGATCCCGGAACACTTCTAGACCGTCTAGTGATGAGTCTAGATCACAATCCACCTCATCCCAACCATTGAAAATCAGTAGAATATGGGATAAACGTGATGAGGATAACTACTCCGAATCCTCGGAGCTTCTCTGGACTCCTCACAGAGACTTCTCGAATCTACGAGAAAAGAAAGCGGAAAATAGAAATAAATTCTAATAAATTCAAAAATGATTAATGAATTACTATAAATAAATAATAATAAAAAAATGAGTTCACAACCCTTTAAATAGGGATACCAAGTAATGGGAAAGAAATCAGAAACAAACTACAACTAAAACTCCTACAATTCGCGACTTACTATAAGGTCGTGATGTCTACTAGTGCGCAAGGTTTTCGGCCAAAAATAGTAAGTGTCCTATTTGGCTTCACCAAACCGTTCTCCTAATTACTCTAAGCTCTTTTCACGTTGGGCGCAACTCCTAAAGCCCAACGGATGAAGAGTAATCAAACTAAAACTACTATTTATAGTAAAAACAAAATTGAAACAGGGAAACGACCATCGATCCAAGTTTTTTTTTTTACAATTTCGGGCTGTGCAACCTAGTATAGCTGGGTTGGTTGACTTCGTTAGCTCGTTCTACCCCAAAATCATATATTTTACGTCAGATAACACATTCCAGATTGAAAGATACGTCCGATTTGACCCGAAACGACTCGAAATAGAGTCGTGGGCCACACGCATCAATCCGGGGGGGAACCAAGTGGACCCAGGGTGCATTTGACACCTTGGGGGGATGGTGAACACCACCCAATTGCGGTGGCACGGCGTCGGGCAAGGCAGACCATGGTCACCGCGGTCGACCGCGGTCAGGCTTAGCTGGGCTGGTCGGGCCAAGGCACGTGTGGTGCGTGCGAAATTATGGGGGGACCCCTATTTCACGTCGTTTTCCCCCCTCTCTCTCAAATGCCCCTCCAAGCCCCCTTTTCTCTTTACGGTTGTTGTTTTCTCTCTCAAACCTCTCTCCCAATCGCCCAATCCCTCATTTTCGGGCACAACCCATCCACATCCATCGTTCACAGTAACACCTAATCTCTACCCTTTCCATTTTCTCTCATTTGAGCTCTTACACCCCCCCCCCCCCCATTTGAAGCTCAAATCCGTGTAAGCTCTCTAACTCATCCATTTTCTTCCCTTTCCTTCTTCAAACCCTGCCTTTTAGGCCTTTACAATCCCTGTTGAGGCTCCAATCCATGGAGAACCAAACCTCCAGTCCTTTCTCTCTCTCTCCATCACTTTTCATTTACTTTTCCGTGACTCTATCCGAGCTTGGTACGACCATCTCCTTGGATGTCTAGTTATCCATATGTTGTCTTGTAGTTTGCACGGGTTACCATCTCAGGGTGTTTATGTTTTCATGTTGACGGGTTTAGTAGGTAGTAGTCTGTTTTAAGTGTTTGAAGCCCTGGGTGTATTAGCTCACATATAGCTTCATTTGTGTCTTATAACCTTCACAAACCTCCAAATGTTAGGATGTTTAGGGCCCGTTCAGCCAACTGCATTAGGTGAGTAAGGTGGATAGAATTGTATAAGTAACAATAAATGTATGTGTAAGGTATAACCCCTAGATTGGGTGTATCCCATGTTTTCCAATGCCATGTTTGGAATGTATGCAATGAAAAGTATATCTCGGGTTTTCCTATTACACTTAGAAATTCCTCATCTTGGGATTTGGAACTCCCATCTCACGCTTTCCAACACCAGGCTCATTTTCCAAAGCCTATAAAATTAATTTTTATCCCACCCACCCTCCTACCAAACATGTCATTCCCAATCCTGAGGTAGGATTAGTAATGCAGTCCCATTTAGTACAACTTAAGACCACTGGCCAAATCGGCCCTTGGAGTTTTGGACTTAGAGCGGTGCTCCTAGATTTCGATAGACCTGACCATATGGGAAATCCAATAAATTAATAACATGAACCCTAAGACTTTCTTAGTTAATAGGAGCATGTGTGTAGTGTTCGAGCGTCAAGTACAGACAACTCAGTTCCAATTAGACAACTTTGACCCTAAGTGATAAAACCCTTTCTTGTATTAGAAATGGTGTGAAATCTTTGATCTGGGTGGCGCAGCGGAAGCGTGGTGGACCTTACGCCACTGGCCCAGGATCGAAACTGTGCTCGTTGAATACGAACATTATAGAAGCCTTAGTAAGTTCTACTATGAGAAACAATTTTAGGATGATCTAGTAAAATTTGATTCACCATTTCCTTGGACATAGATAATAACAAGGACTCTCTTAGACCAATGGGCAACCTGAGAAATAGGACATTTGAACCTTTTAATGATGGACATTCCCTACGATTTTAGAGTGATCGGTCTACCCAGTTACTGAAATATAAACTGCGAAGCATTCGCGGCTTGACCCAATTCTCAATCCTAGGGGACTACCAATGGACTCTCTACTGACGAGCAGACGACCAGGATCCACCAGGATTCGGAAGGGATACGATGAGCTTTCTACCCTGGCCTGGTAGATGATCGATGTATCAGGATTAAGCCCACCATAAACGTCTCTCCGTGTTAGTCAAACAATGAAAACAACTATCTTACTCTAAATAATTGGGGATTGTTGTCAAGACTCCAAATAGGTAAAGAAATAAATTATAGCAAACCATCAGGGTATGGAAAATGGATAAAGAAATAAGTTTTAAGGGGGGTAGACTAAAATGAACCAGGCTAGTATATACCCTACGCAATAAAACTTAGGTAAAGAAATAATTAAATCTTTCCTTATTACCCTTAGGCAATTTCGGGGACGAAATTTTGTTTTAAGGAGGATAGATTGTAACATCCCGAATTTTTGCCAACCTGAGATTAGACGTCCTTAGGCAATGGGTCGCTCCTAACACCTTATTAACTTGTCAGAACTCAATCCCAAAGTCTAAAACCGCTTTTGAACCCATTTCCTTCACAAATCCCACCTTTCACCACCTTGTTCTTTCAATTTTTCTAAGTACTTTCACCCTAGACGCTATCTTAAAATAGCTAAGTAGTATAACTTGGATCACTTTATATACAAACTACAAAGGCCCAGGTATCACCTTAGACAGAAATTACTCAGGACTAAATTCTTTAGAAATTAGGCGAGAATTAGCCAGTGCGAAACTAGAGTACCTGTGAAATTAGCACCAAACACTTTAAATACGATCTGCAAGACCCAAAACTTGTAGAATCATTGACGCTAGGTTACCCTAAAATCTAGGATCAATCTCATTACCCAATTGCTCTAGGGAGCACATTGAAACTCCGTATCAGATCTGGGCCGCACGTCGGAAGTCTGATTAACGCGAGGTTAAGAAATTAGGACCGCCTTCCTGGGCTTGACAACCATCTCGGAAATCAAATCTAGATAGTGTCCCAGTGTAATTCACTTGAGCCCGGAGTGAAGAGTATGAGATATGTGAAAATAATTCTAAATTAAATCCAAAATAAATAAATCTGGCACCTCTCGTTTGCGGATCAGTATAAAGCAACCAGAGCGTCAGAATCATGCCAAATTACACCCTCAGATCAGGGATATTTCCCCAAACATATTTATGTACTTGAAATCTCTGATCGAGATCCACTGACCGTTGAACTGAAACTGGTCCGCCATTTGCGATCTAAAATCCCGACTGAAACGAAAACTTAACTGAACGTAGATCCAATGTCTGCGAGCTTAAGTCCGACCTTTGGCTCATGGGGGCTCGCAAGAAGTCCTTCGTTGAGCTGAAACTGACCCGCTTTGGTTATAACCTAAGTATACTTTGACCTGGAGTCTATTTCGGTGAGTTTTTAGGCTATATAAGGACCTTAAAACCCTCTCTCTCACAGCCATATGAATTTGAGAGAAACCCTAGAGAGAGAAGAGAGAAAAGAGAGAGAAAGAGTGAGAAGTGGGAGAATCTCTCAACTACCATTTCCTGCCACTACACAAGCTGCACCACCCCATTCTCATCGCTTTCCCGGCGATTCCGACTTCGTTTCTAGGTAAGAAACCCTAACCCTAATCTGTTTTGGGGTTGGATAGGTTGTAGGTTATGAAATAGCTAACCTATTTCGTTCTATAGGTTGTCAAACTGCTGTAAACGAAAGCTTAGCGAATCTATCGACTCCGTTACGATTCTACGACAAAAGGTGCGGACTTTAGGTGTATAGGTTATGGTTTTCAACGCTTTCAATGTCAGATAATGATAGATTCATGATCTGCATGCAATTGCACATGTACAAAGTGCTGTCTGTTTTCCGTTTCGATTAAAGATGAAGAATATGGAATTTTACATACTCTACGTATTTGTAGAAAGTACCGTATACGTATAAATTTTGGAAATGTGTTTGTCATAATTATTTATTGTATTAATATATTATATATGGATAAAATACTTGTTTGGCGAGAGGGTTCGCCGTAATTCATATTTTTGCTAATATACACTATGTTGTTTAAATTGTGTATTCTAAGTGTTTGTGAAAATGACCGAATGAGAATAAAATTCTCATTCATGCTCGCCATGACTAATTGTCATGGATATATGATTGTTGTATTGGCGATACCCCTTTGACGAAAGGATTTGCCCTGAATCACGCCACGTCTACTATACGCTATATATGTTGAAATGTTTAGCCCAAGTGTTTGTGAAAATGTTCAAATGAATATGGAACTTGGATTCCTACTTTCCATGACTATCTGTCGTGGGTGTACGCGTGTTATGATTGGGGCAACTCCCTAGTGAAAGGATTTGGCTTAATGCCTATGTGATAAACATATATCATGTATATTGATGTATGTATTTTAAAATGTTTGTTGAAATGTCTATATGAGTAGTAGTTAGTAAATTGTAATGTATAAGGGTATTGAGATAGGATTCTCAACTACCTTAGTAATGTGTATAATTTCCTCCATGTTGTTTATTTATTTTAACCTCTTACTTACGAAACGTACGTGTTTGAATTTCCTGTTTGCATTGTGTTTTACAACATGCTTGTTAACATGTTTGAATTACTTGTTTATGTAATTCTGCTCTGATTACTTCACATGTTTAAGTTGTATTCCATACAAATCCGTGAAGGGTGATAGGGGAGCAGTGCAACGAGTGCGTGGAACAGCCCTGACAGCCCTAAGCGGATAATATCAGACTTTGATTGTATGATTTGAATCTTGATCCATTACTGCTTTAACTATCTGTGATTGATTGTGTTTGGGGCTATGATTATAGTCCAGATAATCGGTAACGGTATTGAATTCATGGCTGAGATTCATTTGCCACGTGAGATGTGTTCGACGAACTCAAGTTGAACTTCGGTTGACGACAGGGTTGGCCACGCGAAGTGCTATGCACTTCATGTCGTTTAACTTGTTGTGCGCTTGAGCTAGCCGAGCTCATCAAGTAACCCGATCTGTCTTATGTATGTTCAGCATGTTTAGACGCCTCTGCTTGAACCTACGGTACCAAACTTACCAGTGAAATCCCGTTAACCATGGTACCTCGATCCGCTAAGACTCATGAGCCGGGAATGGTGGTATGGGACACCGTGGTCGAGCTGTCGGCCTACGCTGGGGCCACGTGCCTCCCCGTAGTGACCAGTGAGCAACCAGACTCGTGAGCTGATTATGGTGGTATGCGACACTATATTCATGCTGTCGGCCTCCATTGATAAGGTGATGGGGGAGTGGTGCAACTATTGCGAGCAACAGCCCTGACAGCCCTTTGTAGTGACCTCGAGCATACTCTGAATTTGCGGTGAGGCGACGAGTTTTTCCGCAGTGTATAGAGTATAAACTAGGCCTGTATCAGCTTAGTGACGAACCGTTAAAAAGGTAATGGGGGAGTGGTGTAACCATTGTGCGTAACAGCCCTGACAACCTTTGCAGTGACCTAGAAACACATCATCGTATGAGATTAACTAGGACTGACGACCCTAAAATGGATCATGTTTGGGAATGATACGAGGGAGGTACCTTAGTTTTCCAATACTGTTGTTTGAAATGGACTAATAACAACTAGGTAATCATGCTCATCATTGCATTGCATGTGCCTGGAAGATGTGGAGCACCGAGGGATGAAAGCATGCCGCGAGCGTAAGATGATGTCTCATGAGGGTGGTTTGGCAAGGGCATACATCATGACTACATTCATACTTGCATTAATAAGAGTATTTAGAATTGTTTGATTGTACTACTTTATCATTACTGCTTGGCTGAGTTGATAACATGTTAACCTATGCTTTATTGTTCCACTGAGTTGATCACTCACTCCCACGTTACAGGACGGTGTTCCAAACACCCACCAGATTTTGTCTGATTGTTGATGGCGATGCTACTCCTGAGGTGGAGCCGGACCTTTATGACGACAATGATGCTTGTTCGTATATGCTGTGTGCTGACGCTTCATGCGAACCGTGTCTTGATCGACGCGATTGTAAGGATGTTGACTAGATAACACTAAACCTTTCGTATAATTTGAAATTGTACTTGTAATTATTTAACATGGTAACTTTATCACACTCTGGAGACTCACCATAGTTTATATATTTTACCTATCTATCACATCTTCCACTTGCAATTTAACTGTCTCTAGAGTATGATATGCTGTTTTGGCTTAATCTCACTCATGTTCAATGCACTAATGCAGACAACATTCAATCATCATTCATTTTGTTGCATAAGTGATACGTTGGAACTCGGGAGTTGAGTTTATGCTCGACCCTCAATTTTCAGGGCGTTACAAGTGCTTATGCGCTCATGTCGATTAATTCAGCGTGTGCTCGTACCAATCAAACTTATATAATAAAACCAATTGGCCAATTGTGTGTTTACCATGTGTGGACATCCCTGCTTGAATCTAAGGTACCACTTTCTAATGTAAAGACCCGTTTCAACCATGGTACCTCGATCTGCTAAGACTCATGAGCCGCGCATGGTGGTCTAGGACACCATTTTCGAGCTGTCGACCTACGCCAAGGTGATCAACCACCCCGTAGTGACCAGTGAGCAACACAGACTCGTGAGCCGAGCATGGTGGTATGGGACACCATGTTCGAGCTATCAGCCTACGCCGAGGTGAATAGCCACCCCGTAGTGACCCCGAGTATAAACTTTGAATTTGCCTATCCTTTGATTTTCATGGGGAGTGATGCCCTACAACTTGCCTATCGTATGTGTTTAACTAGGATTGACGACCCTAGATGGATCTTTCATTAGGGTCAGTGATATAAAGGGAGGTACCCTAGCTTCCCTAACCTGTTGTATGAATAAGCTTAATTAAATACTTGGCTAACATACTCATGCATCACATTGCATTAGTTAGGATTGTGCTTTTGGCGTGGAAGGTGCACTTAAGGGTGATTGTCATATGCGATTAGGTGTTGACTTCGCTTGTTGAGGGAGCTTTGGATGTGAGGGCATGCATCATTACTTGCTTCCATTCCTACATTAACAAGAGTAGTTAGGAAGTGATTGTCATGTTGCTTTATCATTACTGCTTGATGAATTGATAACATGTTAACCTTTGCCTTATAGTACCACTGAATTGATCACTCACTCACACTCTGGGATGGTGTTTTAAAACACCAACTATACACTGGTTTAAATGCAGATGATGATGAGGCCTATGCGGCGGAACAGGTTTCATAGACGAGGAGGAGGAATTCTCCTACGTACAACTCTCAGGCAGGTTTATGTAGACCTAGAACTGCGTCGCCGGGATTACAGGGTTATGGAATAGATGAACACTTTATATTTTGATATTTTGTAAATTTTGGAACAATACATGTAAATATTCAACCTAGTCACATACTTACACTTTGGAGTTTGTACATCACTTACTTGTTCAATCATTCATGTTTTAGTCTTCCGCTCACTTAAACTAATCACATCCAGAGTATAGTATGCTGTTTTGGTATAATCCCACTCATGTTTAATACATTAATATGGACAACATTTAAACATCATTATCCATGTTGCATAAGTGATGCGTTGGATCTCGGGAGTTGAGCTTTGCTTGACCCTCGAAATCCGGGGCGTTACATCGCTTTAGATCCACTAAATTGAATTACGCTACTTTGATTGCTAGTATGTGAAATAAATGTGAATTTGAACGAGGTCACTCGTGTGTTTTCATTTAGTTAACACCCGAGAACTCAGGATCGAAGTCTCTGTACTCGGGTGCCGATTTTCGGGCCTTACAAATTGGTATCAAAGCGGAGTATTGAGATAACCAGGACATTGAGAATGTGGATTATACAAACCACAATAACTATGGTTGAGACACTTATGATTAGAGGTTGGTCCTGTAGATGATATTCCTGATTTTTGGAGTACCCGTTAGTGTAAAAAATCTAATAAATTAGAGATAATGAACCATGTGAGCAAACTCCTCGGTTTGCTATGGTTAGAAACTTGAAACTCAGAAATTGGAGTGTAGGGTTTAATTTCTTATAGTGTGTTTCGACCAGAAACAAATGCATTCAATTTGGGAGAATTATTTTACTCAATAATTAACAAAAGAAAGATAAAGAGAACAATCACGATATTTATTTATTCTGAATTCTTTACATCCTTTAACTCCTTTGATTCCAAAGTATTTGCATAATACAATACAAATATCAAATGTTCCAATTATTAATTTCTGCAGCATTTCAGATTGCATCATGATCTTCAATATAGGGATGTTGTTCTGATGGAATAATGTTCATCTTGATTGATCCCATTCTTCTAAGAAGATACTTTAGTCTTTCAGTCCAGATTAGTGTCTCTTTCATAATCTTCTCCTAAGCTGACTGTCCACATAGTGGACTTATTGTGCACACATGGCTATCATGCGGGCCACTTGTACGGATCATGGGTTGTGCGCCCCATCCCTGTTGTGCGGAAAACTGGTTGTGCGCCGCACAAAGGGTACTTCCAGTACCTGGGTTCTTTTGAAATTTGGATCTCTCTCTGTTGCTATGGTATTGCTCGAATGAATCAACTATAGGGGATAGTGGGGTATTTATAGCCTTCGGCACGTGTGGGCTCTTCTCGAAAGGAGTTGTGCGTTGCACGCTTTGTGCGGCCATACCAATTGTGCACTGCACAAATGAAATTTCAAAAGCAGCTCTTATTATGCGCAATACAACAACACTTTCACAGCAGCTACTGTTGTGCGCTGCACAATGTTATTTCCACCATAGCTTCTGTTGTGTACCGTACAACCAATTGTTTTGTAGCATTCATGCTTTCTTCATAATTTATCCTCTTCTTCTGATCAATTTTTTTTATGCCTCAACAAATGCCCCCTTGATCGTTCATTTCTGATTTTCTTTCTTCAAGATGAAATGGAGGATCAATTTAGACATTTTCATTCATTTTCCTCATTTGCACACAACCACTGCCTGTTGTGCGGTTAGGTCCACACAATGGCCCCGAGTCCAAAGTTCTATATAAGCAGGACTCATGTTCATTTCACTCATCCAAAATTTCTATTCAAACTCTTCTGTGCACCAACCCTTTTTCCATACAACATGCTCCTGCGCACAATACTTTCTAGCGAACAACAGAGCTTTGCACACAACGCCTTTAGCACGCAATAGAGCTTTGGGCACAACACCTTCAGCGAACAACAGTTGCCTCCTGCCCAAAATTTTTTCTAAATACTTGAACTCTACTAAATTTTCTTCCTATATTTGATCCAATCGTCTTCATCCTTCAAGCATGAAACATTCGAAAAGCTTGCCTTTAAGAAAGAAACAATATGCATCTTCTTCAGGATCTAGGCAAGTTTTCCAACATTCTTGGAATTATGTAGAGACAAATGAGGAAACTTTAAAACTTCATAACCCCTCTGACAACAAAACAACTGTCATTCTCATCAATTTACGGTGTCATTGGTCTATCTTACACAGTGAACCATTCGATCAACAAAATATCGTTGTTTCCGTGGATAATTGGATCATGAAGGAACCGAGAATTTTGAAGGGATATCTAGAAGAGAATGAACCTCACCAAAGAGATGGTAGAATTCATAAAATGAGATTTTTGCGTCCATTCCACAATCCTCAACATCCTTTCCCTGCTCATTATTTCGAAACTGCTTAGCAACTTTTCTTTTCTGAAAGATTACTTTGTTATACAGAAAAATTCTCAGCAATAGGTCTTCTGTCTCTTCACAATTTATATAATGCTTGGGCTCGAGCCGTCGCTCGGAAACACACCACCATTCTGGAGCAGATTAACCTCTCTAATGCCATTATAGCTACGTCAGAACATTTTCACGCAAATGCAACTATCTTCATAGGCTTTGCAATTATTGGTTTCCAATTACCAACTCATTCCATCTTCCTTCAGGCGAAATAAGTATTACGTTATGGGATCTTGTTTGCATAGCAGGTCTTCCCATCACGGGCAATATTTTTGATGCATATACCATCTAATGGAGAATTCGCTCTAGCTTCCACAGGGGACAACAAAGCTGAAATTTCAAAGACCACACTTGAACTTTTCAGTGTACTGGCTAATTTTCCTCAACCTAATCGCATTACTTCTCTGTAATGGCTAGCTCATTTTTCTCGAAGGCTACGGTACACTTTCTTCTTCCTGCCTTCTATTTCCAAAATTTCGATCTTATATGGTCTCGCTTCATTAATTGTATCTTTACCTTGACAGCTTTGCAGGCCATAACCATCAAGAACTCAACACCATTCGTAAGAACATTAAGAATACCTCTAAATACAGTTCTTCCTGCGAACTAGCCACTTTTCTAGCATACTGGTTAAGCTTGGTAATATTTTCAAACTCTGAATAAATAGATATCATCAGGCCATCTTTCTTTGTACTCGCAGGTACAATGGCAGAGAGCCAAAAATATACACTAGCTCCTCCGGTTCTGTGCTCCCTATATCGTGCTTTTGGGGATGTCATTTTTGGTTTTAAAGATCCTTCCTCCGAATCTTTTCCTGTTTGCACTCCATGGCATTTCTTCATAGGCTGGCTAGGAGTGTACTTCCCCTAGATATTTGATGACTCTAGAAGAGCATATTCGAACCCTGATCGTCTTCCTATTTAACATTATCAAATAAGAAAGATGATTGAGAAGTCAAATGGCTAGGTCACTAGAAAGATAGAAAGCAATTATCCTATTGACTTCCATTAATTTCCATTTATTAGCTCTCCTGAAGATGTAGCAATTGTTGATGATGATTCCATCTCATTTGGCGAACATTTGTTTCTTGTCTCCATCAGGTCCAGTACTCTTCCTTTGAGGGAAGGCAGTGTATTCTGGCGTGAACCATACTATCCAAGTAGATTTGCTCACCAGTTTAGATTCGATCAAACTGTACTAGAGACTTGTGATATCATCACTAAAGCAATGAGAAGTTACGGCGTCGGGCCATATAATTGGGCTTTGATATGGAAGCAACTCTTGAATGTTCATACTGGATCACATTTCATAATTCCCAGTTATAATTATCCAATTAGCACTTCTTATTACTGGATGCGTTGGTGGGTTCATCAGTATTACTTGGTGGACAATTGTTACCCAGTAGATCATTGTATATGGATTCTTCCTCCTCACCTAAAATGTTATCAGAAAGGCCAAGGCATTGGCTATTTCGAAGAAATAGACTGTGCCCCCTCTCCGGGCCAACTCTGCATAAAATTTCTTCAGAAGATAATACTTCTAAAGTAAAACCTGTCGATACTCTTGAAGGATGGATAGCCTTTGGCACTCCTTTGAAGAATACACCTAAGTCTCCGAATTTTCAAGAAGAAAATGATGATTCTTCACAATTCTATCCTCCTCCTCCCTTACAGATTTTACGAGATAACCCTCCTCTATCATCAGAAAGGTGAGAGATAGAAAGACATCATCGTCCTCTTCAGAAAGATAAACATATCATAATTGAAGACTTACCCTCTTCAGAAGGATAAACATATCATAATTGAAGACTCATCTATAAGTGTGATGTTTTTTAGCTCCTTTGATTGTCAAATTTTGTAGTGCCAAAACCTATTGGAATTCTTGTCTTGTCCAGCACCTCTACATATCCAGGTCTGTGCATCTCATGTACAAGAGTAGAAGTCTTTAGCCCAAGAGATAATGTGATTCAAGTTCTTCGGTTTCAAGCTTCAATATACATCAAGTGATGTATACAACACCATATGATAGTTCACTCCTTCAAGTTTTAAAGTACGAGGTGTCAAAGCTTCGTCTAAAGGCAAAGTACAACTCAAGTTCAAGCTTCAATGAATGTCAATTTCAAGCTTCAAAAGTCACAAGTTCAAGATTTTCTACATGACAAGACATCAAGCTTCATGAACTTCAAAGAACGACTATTAACTGAGGGAAAAGAAGCTCTCAATGTTCATACTTCATGTATAAGGTATGAATGACCCTAGATTGACCCTAGGGTAGGTCATTTTGAATACATAATTCATTTAGATAATTTTATAAGTGAATAGACTATTTCTCGACTAGTCTTAGATTGTGTTTGACTAGTCTTAACACTGGCTTGACCAGTCCAAGAAATTCATCGACCAGTCCTAAGTTTGTTACAAATTTTCAAAATATTTTGTTAAGCCTCGACCAATCCTGGAAACCTCTCGACTGGTCGTGTGAATAGTGCTCAACTCGTTCTCGACTAGTCCTGCAGCCTCAACTCAAAGTCCAGCAACTAAATCTGGTTCCACACGACCAGTCGTGGACAAGTCACAACCAGTTGTGGAGGTCCCTCGACCGGTCATGAAGGGCTTACGACCAATCGTGGAACGACTTTATCCGATCGCACTTAAAATTTTAAAAATTTGTTAGTCCTATGACTAGTCGTGGTGTCCTCAGGACTAGTCGTGAACGTGATTTCTTCACCTATAAATATAGCACGAATTTCAAAGTTTTTCATTCAATTCAAGCTAAATCAATACGCTACTCCGAGAGATAAGTTAGTGATCTTTTTAAGCAATATTGTGCTCATTTAATATTCTCTTTTATTAGCTTTCTTTGTATTTAATTTTGTATTCTGCATTCAAATTATATTTGAAAGAGGGATTGAAGTACTCCCATTTCTTGGAATCAAAATCAAATCAAGGTAGCCCAAGGTGCTTTAAATCTAAAATCGATTTAGAACCTAGAACCATTTCATAAGTGAGTTTGGACATTGAACTTCTATGTTGAACTTCTATTCTGATTTGGTTCTTTTAGGCTGCATCAAAACGAGAATATCCAGGTAATTTACATTATTGTAAATTTCTATTTTTTGGTTTCATTGAGATTGTGCCAGAAAAATCTCTCTGTTTTGTTTTGTCTCAGGTGATCCAGAAAACTCGGAGTGTGGGGTTTTTGAATTGTGTAAGCCCATTTAAAAGACACAATTGTGAGGGTTTTAGGTGAACCTGGAAAAACCTATTTTCATAGTGAACGCTAATATCCACTGTGTGAGGATATTAGGAGTGGAGTAGTTGTGTGGTTATTTTTCTAAACAGTTGGTGTACACACAAGCGAACCACTATAATTTTTGGTCTTGTGAATTGATTGCTTATTTATTTTTGTGGATGATTGTAATTTCCCTTTTCGCATTGTGGAGAATGTTGTAATTTCTTTTATGCAGATGTGGAGAATGTTGTAATAGCTTAGATTTCTTTCCTTGCTATTTATTTCTTTATTCCTCTGTATCAATTTGAGTTTTTGATACACAAACCGTTCTAGTAAGGTTGTCCTATCATAAACCCTTGGTTTTTATGGTGTAAGGTTATCCTTAGAACAACATTTGTATCAACCTCTCAATACTCGTTCTTTTGAGGTTGTCTTTAAATTCAGCATTGTGGGATTGTCTATTGCTATCGGTATTTAATTTATCTAAATTTTGTTGTTAGTTTTTTAATTTGGCATAGTCCTATTCACCCCCCTCCCCCCCCTTCCAGGACATATAGCTCGGCCTTTTCATCATCCTCTTCAAAAGGATTAACATATCATATTTGAAGGCTTGTGATTTGTAACATCCCGAAAAATCGGGGGTCGAGCATAACTCAACACCCGAGTTCCAGAACATCACTTATGCAACATAGATAATGATGATTAAATGTTGTCTGCATTAGTGTAGTGAACATGAGTGAGATTAAGCCAAAACAACATATCATACTCCAAAGACAGTTAAATTGCAAGCGGAAGACTGTGATAGATATATAAAATATATAAAAACTGTGGTGAGTCTCCAGAGTGTGATAACATTACCAGGTTAATAAATTTCATGTACATTTCTAAAATATACCACATGTGAGGAAGTGTAATGTCTTCTATCCCAAGTACCATAGCCCCGTCAATACAATACCAGGTCTTCATAGACCCGTCAGAGATTACATGTAGGAGAACTCCTCCTCAACATCATAGTAGCAGTCCGGCTCTGCTTCAGAAGCATCACCATCACCTGAAACTCAACAAATCTGGTTGGTGTGTACAACACCGTCCCATAACGTGGGAGTGAGTGATCAACTCAGTGGAACAATAAAGCATAGGTTAACATGTTATCAACTCAGTCAAGCAGTAATGATAAAGCAATATAATCAAACACTCATAACTACTCTTGTTAATGCAAGTATGAATGCAGTCATGATGTACGCCCTTGCCAAACCACCCTCATGCGACACCATCTTACGTTTGCAAATGCGTTCATCCCTCAGTGCTCCACATCTACCAGGCACATGCAGTGCGAGAGCATGATTATCGAGTAATTATTAGTCCATTTCAAACAGAAGGATTGGGAAACTAAGGTACCTCCCTTGTATCATTCCCAAACATGATCCATTCTAGGGTCGTCAATCCTAGATAATCTCATACGACAGTATATTTCTAGGTCGCTGCAAAGGCTGCCAGGGCTGTTACACACAAAGGTTACACCACTCCCCCATCACCTTTTTAATGGTTCATCACTATACAGATACAGGCCTAGTTCATACTCTATACACTGTGGCAACACTCGTGGCCTCACCGCAAATTCAGAGTATGCTCGAGGTCATAACAAAGGGCTGTCAGGGCTGTTACACACATAGGTTACACCACTCCCCCATCACCTTATCAATGTAGGCCGACAGCACGAATATAGTGTCCCATACCACCATAATCAGCTCACGAGTCTGGTTGCTCACTGGTCACTACGGGGAGACACGTGGCCCCAGCGTAGGCCGACAGCTTGACCACGGTGTCCCATACCACCATGCCTGGCTCATGAGTCTTAGCGGATCGAGGTACCATGGTTAAAAGGGATTTCACTGGTAAGTTTGGTACCCTAGGTTCAAGCAATAGTGTCCAAACATGGTGAACATACATTAGACAGATCAGGTTACTTGACGAGCTCGGCTAGCTCGAGCGCACAACAAGTTGAACGACATGAAGTGCATAACACTTCGCGTGGCTAACCACTATCGCCAACCGAAGTACGACTCGGGTTCGTCGAACACATCTCACGTGGCAAATGAATCACAACCACGAATTCAATTTTGGTACCGATTGTCTGGACTATAATCATAGCCCCAAACACAATCAATTGCAGATAGATAAAGCAGTAATGAATCAAGATTCAAATCATACAACCAAAGTCTGATATTATCCGTTTAGGGCTGCCAGGGCTGTTGCACGTACTCGTTGCTCCACTCCCCCATCACCCATGACGGATCATACAACATAAATATGAATTTAAACATATGCATTACATAGATAAAATCATAAAAGCAGTTGAGCATGTTATGAAGCACAACACAAGCATGAGTTTGTACATATTCAATTCCTAATCACACAACTATCCAAGGAAAACATACACATAGTTAAAAGAAGTTGAGAATCATATCTCAACACCCTTATACATTACAATTTGCTAACTACTACTCATTCAGACACTTCAACAATCACTTTAAAAGACATACATCAACATACATGACATATGCTGATCACATAGGCATTAGGCCAAATCCTTTCACTAGGGAGTTGCTCCAATCATAACACACGTACACCCACGACGGATAGTCATGGAAAGTAGGAATCCAAGTTCCATATTCATTTGAACATTTTCACAAACACTTGGGCTACCCATTTCAACATATATAGCGTATAGTAGCCGTGGCGTGATTCAGGGCAAATCCTTTCGTCAAAGGGGTATCGCTAATACAACAATCATATATCCATGACAATTAGTCATGGCGAGCACGAATGAGAATCCTATACTCATTCAGTCATTTTCACAAACACTTAGAATACACTATTTTAACATACATAATGTATATTAGCAAAAACATGTATTAGGGCGAGTCCTTTCGCCAAACAAGTATTTTATCCATATATAATATATTAATACAGCAAATAATCATGGCAAACACATTTCCAAAATTTATACGTATACGGTACTTTCTACAAATACCAAGAGTATGTAAAATTCCATATTCTTCATCTTTAATCGAAACAGAAAACAGATAGCACTTTGTACATGTGCAATTGCATGCAGATCATGAATCTATCATTATCTGACATTGAAAGCGTTGAAAACCATAACCTATACACCAAAAGTCCGCACCTTTTGTCGTAGAATCGTAACGGAGTCTATAGGTTTGCTAAGCTTTTGCATTCGGCAGTTTGCTAACCTAGAGAATGAAATAGGTTAACTATTTCATAACCTACAACTATCAAAACCCCAAATCAGTTTCGGGTTAGGGTTTCTTACCTAGAAACGGAGCTAGAATCGCCGGGAAAGCGATTAGAATGGAGTGGTTGAGCATGGATAGCAGCAGGGAAGAGTGGCAGGGAGAATCTCCCATTGCTCTCACACTTTCTCTCTCTTTCCTCTCTTCTCTCTCTAGGGTTTCTCTCAAATTCGTATGGCTGCAGTGAGAGAGGGTTTAAGGTCCTTATATAGTCTAAAAACTCACCGAAATAGACTCCAGGTTAAAGTATACTTAGGTTATAACCAAAGCGGGTCATTTCAGCTCAACGGAGGACTTTTAGTGGGCCTCCTTGAGCCAAAGGTTGGACTTAAGCTCACTAACACCAGATCTACGTTTAGTTAAGTTTTCGTTTCGGTCGGGATTCCAGATCACGCGTGGCGGACCAGTTTCAGTTCAACGGTCAGCGGATCTCGATCGGAGATTCCGAGTACATGGATATATGTATGAAATTTCTCCTGATCCGAGGGTGTAATTTGGTCTGATTCTGACGGTCTGGTTGCTTAATACTGATCCGCAAGCAAGAGGTGCCAGATTACTATTTGAGATATTTTATTTTGAATTAATTTCACATTTCTCACACTCTTCACTCCGAGCTCAAGCGAATAACGCTGGGACTCTATCTGGAGTTGATTTCCGAGATGGTTGTCAAGCCCAGCAAGGTGGTCCTAATTCCTTAACTTCTTGTTCATCGGACTTCCGACGTGCGGTCCAGATCTGATACGGAGTTTCGTGATGCTCCCGAGAGCAGACGGGTAATGAGATTGATCCTAGATTTTAGGGTACCCTAGCGTTAATGATTCTACAAGTTTTGGGTCTTGCAGATTGTATTTAAAGTGATTGGTGCTAATTTCACAGTACTCTAGTTTCACACTGGCTAATCCTCGCCTAATTTCTAGAGGATTTAGTCCTGAGTAATTTCTATCTGAGGTGGTACCTGGGCCTTTGTAGTTTGTATATAAAGTGATCCAAGTTATACTACTTAGCTAGTTTAAGATAGTGTCTAGGGTGAAAGTACTTAGAAAAATTTAAAGAATAAGGTGGTGAAGGGTGGGATTTGTGAAAGAAATGGGTTCAGAAGCGATTTTAGCCTTTGGGACTGAGTTTTGGCAAGTTAATAAGGTGTTAGGATCGACCCATTGCCTAAGGACGTCTTATTCCAGGTTGGCAAAAATTCGGGATGTTACATGATTGATCTTGAAGCATTTTGGCTTTATAATAGAAAGTAGTGAACATTTTAATCAAACTTTGTATTGTTGTAATCCAACCTGTTTCAGAAGATATGAATTTTGTATGTTTGTTTAATCTAAGCATGAGATTTTCATGATTCATGAGTTTTTCTTGTCAGGCAATTTGCATCTCTGAGCATATCTTAAATAGAACAGACGAACATATGCATTCGCAATATCAATGAATTTGCAGCACTTTGATGCTACGCATAGTTTAAGCTCGAGCTAGTATACTTTGACTGAATATACCTTGATTGGACATGACTTAACTTGACTGAACTCGATTTGACTTGACTGGACTTGACTTAACTTGACTGGACACTTTCACACACAGTTTAAGCTCATGAGTAGTGGAGCTACCACAGTTTTTTAGACTCATGTTGGAGTCGGGTCTTACGCGAATGGTCTCTGTAACTCTTATGAGTTCGCTGGACTTATCGCGGTGGGAGAGTTCACAAGTCCAGTGAAGCTACCAAGGCCATGAACTCGATGGGATTTACGCACAGGGTTGGCCACAGTAACTCTCTATAGTTCAAGAGGCACGCAAGGCTACCTTTGGGGGTACTAAATCCAAGGCCGCCAATCCATCAATGAGGAGGCTAAAAGCCCGTTCTCATGAGTTATTACTAAAATCAAACTAGGGATCTGGGGGGTCTTACACATGGTTAGCCTATCTATGGACGAGCCAAAGAGCGCACATTGCACCCTGCTTTTTCTTCGCCTGTAAGGTCGGACCCATTCACAGGAGAGCATTTTCTCTCACATTCCCCCGCGACGCTGTCGGAAGCTATACAGACGGTATTAGTCTCACGCATGACTGGTCGTTGTCGACGTTTTGGCCACTTAGGGCTTTTAGTCGTTGGCTTCATCCGCTGTTAGGGCCACTAGCTTCTCACTGATGCCCGCTTAATTTTATATTTTGTTGATGATGGTACATCTTATGCGTAGTTGGCCGTATAGGCTTTGCTGAAGATAACAAATCAATAATTGATATATCGTCATGGCTGATGATGTTCTAATAATGTTCATGATTAAAATAATACATCGGCTGTATCGGCTCAGTGATGATATCAATTTCAATAGGATGACTTTTGTGTCAGCGATCAATGACGACAGCGATAATTGCTAATTTAGTGATAATCATCGGCGATTGACAATAATTGACGATAATATAATTTTTGATGTACTTGATCTTGATATGCTTGATTGATAATATGCTTAAGAATTTTCCTTTGCTTGAGAATTCACCTTTTATTCATTCATACGGAGAAGAATACATGGCTTTGCCTTTTGAGGCTATTTCAGCTTTTTATGTCTTGCCCCCTTTTGATTAGGAAGTATTGTATTTATAATCTTTGTAATCAAAATCACAATGACCTTCAAAGACAATAAGTCTTGATGCAACGAATTCTTGACAAATATACTGATGCCCTATCATTGCATACGGATCATCTAAGATTAAAATTGCCTCCAGTTTCAAATCAATCAGGCTTGTGTACTCTTATCTCCTCTCTTATGTCGTACGCTTTCCTTATGACTATTCCGCCATTATCAAACATTTTCTGTAATATATTCTTTAAATTGAAGCAATTCTCAGTTCGATATCCGAGGAAACAATGATAATAGCAATAGACGCTTTTGCTTATTTTCTTCATCTCCTTTGGATGTTTTGGCCATGACAATTTAATCTTCTCTACTGCTAACCATTTATTCAGCATAGGAAGTATATCATCTTCTTCAAACAAATAACTTCCATAATCCTTGGACTGTCCGAATTCTTTCTTTATTTTCTTGGCTATATGTTTATTCGTGTCTCTTCTGTTAGATTTCCTTTGTTTAACTTGTCGATTCTTCATCTTTCTTTCTTCTTCTGTGATATTAATTGAAGTTCTTTTAAGATTTCAAAAGATCTCACTTTTATAAGAATCTATTTTTGCAGTGATCTTTTCTATATGGTCAGCCTTTTTTATTAGATCTTGAAAGGTGCATATATTCAAACCAATAAGACTCAATGCAATATTTGGTCTTATGCATCCTATGCATAGCTTGATTTGTTCTCTTTTTTCTTTCACCAACCGTAAACTTGGTGCCCCCAGGGTTCTCCATCAACTAATGAATTCTTTGACCGGTTTATCTTCTCCTTGGTGAATAGAAGCTAAGTCATTACTGACTTCTTCAGAAGATGATCTAGCAAATTGCGAATTGTAACGAGAGTTTATGATGGAATCTATTGCAGCTAGCCATTCTCTTGCCTCAACAATTTCCCTTTGTCTTTCAAGATTTTCAACGGATCTCTTGCAAATGTCATGTTCACAGTCACTTTCTTGTCTGGCTTCTCATTCTTTTTCATTACTATCTCACGTTGTTTTATCATCCTTTGCAACATGTCCTTTAGTGTAAAGCAATTTTTCGTTTGATGTCCTACATAACAATGATAACGGCAATATCTCTTATCCTTAGTCATTTCCACTTCTTCTAGATGCCTGGGCTGAGGTAATTAAATGGTCCCGACAGCTAATAATTGTTCCATCATTGGTATGACATCTTCTTTTTCAAAATCATATTCTTTATGATAGTCATGCGATCGAGTTCGGTTATTTTTTACTCGATCCTTATACCGATCTGAATCTTCTCTCTTCCTTGTTTCTCGCTTACTGTAAAAGTATTCCTTTTTTTTTTCTTGATTAACGGTATTTACCATTAATCTATTCGATCCTCTTCTTTTTGTCCTGATTTGAAATGCTGGAATTTTTCTGGCCATCAATTCTAATGCATGCGCTTTCCTCGCGAGGTCTTGGAAAGTCTTTATATTAACACTTATGATCCTGACGGCAATTCCTGGCTCCATAGAATTTAAACACATGTTTACTTGTTCTTTTTCTTCTGACAATTGTCTGCACGAAGCCCCCAACGTCTTCCACTTGTCGATGAATTTCTCCACGGGCTCATTTTCCCTTTGTCTGATAGAGGCCAATTCTGCAACACTGACGTCACGTTCTGATGAGAAGAAATTGGATATAAATGTGTCTTGCATCTGTTCCCAAGTTCTTATCGACTCCGGTGTCAAATTACAATACCATCGAAATGCTTTGCCAGTCAAGGAAGAACCGAACAACTGTAAATAGTACTGTGAAAAGTAGAGAAGTTCCCCATAGTGGTGATGAAGTCTACGAGATGTTCTTCTGGAGACCCATCTCCATTAAACTTCTAAAAATCTGGTTGCTTGAAGTTTGATGGGAATGGAGCATCTTCTACCTCTCTTGGATACGATGTTCTGTATCAAAACCTCCCAGTATGTTCACGCTCTCTGACAACTTCCACAACCATCTATCACATCTTCTCTTGCATTATTGCCTAATAGCTGGAGTAGATCCGTGCGATCTTATTCTATATGGCAATGAACCCTTGGGTTGTTGCTCTTGTTCATTCATAGCCGCCATTATCGGCAGGGTCGTCGCTTGAGCCATGTTATGAGCGAGAGCAACCAAAGCTTCTCAGAGGCTTCAACACTCCTCCATTAAGATTCTTTAAGCTTCGACCATCTCAATCATACGTTCATCAACATTTGGTGGGGGACCTTGACTAATTCCTTCCATATGCATAGTGGCTTCTTTACTCCATGATGAAGCTGTCGTTAGAGTGGATTAGGAATATAACGATATAATGAGACTTATCGAAAGAGGAGTTTCAACTGATTTTCCTATACTTCCATAATATTTGGTTGATTGTGATACAACTTGAGGTGAGGCGGGTACTGGCGGGCTTATCATCAGCAACTTACCTTTCTGATTACTTGTCCATTAAGTTCCTACAGTAGGAAAAGCTGGGAAATCCCGCGATGTCAACGAGGAACGGATTTCCTGGGGTATCTCGCTGGAGGAACGAGTTCGGGGTTCTTTCTGGCTACATTTCGTGTCACTGGCCCTTTGATTTTTTGTGCCGACGAGCTCATCCTGGTAGTCAGAATGTTTTGGGTTTTTGATCTTCGGTGCAACACAACAACCCAATCATTCTCATTCCCTCATACCAATGGTGAGGCGGTTACAACTGCGGCAATGGCTTGAGACTTATTGTGTCTAACTTGCATAGACTCTTTCTTGTAATGCAGGGTTCGTCTGCTGGCATATTCTATGACAAACCCAGTTGATGTAAAATAAAAGACCATCTTGTTTGTAGCGGTCTCCATTAGTTGATTGTAGTCTTTTCCTTCCTGGGTGATTGAGAAATAATATAAATCAGTATTTAAATAAAAGATACTTTACTTTGGAGATGAAAGGGAGGATGTTTCCATTGAGAATCGCCATTTGGCGCCTGTACGACGCCAAACAGAGGTGAAAATTCTGTATTGTTCCTAAGTTAATATCAAGTAAAATAGCAGTCCCTAACAGAGTCGCCATTTTGTTTCGACCAGAAACAAATGCATTCAATTTGGTAGAATTATTTTACTCAATAATTAACAAAAGAAGGATAAAGAGAACAATCACAATATTTATATATTCTGAATTTGTTTACATCCTTTATCTCCTCTGATTCCAAAGTAAAGTATTTGCATAATACAATTCAAATATCAAATGTTCCAATTATTAATTTTTGCAACATTTCAGATTGCATCATGATCTTCAATATAGGGATGTTGTTGTGCTGGAATAATGTTCATCCTGACTGATCCCATGCTTCTAGGAAGATACTTTAGTCTTTCAACTTAGATTAGTGTCTCTTTCATAATCTTCTCCTAAGCTGACTGTCCACACAGTGGACTTATTGTACGCACATGGCTATCATGCGGGCCACTTGTGCGGATCATGGGTTGTGCGCCCCATCCCTGTTGTTCGGACAACTGGTTGTGCGCCGCACAAAGAGTACTTCCAGTCCCTGGCTTCTTCTGAAATCTGGATCTCTCTCTGTTGCTCTGGTATTGCTTGAATGAATCAACTATAGGGGATAGTGGGGTATTTATAGCCTTCCGCACGTGTGGGCTCTTCTCAAAAGTCGTTGTGCACTGCACCCTTTGTATGGCCGTACCAATTTGCATTGCACAAATGAAATTCCCAAAGCAGCTCCTGTTGTGCGCAGTACAACAACACTTTCACAGTAGCTTCTGTTGTGCGCCGCACAATGTCATTTCCACCATAACTTTTGTTGTCCGCTGCAGAACCAAATGTTTTGTAGCATTCATGCTTTCTTCAAAATTTCTCCTCTTCTTTTGATTAATTTTTTATGCCTCAACTTTGTCCTGATGATTTTGATTTTGAATTTGAACTTAGAAATGATGAACTATAGGATCAAATTCTCGATTTTATGATGCTTTTGAACTTTAACGTGGAAATCAGAGATTTAGGATCGCCCTGATTAGTTTTGCCATGTTTAAAGTGTTTGAGTATGTGTGATTTTGACTTAAAATGAGTAAATTCGGTAAACCCCTCTAAGGAGTAAGATTTAGCATTAGGGTTTAAAGACTTAGTAGGATGAGTGATCCGGGCTCGGTAGAAACTCGACCAACAAGTACAAAGTTATAGTTTTATAGAATATGAACAGTGGGACTTTGTTTCTCTAAGTAATAGTTAAGGGTCATTTGACACCATGAATTCAGAGGGATTTGAGGAGATTTCAATTCCCCTGGTTGTTTGACACCATAATAGGCCATTTGGTGCAGGGTGTTAGATGGAATTACATTTAGTCTCTTGGAATTGCATTTGGTCCCATGCAAGATTTCCCTTATTTTGAAATTCACTACACATGTGGGCCCCACATTGATGCATGCGTTTATCCATGCTGTCCATCCATATACCCCGTTTACACATGACATTCTGGTTATACATGTGTACAAGTGAACGACATCTGCTGTGGATTTGGTCTGTTGCTTACAATTCCATGGTCCACCAAACATGATTTGTCTTAGTCCGGTGTTTTCCTGTAGCATAAATTTTATCCCAAGCATCGGATTGGATGGCTATAATACCGTTATATTTCCAGACATGCAATCATTATGCGATAATGATGTTAATCCCATCTAATACAATTCAATACCATTCAATTCCACGAACCAAACACCCCCTAAAGTAATTAGGAGTTTCAAATCTCCTCAAAGAAAGGGTTTGAAATCCTCGATGAGAGATTGGATTACATTTAAAATGCTTCCAAGAGTTGCATGTGTAAGATGTGTCACTAGACTAATAAACCATTGGGTACATGGCCCACTAATGATATACTAAAACAACTACATTATCAGTTGCATCACAATAATTACTTTAATATAATCATTAGCATCCAAACATTGTCCATGTAAATCAACGGTTAAAAACCATCCGATACTTGGAATCTCGACATTTTCGAGCAAAGTACATATTTCAATGGGCTTATTACAACCATTATGTCAAACATTACATACATTCACTAATTAGAGATATTAAAGTTGATTTAGTATAATTAAATTCAAACCCTTGTAAATATATAATGCATAACTACTCCAAATCTATAGAGCTTCTCTGGACTCCTCACATAGATACCTCGAATTTATGAGGAAAAATAAGAAAATAGAAATAAAATCTAGAAAATTTGAAATTCCATTGGTAGATAATAAAAACAAATTTACAATCCTTTAAATAGTGATACCAAACCTTGTAAGAAGTTCTAGAATCAAATTCCAACTCAAACTCCCTAAAATTCGTAATTTAATATAAATAGTAAATTTTCTATTTATAGTATCTTATCTAGCTTAACCACTTTATTCTTCTAAATTTTCTAAGAACTTTTCAAGTTGGACACAACTCCTAAAGCTCAAAGGATGAAGAGTTATAATCAAATTAAAACTTACTATAAATAGTAAAAATGGAAACAAATTGGATTTTCGACCATCGACCTGATGGAATCTTGAAAAATAACTAAGTTAGTTGGCTAAAGTAGCTTCTCCTACCCCAAAATCATATATGGTACTTCAAGTAACTCATTCTAGTTTGAGAGATATGCTTGTTGAATGAATAAAGAAAGAAAGAGAGAGAAAAATAATTATATACGCTTATATATGCATATATACATATACGTATAGTAGAGAAAAAAGTGGGAAAAAAATTCCTTTTGTTAAAAATAAATAAATAAATCGGGCGGCACAACCGTTTGAGCGGCGGTGCCCCATTGGAATCCGCTAGTTGGCAGCCGTGCCACCGCGGTAGTGGGGCACCACTATCGGATTCCACCAGGCGGTGGCGGGACCACCACCAGAGTGGCGGTACGTGGTGGCTCCACCAATGGAAATTTTCAGGAATTTTAAAAATTTTTAGTAAACATAAAAAAATTCATATCTCCTTCAATATAACTTCGATTGGGGTGATTCAAAATCTAGATTGAAGGTTAATGAGTCTACTTTTGTATAAAAATAAATAAATAATAAAATAAATTTATAATATAGTTAATTTTAGGATGTTTGGACAACTATCCAAAAAGTATTAATTTCGGACAACTGTTACTTATAGAATTTTAATATTTTTTCTACAACTCGAAATGAATTAAAATTTTGTGAAGTGAGTTTAAACTTAATGATAAACTATTATAAAATTTTTAAAAATAATTTAGTTACTAAATATATAAGAAACGTTACAAGAAATAGAGACATTTTGAAATCATACAAAATTCATTGGTTTTCGACAACCGTTACTTCCATAAATTTTTATAATTTTTCTAGAGCTTTAAATGAAATGAAATTTTATGAGATAAAGGTTAAATTGATTATGAATTGCCAAAAAAATTATAAAAATAATTTAGTAACTAAATGTGACAAAGATGTTATGAAAAATAGATGGGTTGAAATAAAAAATTTCTGCAACTTCGAGTTGCCGATAAATCGGGCGTATCTTTTTGTTATTTGAGTTTTAGAACTTTGTGCCTTTTTTGAAATTACTTCTAATCATGTCAGTGATCATCTTGTATGATTAAATTAGATTATTTTTAGTATATTTTTATATTGCAAATAGTTTATAGTACGGTTGAACTACGACTCTAGAGTAGAGTTGAGTTTGATTGTTTAATACTCTCTAAGTTCGTATTTGGGGCGAACTTTACTAAAATAATATGAGTTCCTTATTCATTTGTGGACTCAAGGTTCTGTAACGCCTCGGATTTCGAGGGCCGAGCAAAGCTCAACTCCCGAGATCCAACACATCACTTATGCAACATAGATAAGGATGTTTAAATGTTGTCCATATTAGTGCATTAAACATGAGTGGGATTACACTAAAATAGCTTATCATACTCCAAAGGTGTAATGTCTCAGAAAAATCCATACAAAGACCCAATTATCACCTCAGGTAGAAATCACTAAGGATTGAATTATGTAGAAATTAGACGAAAACTAATTAAGTACTAAACTGAACAATTAGTGAAATTAACTTGGACCACTATCTATACGAACTGCAAGACCCAAAACAAATAAAATTGCCAACTCAACATTACCTAAAAACCTAAGAGCAATCTCTAAACCCGGTTGCTCTTGGGAGCGCATTGAAACTCCGTATTGGACCTGGACCGTGCGTTGAAAGTCCGATGACCGCGAAACTATAAGGTTATGACCACCTTATTGGGCTTGACGACCATCGCGGGAATCGAGCCCGAATAGTATCCAGAAACGTAAAACTAAAGCCCTGAGTAAAGTGTGTGAGAAACGTGAATATCTTTTGAAATTACACTGAAACTTAAGTGAATTGGGTCGTTCGCTTGAGGGCAAAAATTTAAGGTTTCAAACCAACAGTTTTTTGACCAAACTATACCCATGGATCAGGGAAATTTCCCTGCACATGTCGTTATGCTTGTGGCCCTGATCGAGTGACGATGACCATTGAACTGAAACGGGTCCTCCACGATCGATCCACTAATCTGATCAGACCAAAACCTTAACCTGTCTTAGATCCACTGTCAGAGAACTTACTCCATGACGTATGTGAGCGATGGGCCTCCAGATGAGCTCCGTTTGCCCGAAACAGACACCCTTTGGCTATAACCTAAGTATACCATGGCCCTGGGCCCATTTGAATCACTTTTGAGCCTATTTAAGGACCTTAAACCACCCCATTCTCATTCCATACGAATTTTCTCCAAACCCTAGAAGAGAGAAGAGAGAAAAGAAGAGAAAAGTGTGAGGAGAAGAGTGAAAGTAAGGGAGATCGAGGCAGTGGTTGTCTCACACGACTACACACATTAGATGACCTCTACATCTAGCTACACGAATCTTTTCGAACGACGTTTTGGGTAAGAAATCCTAGCCCTAATCTTGTCTTAAGAATCCAAATAGGGTAAACGATGAAATATCTAACCTATTTCTTGATTTAAGTAGTCGTTGTGCTGTAGACGGTGACGTAATGTACGAACCAAGTTCGTAACGGGCGTACCAACGAAAGGTGCAGACTATAAATGTTTAGGTTATGGTTTTTAAGGCTTTCAATGTCAGCAATGATTTATGTCTGAATTGATTGCTGCCATATAATCTTAGTTACGATGTATTCAATAATTTATACATGTGTGTGAACTATGTGAATATATAATGCATTCCATGTGTTTGTTAAAATGTTCGAATGATTATGAAATCATGATTTGTGCTTTCCATGACTATTAACCTAGAATAAATGATTGTTGTATGTATGACAACTCCTTCGTGAAAGGATTTGCCATAATATATATTATAACTATGATAATTCATGTATGTAGTAATGTGTAGGTTAAGTGTTTGGTAAAATGTCTGAATGAGTAATGGTTTGATGAATTGTATTTATTAATGGTGTTGAGATAAGATTCTCAACTACCTTAGCTATATGTAAAAATTCCTTCATGTAACCTTAATTTCAACTGCGTGTTTTATGTATAAAATGCATATGTATAATAACGTGTTCTATGTGTTTGATATGATACTCAAATGAGATTCATGTTGGAATTGTCTGTTAAATGCTACCATGATTATCACATGTGACTACCTATTGCATTTGAGTGTGATTGGGACTACTATGTGGTCCAGGCAATCGATAACGGTTTTCGATCGAGTGGCCGAACAAGCTTCCCCAGAAGGGATACGTTCGACGAATCCGAGTCGTACGGTGATTATTGATAGTGATTAGGCCACGTGGAGTGTTTGCACGCTCCATGTTAATTAATTCAGCGTACGCTCGTAATAATCGAACTTGTCAAATAACCCGATTGGCCTATTATATGTTCACCATGTATGGACGCTACTGCTTGAATCTAAGGTACCACTTACCAATGTGAAGCCCGTTTCAACCATGGTACCTCGATCCGCTAAGACTCATGAGTCGGGCATGGTGGTGTAAGGGACACCGTGGTCGAGAAGTTGGACTATGCTGGGGTGAGGAACCTCCCAGTAGTGACCAGTGAGCAACTCAAACTTGTGAGACGAATATGGTGGTGTATGAGACACTGTATTCGAGTTGTCAGCCTACGTTCAGGTGACGAGCCTCCCGTAGTGACCTCAAGTATAATTAATTGAACTTGCCTATCCACTGCTTTCATTAGGGGTGACGCCCTACAACTTGCCTATCGTATGTGACTAACTAGGATTGACGACCCTAGATGGATCCCCGTTTGGGTTAATGATATAAAGGAAGGTACCTTAGCTTCCCGAATCTACTGTATGAATAAGCCTAATTAAGAATTTGGCTTACACGACCATACACCGCATTACATGTGCTTTGGTGAGGAAGCGCACGTTTAGAGAGTTTGTCATGCGTAATCGTGAGATGATGTCGCTGAGGGAGTGCAGATAAGGGCATGCATCATAACAACATACCATTCCTGCATTAACAAAAGTACTTAGGACATGATTATTGTACTGCTTTATCATTACTGCTTGACTGAATTGATAACATGTTAACCTTTGCCTTATAGTACCACTGAGTTGATCACTCACTCACACTTTGGGACGGTGTTTTAAAACACCAACCAGACTCTGTTTTAGCTGCAGATGATGATGAGGATTATGCGACAGAGCCGGATTTCCATGAGGAGGAGGAGTTCTCCTACATGCAACTCTCAGGCGGGTCTATGTAGGCGTCGAGTTGCGTCGCTGGGATTATGGGACTATGGATTAGTTGAACCTTTACACTTGATATTTTGTAAATTTTGGAACCATACATGTATTTATTTAGCCTGGTAACATACTCATACTATGGGGATTGATAAACACTTACATACTTTATATATTTATCTCAGTCATCTCCTTGCTCAATTTAAGTATCTTTGTAGTATGATATGCTGTTTTAGTGTAATGCCATTCATGTTTAATGCACTAATATGGACAACATTTAAATATCATTATCTATGTTGCATAAGTGATGCGACGGATCTCAGGAGTTGAGCTTTGCTCGACCCTCGAAATCCACGGAGTTACAAGTTGGTATCAGAGCATGATTTAGATTAAATTGGACCTGGGTTATGATAACACGATGCACACTGACGTACTTTGACTTAGGTGGGGGTGATAAAATGTAGAAATGAATGTAGGATTTCCAGTTTCACCGACGGGCAAAACTGACAGCTGAAATGCACCCCATATGCATATAAGATCATGTGAAATGTGCCCCATCCCTTTCTAGACCATCAATCGATGGGTTGGGACGATAATTCGGTGAATTCCACACTCAAAACACGCTAAAAAGCTTGAATACGTGCGAGTTGGAACCCGAAAGCACCTCGAACGGATGTGGGGGCCACACCGTAAAATACAGGGGGACCCAGCGGGGACCCGCATGGTTCCGGCATCCCGGAGGGGGTGGCCACCGCCTCAGGGTGAAACCACCGCCGGAGGTCCAGAGTGAGGGCGGCGGCACCGCCCATCGCCCGGCCCGGTGGGCCCTAGCACACGTGTGAGACCACGCCACCATCCCTTTAAACCCTTTTTGGGGTTGTTTTGACCCATTGCATGCCTCTTTCACTCCATTTTCACTCCCAAACCCCCCAAACCTTCCTTTCCCTCTCAAATCCTTTCATCCATACATTTCAAACCTTGAAATCTTCTTTCTTATTTATAATTACTTCACTATTCCTCAATTTTATCTCTCCATCTTTACTATTTCCACCCCTTTGAGCACAAAAGCCCTCTTTTGTGTCTCATAACTTTCCAAATCTTCTACCTACTACATCTACCCACCACTATTGCCTTGAAACCATCATTTTCATCTGTTTATCTTCCCTATTTACATCTATTGAGCACAAAAGCCCCTTTTATGTTCCATAACCTCCCAAATATCCACCAAACTCCCTCACCCTACTGAAATGGCGGTAAAGACCGCACTAGTTGAAGAAGGAATATGCCAATATGTCCTAGAGGGGGGTGAATAGGACTTTTCGAAGTTTTTATGATTTATTTAAAAAGATCCTACTTCAATAATCCAATGATCATGCAATTCTCAGGATCACTCAAATGTGACTCTACTGGCTTCCAAGCCTGGTAGAGGATCCAATCACAAACTGTTTAAGGAGTAAACAATATGCAATCTAGTTCATAATGGATATGACTGTGTAGGTGTGTGAGGAGTGATCAGATATTCGGATATGAAAATATTAAAGCAAATCACTCAATCAAAATAACAATCTCAAACACAGTCATTTTATTGTGGTTCGACGATAAGTTACTCCACTCCCGATAACCGCACTCAACCCTTGAGTGTACCAGATTTCACTAAGGAGGTTTCACATGGTTCACCTCTAACCTAAGGTTTTAAATCAGGTTCACCTTCAACCTTTATAACCTACACTGAGGCTTACTGTTTATGCTCTCACGAGCATGGGTCAACACAACGCACCCACTTTTAGGCACACTGGTCAAGGATCTTCCATAAGACCCTACTGGAGGTTTTTACACGGTTGACCTCAAACCCTAAGGTTTTACCCGGTTCATCTAAAATCCAGAGTTTTACTGGTTCACTCCAAACCAGATGTTTATGCTCTCCACAGAGCAAGGGTCCACACAACGCACCCACCATGTACACTCCCGCCGGAGGCCTCCTTGAGGACTTCAATGGGTGAGAACCACTTAGGACCCAATTATAGAAAGGAATGATCATAAGTGTCCTCTTGGACTCTGGATATTTACAAATAAGCTGATGAGTCCCGTTTAGAACAGTGTCGAAGATCTCCTCCTCGTTGAAGAAGAGTCTTCTGCTCCCTTGAGCTGCAACACAAGATAGTATACCAATACTCGGCTTCGGGTTGGGTCAAGGTTATGATGGAATCTTACTCTCTAAAGATTTTCTTATAGGGAAGATAGAGTAGTTCCAATTATCTAGGCATTCAAGGCATCCCAGCTTAATGATTTGGCATTAAGGTAGTAGCCGGAGGATCCTTGAATGCGGAAGTTCATTCCCCAATCCACTCTTTTGAATATCAATGATGTAAGTTAAAACACACAAAAGCTCTCTCTATTTTCTCTCACAGCAACAAAAGACAAGTCCTCTATATATTGGCAAAAAGTTCTAACGGATATAAAACGGTCACATTTATGATAGAGTTCGATATCATCGAGCAGGTTCGATATCATCGAGCATATACTCTCGATAGCATCGATGGTCTACTCGATGACTCAGACTCAATGTCATACGCTTTTGAAACTCTTTGCCAATTGGTCGATGAATCAAAACTATTGTCAATTTCATCAGATTTCAAACTCCGATTCCATCGATGACTAGTTCAATCCATCGACACTTGAAAAATGAGAGAGACTTAACTTTGAAATATTTCAGGTTTTCATGAATGATCGGGGATCCATCGAGATCATCGGAATTTGAAAGTCGATGATATCGAGATCAGAGTCAAGGCGTCGATAAATCCAGCTGATTTATCTTTGAGCTTGCTGGACAGATTATAACCTTGTTCGATGCAATCGATCTGTTGTCGATGTCATTGATATTTGAATATCGATTCTATCGAAGGGCCCCCAATCATAGTTAAAAATGACCTGAAATATCTGCTGTAAGAAATGCACACCTTCTATCGATATCATCGATGGACTTCTGATCTTATCGATATTTGAATTCAGATCATATCGGACGGTCATCGATATATCGAAGGAATTTGAGATTTTCATTAAAAAACAAAGGCGCCGGAAATCTGCCTGTCGATCTTATCGAGCCATTCTCGATGGACTCGAGATTTGAATATCGATGATATCGATAGGAGAATCGATATATCGATAAATCAGTCCAAATGAGTATTTCGTTGCTGGACATTTTCAGTTCTTATATCAATGATATTGATAAGTGTATCGATACATCGATAAATCCATCCAGATAAATATTTAGTTGCTGGACACTTTTGGTCCTCTTATCAATAATATCGTTAAGGATCGAGGACATCGACAGAGCAGGTTGATCATATCGAGGGTGTTTCGATAAAATTGACAAGGCGAGAAAAACTTAGAGATTTTTCTATTTTGAAAAAAGTTTTCTCACCCTAAAACCCTATGATTTCTAACTTGTTTTTAAGGGTTTTTCTTTAGCTAGTGTTTTTGGTCATGAGATGTGATGCTTTAGTTTTACCTGTGACGAGCTTGCACACATCCAGTTGAGGCAGACGCTTGAATTGATCTTCCTATCAAGCTCTGTAGGCACTCTGACTCAATATACACGTAACTTAACAAATCAGGGCACTTTCACCTACTAGATTTTCCACGTCCTATCGCTCTTTTTGAGTTTATCACCGCCATCTTCTCAATCTCTACGCTCCTTTCTCTCATGGAAAAGAAGAGAACGGCCCCGGATGAGGCCGGGCTGAGCTAACCATGCCGTACTACAAAGAGGGCGGGCACCGAAGCCAGTGCGAGTGCCGAGGGTGAACGAAGGTCCAAGCGGGACCTCGATCCTCAAGCCCCGTTGGAAAGATCGCTACCGCCGGACGTCAATCTCGGTAAGATCCACAACTGCAAGGTAGTATTTGAAGCACACATCGATGAGAAGTTGTTTGGGACGTATCTAGTCATTGACTTTCTCCTGGAAAATGGGTGGGTCCCATATTTGAGGGAAACACTCATGCTAGTGAAGGCGCTGTGCCAGCCTTCTATGCCCATATTCGGAATTCACTGTTGAAGCCTCTCTAGTTTACTATCCCTTTGGGAAGGCAGAAGACCATAGTTGGTGTGGACGAGATGGCCCGCATTATGGGGGTTGAAAGAGGTGTGGTACACGCTAGTGAGAAGAACCTCGCTAGTGAGTGCGAGAAAAGACGCCGCACACGTTTCCTATGTGGCCAGCTCAAGCGTTGGAGGAGGTGAAATAGCCTCGCTTTATCCAAGATGACGAATGACTTCCGCCTGCTCCACCACATGCACATATAACGTGTATCCTAGGTGGAGTAACCACACTGAATGCATAAGGTTCATGGTGGACTTCTTGTATAGAGTTGGGCAAAGAGAGAAAGTATGCCTACCTACACTTGTCCTATCCCAGATAATCAACACTGCATGGTCTACTAGGCAAAGCACCTCGCTACCTTTTGGTCGACTTGTTTACAAAATTGCCCGCCACTACAGTTTCAGACTCCATATGGATAACGTCTCCCCAATCCATACTATCAGCGATAACCAGCTTGACAACATGGGCATTGGCCTTAGGCGACGCCAAGCCCGACTTGAGGAGCAAAGCGATGATACAGAAGAAGAGAGTGAAGATGACGAGGGAAGTGAAGGTGGGGAAGAAAGTGGTGAAAGAGAAGAAGGAAGTGGAGAGGAAGGCAGTGAAGATGAGGGCAGTAATGAAGAGGGAGATCAGGAAGAAGAAGAGGAGGCTCAAGACTCTGATGGAGGCCCTCCTGTTATATATGAGGATCGCCATGATCGGGCTGCCTTAGAAGCCCGCATGGCCAGAATCGAGGAAAATCAGGCAGCCCTGAGACAGGAGGTCAAGGAGAGTCAGGCCTATTTGAAACAGAAATGCAAGAAGATGTCTCGCACCCTGAAGGCCCTCCTGTGCTGTATGTAGGATAAGAGTGTGCCTCCACCTTTGCCAGAGTCAGAGGGCTAGTTACGGGTTGTAGTTATCTTTTGTTTTACTTTGTTTCTCGTTTGTTATGTAATAGCCTTGGTAGGCTTGGTAATATGTTAGAGTAGTGGGCGTGAAACTCTTACTAAATTAGTTCACATGCATCTTCTGTCATGATACTTTTTGTACTGCTATATCATATGTATCATAGCAAATTTTGGTTAGATGAAATGCATGGATCTTCTTTTGAAATGAAATGTGTATAATGTTTGGATAAGTGTGTAGTGTTATCCTAAATCTTTCACGTGTTGTACCCTATGTTGTGTATAGGGAATGCCTCCGAAGACCACTCAAAATATGACACATCTTTCAGTTGGCAGATCATTTCATGGTGCACCTCCCCTAAGCGATAGCCACACGAACCCCATCTTGGGCCCTGATAGTGACACCATGCCGTATTCACAACCGGCCACTGGCCCCACCAATCGGTCAACACTTAGTGCACCATCGGTTCCATAGCAGAACTGTGCGTTTACCTCTATGCCACACATATATGTCATGCCCCAAACTCGAAAACCGGGCTCACAAAATTCCCGATCGCCGAATCCGGCGCCGACAGCCTCCGTAGTACCCCATTCTCGGCTCCCAGCGCCCATACGCCAGATTTCGATCCTGGGATCCTACAAGGAGGATTTTCAGCATGATTTTTTTTTTTTTTTTGTAATGGAGCATAACCACAAGCATAACCAAGCCACAAAACAACAACACCACATATTCACTATATCAAAAACTTTTAAGTACAATGCGGGAAGGGAAATACAATATAATGATATCAAAGAAAACTCCAAAAGCTCCAGAAGACAGCTGCACGCTCCGAGCTCAACGCTGCTGCAACCTAACGCCACCTGCACGCATCTATCGTACATAAGCTTACAAAAGCTTAGAGGGTGGTGAAAGTGTGTGTAAGGCGAGTGCCAAGTGTACAATATCAGAGTAATGCGGAAATATGCGGTAAGTCCATAAATGCTATCAGCTATACTAAAGCTATGTAATGCAAGGCATGAATGCTGTCGGTCATACCAAGACCATGCGATGCGAGGCCTATGTAGCCAAATGTCATATGCGAGATGCAAAGCAAGCGTGCCAGTACTCATAAGTACACATATCAGTACAGTTCCTCTCTGGATATCACCGGGGTCTAATACACCTCACACTGACTGCCTCCTCCCTAGCTGCACAGTCAAGCAAGTGGAAGAGACCACACTATCCGCCTGACCAGTAGTCTGCCAATACCTACCCGGCTCGTCGATAGCGGACACATTTGCGAGCTGGTCAAACTCAGCCTAGCTTATAGCCCCCTCACTCAGGCGGATAAGGCCACACCCCCTTTCAACCGACCACGACACAGTGGGAGACGCGGCCTACTGGTATTCGGCACTCGGGCGCTCGTGTATCCACTCGGTCTAGACGTTGGAGCATCTCCTGGTACCAAAAAGGTTCTGGGATTTTCACCCAAGGACATCCTAAGTGCCCACAGTGCTAGAACAAAGTATTTCCGGTATCCGATACGGCCATCCACGATGTGCCTATGGAGCCACGACCCTGATGTCGCTAGGGCGTGCAGTGATCAAGTCACACATATGCGAGATGCATGAATCACACCGTCAAATCATGCAGCAATCTATGCGCGTACAATGCGATAATGTGGGGCACTCCGCCTCATAAGGAGTCCCCTATGTGGTCTGCCCAATGGCGTATGCTATGCTCAGTCACTACTCATATCAAGCATGCATATGATGCGTATGGGTATGAATCATGGAGCTATACTAAGCATGTTATAAAGTGGTGAACTATCAACAAATGTGGGCCTACTAATGGGCCCTAGGGAGAGTTATAATGCGGACATTAAACCAGCATTATTCTACAATGTGGACGTCAAACCAACATTTCTCCCAAGGCATAGCCCGCTATAAGACATCATTACACAAACCATGGGGAAATCATACATTGCAATGGACCCTAAGGACCTCCCGTTGGGCCTCGACCTATGGGCCTTGGATACATCAAGTGGGCCGCATCATATGGGCCTTATATGAATCAAGTGGGCCACATTAATGGGCCTTAGGTACATTGCAATGGGCCATATCCCATGGGCCTTTGAAACATCACAATGGGCCTCGTAACATATGCCACAAAATACATTGAATGAGCCTAAACACATGGGCCATGTATACATCAAGGTGGGCCTCAACAATGGCCACAAATACACAAGATGAGCCTCACAACATGGGCCTTATATATACCAAGTGGGCCGTATACATATCAAATGGGCCACATCAATGGGCCGCACCAATGTAAGTGGTGATAAAGAATTCCACCATTAAAATTCCTAGGGCCCACCATAACGTTTATTTCTCATATAATCTGTTCATAGGGTCACCAAGAACTTGGTGGCCCAAGGGTCTAATGGTGGACGTTCAATCGTCACTGTACAGTGTGGTCCACATGATAACTAGATCTATCTTATTTTTGGCCCCACACTTAATACAAGCTTGCCAAATGGTGGGCTGTTTGGATGCAACACAAGTATCATGGTGGGGCCCACATGAAGGCCCACCATCCCTTATAATATAAATAATAACATATAATTTATATATAATATATATACAATATTATATATAATATATATTATACATACATATATATACACATACATAATATATATATATATATGTACACACATACACACACACATCCCACACTCACACACCCACACACGCATGCACCCACCCACACACGTGCACACACATGCACAGGGGCCCCACCGTCCGTCTGGACGGTGGGATAGAACACATACATTGCAGCGGGCTCCCACCGTCCGCTGGACGGTGGGATTAAGACACATACATCACTGTGGGCTCCATGTGGGGCCCACCATAATGTATATTTTCCATCCAACCTGTTAATAAGTTCACAAATACATGGACGAATGGAAAAAACAAATATCAGATTGACTCAAAACTTCCGTGGGCCCAAAGGGTTTCTCTGGTGAAATTCAATCACCAGTATTTCTTGTGGTGTGGGCTACCTGAGCCGTGGATCGGCCTGATTTTCGGAGGGGACCCACCTTACGGGGTGGTCCACCTCATGGACGGTGTGGATACAACATATACATCATGGTGGGGCCCACGGCTGAGGGCCGTGGAGCCCTGGCGTCCGCCCGCTGCATGCGCAGGCGCTGTCAGCGGCGGCAGCAGCGCTGCTGCCCTTATATATATATATATAATATATATATATATATATATATATATATTAAAAACCTAAAATTCTGAGGTTTTTCAGGCGTGGGGCCCGCGTCTGATGAATCCACTCCAGTCATTGGATTCCACGGCCCCTAACAGATCTATCAAGACCAATATCAGGCCTTTTACAGCGTGTAAAAAAAATCTGGATGCTTTCAATGGTACTAATACTGTTTTCAACATTACGGCCCACTAGATACTCTGATCAACCTCATTTTTCGGCTCAACGCCTAAAATGAGTTGAGGAAAAGGATGAACGGCTTGGATTGGATACCAACATCAAGGTGGGTCCTATACAAGTGGCCCACTCCCAATGCCTAAAAAAAAGGCTAATGTTTGTGTTTTCCTCTTGTTCGTCCAGAGAGCTCCTGGACTCTCTTTTCCTTTTTTTTTTTTCTTTTGGGCATGCAATGCCTTTAAGGTGGGTCCTTTGTAAGTGGGCCACCACATGGTGTGGTGGTGTGGTCACCATACGTATGTAAAGTGGGCCCCACCTTTAGATGGTTGGATCCAATACATGCTCCATTGTGGGGTCCATCCAAGTGGGCCATACAATCACATCATCACAAGGAAAGGAGGAAAAAGAAATTGGAGAGAAAGAGAGAGAAAAGGTGGGGCACACGTGTGATGGAGGGACCCCGACACTATGGGCCCTCCCTTGCATTCCATCATACATAAAAAGGTAATCAAAGTGGGCCATTGGCCACATCTTAGGGTCCCCAAGTGAGATCCATACCATTGATCGGTAGGCCTCACTTGACCCATCATAAAAACATAGAAATCTATCCTATCAAAGCACCCACCGGTTGATCTCTTTGGTCCGTTGGAAAGCCTATCTCCTTGTGCTTCACTTTGATGGTGGAAGATGGGGGATGGATGGCTAGGATGATGGGTTTTTGGAATGGGAAAGGTGGGCCACACAAACTCTCTCTTCTCTCACTTGGGAGCTTGGACGTGGGAGTGCTCTTGCTTGGAATGGTGATGAGAAATGAGGGAGAGAGAGTGTGTAGTAAAGAGAGGAAGAGTGTAGCTTAGGTAGGCCATGATTGTTTGTAAGAGAGGGTGGCTTGTAATAAATGGTTGTAAGAGGCTAAGGGTAGGGTGGCTAGTCATAAGTACTTGTAAGAAGGCTAGGGGGTAGGGTGGCTATAGCTTGGTTAGGGTGGCTATAGCTAGGATAGGGTGATGTCATCCATCACTCTCATAATTACCTAGGGATTTGTGCCACATGGGATGGGTGGGTCCCGCAATGTGCGGTCCACGGTTATTATAATGTATGGTCCGCATCTTATGATCTAAGCGTAGGATTGACGCACGAGACCTGGTGTTGGAACCGCAGCGACGGTGCGGTCGCACTGATACAGGTCTTGGATTAAACCGACTCGAATCTAAAAGATACGACTTACGATCGATCGCAACGTCGATTATCAGTCGCGGATTGCCGGACTTTGACGGAAAGGATCGCAGGATTCATCGGAACAGTACGAACTAGGATACGGGTCTTACAGCTCTCCCCACCTAATAAAAATTTCGTCCTCGAAATTTACGCTACCATCGCAACTAAACGTAACTCATAAGAAAATAGGAAACATAACGTCATATATAATCAAAATGCAGCATATTGTCATAATAAAACATCTAAGGGATAGGGATAATGCCCACAAATACCAAGCTCTAACTCACAAGGCGCGTCATTCATAAGCAATCTAACGAGACGGTGTAGGGGCCAAGTCACATGAATCGTCGACGACTGCTCCTGATGACTGAGGATCCTGCTGGGCGGCATAAAATCTGCCCTGGGCCTGCTGGGGAGGTGTAGGTCCCCTCTGAGTTCTCTGCTGCTGCGGGGGAGGTCCCGGAGGCTGGTGATGCGGTCGCTGCAGCTGTGGGGGCTGTCGCGGAGGCTGATACGGTGCCCTCGGCTGCTGAGGCTGTGGTGGCTGTCGCGGTGGTGGATGAGGTGCCCTCGGCTGTTGCTGCTGCGGATGGGGACACTCGTGCACACGATGTCCTGTCCTGCCGCATCCAAAGCAGGTACCTGTGAACAATCCCGATGGTGGTGCTGGAGGTACCACTGGAGCTCGAGATGCTGGGCGATTCATGCGTCGTTGTTGTGGACGATGCTGCTGCGGCTTGGAGCTACTGGAAGGCTCCTTCCTCTTCTGATCTCCCCTCAGGTCACGGGCTCTCTGCAAACTGGCCCAATTTGACTCGTATATCATGGCTCTCTCCACAATCTGCTCAAACGTCGGAAGCATGTGTCCGATCACACAACTCCTGAGGGCAGGACGCAAACCGTTCTCAAAACGGCGGGCCTTTCGCCCCTCATCATCAACAAGATACGTCGCGAATCTCGATAATGCAACGAAACGAGCCTCGTACTGGGACACAGTCATGTCTCCCTGGACCAGAGTCTCGAACTCTAGTGCGCGCTGCTGTCGCACATGCTCGGGAAAGAACTTCCGGTCAAACTGGTCTACAAAGTCCTCCCAGGTCCACTCGAAATCGGCCGCTACCGATCGGGCTACAGATGCCCACCAATGCTGAGCCTCACCCTGCAGAAGGAATACAGCTAATGGGACTCGCTGCTGGGTCATGCATCTCATGGTGTAGAATATCTTCTCCACCTCAGAGCACCATATCTCGGCTGCAGTGGGGTCTGGCTCACCCCTGAAACGTGGAGGATCGTGCCGTCGGAAGTCCTTGAGAAGGGCGCTCGCTCGCTCCTGCTCAGCTTCGGCCGGCGTAACAGTGGGACGCCTACTCTGCCCCTGAAGAATGGCAGTCATCGCCTGAAGCATCTGCTGCAACTGGGTAGCACTCACAGGTACGGTCGGATCCGCACCGGTCTCGGTAAAGGAGTGGCATCTACAGGCTGAAAATCAGGAATATCCGGTGATGAAGCGGGAGTCACAGGTGGTAGAGCAGGAGTAGCAGGTGGTGGAGCGGGATTCGCTCTGGTCGGTATTCTAGCCATTACGTCCTATAGGAAGCAACGAGGGCCTATCAGCCTTGAGAATTCTCGAAGGCATAAACATCAAGGGGTTATGTCAAAAAAATTGCTAAGTTATCAGTACTCAAAACCTATTTATTCTAAGTTCATAACAGATATGTGTTGTGATCTCAGGTATTCCCAAGTTATGCTCTGATACCAACTTCTGTCACGCCCCAAACTCGGAAACCGGGCTCACAAAATTCCCGATCGCCGAATCCGGCGCCGACAGCCTCCATAGTACCCCATTCTCGGCTCCCAGCGCCCATACGCCAGATTCCGATCCTGGGATCCTACAAGAAGGATTTTCAGCATGAATTTTTTTTTTGTAATGGAGCATAACCACAAGCATAACCAAGCCACAAAATAACAACACCACATATCCACTATATCAAAAACTTTTACGTACAATGCGGGAAGGGAAATATAATATAATGATATCAAAGAAAACTCCAAAAGCTCCAAAAGACTGCTGCACGCTCCGAACTCAACGCTGCTGCAACCTAACGCCACCTGCACGCATCTATCGTGCATAAGCTTACAAAAGCTTAGAGGGTGGTGAAAGTGTGTGTAAGGCGAGTGTCAAGTGTACAATATCAGAGTAATGCGGAAATATGCGGTAAGTCCATAAATGCTATCAGCTATACTAAAGCTATGTAATGCAAGGCATGAATGTTGTCGGTCATACCAAGACCATGCGATGCGAGGCCTATGTAGCCAAATGTCATATGCGAGATGCAAAGCAAGCGTGCCAGTACTCATAAGTACACATATCAGTACAGTTCCTCTCTGGATATCACCGGGGTCTAATACACCACACACTGACTGCCTCCTCCCTAGCTGCACAGTCAAGCAAGTGGAAGAGACCACACTATCCGCCTGACCAGTAGTCTGCCAATACCTACCCGGCTCATCGATAGCGGACACATTTGCGAGCTGGTCAAACTCAGCCTAGCTTATAGCCCCCTCACTCAGGCGGATAAGGCCACACCCCCTTTCAACCGACCACGACACAGTGGGAGACGCGGCCTACTGGTATTCGGCACTCGGGCGCTCGTGTATCCACTCGGTCTAGACGTTGGAGCATCTCCTGGTACCAAAAAGGTTCTGGATTTTCACCCAAGGACATCCTAAGTGCCCACAGTGTTAGAATAAAGTATTTCCGGTATCCGATACGGCCATCCACGATGTGCCTATGGAGCCACGACCCTGATGTCGCTAGGGCGTGCAATGATTAAGTCATACATATGCGAGATGCATGAATCACACCGTCAAATCATGCAGCAATCTATGCGCGTACAATGCGATAATGTGGGGCACTCCGCCTCATAAGGAGTCCCCTATGTGGTCTGCCCAATGGCGTATGCTATGCTCAGTCACTACTCATATCAAGCATGCATATGATGCGTATGGGTATGAATCATGGAGCTATACTAAGCATGTTATAAAGTGGTGAACTATCAACAAATGTGGGCCTACTAATGGGCCCTAGGGAGAGTTATAATGCGGACATTAAACCAGCATTATTCTACAATGTGGACGTCAAACCAACATTTCTCCCAAGGCATAGCCCGCTATAAGACATCATTACACAAACCATGGGGAAATCATACATTGCAATGGACCCTAAGGACCTCCCGTTGGGCCTCGACCTATGGGCCTTGGATACATCAAGTGGGCCGCATCATATGGGCCTTATATGAATCAAGTGGGCCACATTAATGGGCCTTAGGTACATTGCAATGGGCCATATCCCATGGGCCTTTGAAACATCACAATGGGCCTCGTAACATATGCCACACAAATACATTGAATGAGCCTAAACACATGGGCCATGTATACATCAAGGTGGGCCTCAACAATGGCTACAAATACACAAGATGAGCCTCACAACATGGGCCTTATATATACCAAGTGGGCCGTATACATATCAAATGGGCCACATCAATGGGCCGCACCAATGTAAGTGGTGATAAAGAATTCCACCATTAAAATTCCTAGGGCCCACCATAACGTTTATTTCTCATATAATCTGTTCATAGGGTCACCAAGAACTTGGTGGCCCAAGGGTCTAATGGTGGACGTTCAATCGTCACTGTACAGTGTGGTCCACATGATAACTAGATCTATCTTATTTTTGGCCCCACACTTTAATACAAGCTTGCCAAATGGTGGGCTGTTTGGATGCAACACAAGTACATGGTGGGGCCCACATGAAGGCCCACCATCCCTTATAATATAAATAATATAACATATAATTTATATATAATATATATATACAATATTATATATAATATAATTATACATACATATATATACACATACATATATATATATATATATATATATATATATATATGTACACACACACACCCACACATCCCACACTCACACACCCACACACGCATGCACCCACCCACACACGTGCACACACATGCACAGGGCCCCACCGTCCGTCTGGACGGTGGGATAGAACACATACATTGCAGCGGGCTCCCACCGTCTGCTGGACGGTGGGATTAAGACACATACATCACTGTGGGCTCCATGTGGGGCCCACCATAATGTATATTTTCCATCCAACCTGTTAATAAGTTCACAGATACATGGACGAATGGAAAAAACAAATATCAGATTGACTCAAAACTTCTGTGGGCCCAAAGGGTTTCTCTGGTGAAATTCAATCACCGGTATTTCTTGTGGTGTGGGCTACCTGAGCCGTGGATCGGCCTGATTTTCGGAGGGGACCCACCTTACGGGGTGGTCCACCTCATGGACGGTGTGGATACAACATATACATCATGGTGGGGCCCACGGCTGAGGGCCGTGGAGCCCTGGCGTCCGCCCGCTGCATGCGCAGGCGCGGCCTGCGCCTCTGGCGCTGTCAGCGGCAGCAGCAGCGCTGCTGCCCTTATATATATATATATTAAAAACCTAAAATTCTGAGGTTTTTCAGGCGTGGGGCCCGCGTCTGATGAATCCACTCCAGTCATTGGATTCCACGGCCCCTAACAGATCTATCAAGACCAATATCAGGCCTTTTACAGCGTGTAAAAAAAATCTGGATGCTTTCAATGGTACTAATACTGTTTTCAACATTACGGCCCACTAGATACTCTGATCAACCTCATTTTTCGGCTCAACGCCTAAAATGAGTTGAGGAAAAGGATGAACGGCTTGGATTGGATACCAACATCAAGGTGGGTCCTATATAAGTGGCCCACTCCCAATGCCTAAAGAAAAGGCTAATGTTTGTGTTTTCCTCTTGTTCGTCCAGAGAGCTCCTGGACTCTCTTTTCTTTTTTCTTTTTTTTTCTTTTGGGCATGCAATGCCTTTAAGGTGGGTCCTTTGTAGGTGGGCCACCACATGGTGTGGTGGTGTGGTCACCATACGTATGTAAAGTGGGCCCCACCTTTAGATGGTTGGATCCAATACATGCTCCATTGTGGGGTCCATCCAAGTGGGCCATACAATCACATCATCACAAGGAAAGGAGGAAAAAGAAAATGGAGAGAAAGAGAGAGAAAAGGTGGGACACACGTGTGATGGAGGGACCCTGACACTATGGGCCCTCCCTTGCATTCCATTATACATAAAAAGGTAATCAAAGTGGGCCATTAGCCACATCTTTGGGTCTCCAAGTGAGATCCATACCATTGATCGGTAGGCCTCACTTGACCCATCATAAAAACATAGAAATCTATCCTATCAAAGCACCCACCGGTTGATCTCTTTGGTCCGTTGGAAAGCCTATCTCCTTGTGCTTCACTTTGATGGTGGAAGATGGGGGATGGATGGCTAGGATGATGGGTTTTTGGAATGGGAAAGGTGGGCCACACAAACTCTCTCTTCTCTCACTTGGGAGCTTGGACGTGGGAGTGCTCTTGCTTGGAATGGTGATGAGAAATGAGGGAGAGAGAGTGTGTAGTAAAGAGAGGAAGAGTGTAGCTTAGGTAGGCCATGATTGTTTGTAAGAGAGGGTGGCTTGTAATAAATGGTTGTAAGAGGCTAAGGGTAGGGTGGCTAGTCATAAGTACTTGTAAGAAGGCTAGGGGGTAGGGTGGCTATAGCTTGGTTAGGGTGGCTATAGCTAGGCTAGGGTGATGTCATCCATCACTCTCATAATTACCTAGGGATTTATGCCACATGGGATGGGTGGGTCCCGCAATGTGCGGTCCACGGTTATTATAATGTATGGTCCGCATCTTATGATCTAAGCGTCGGATTGACGCACGAGACGCGGTGTTGGAACCCAGCGACGGTGCGGTCGCACTGATACAGGTCTCGGATTAAACCGACTCGAATCTAAAGGATACGACTTACGATCGATCGCAACGTCGATTATCAGTCGCGGATTGCCGGACTTCAATGGAAAGGATCGCAGGATTCATCGGAACAGTACGAACTAGGATACAGGTCTTACATATATCAGGTGGCTCCTCCTCCTGATAGGTTGGAGCAGATGATGCTCCTAATGCAGTAGCAGCAGCAGGTTTGGACCATTATTGCGGGGGCCCTTGCCCAGAAAATGAACGTGGTCTCGCCTGCACCACTTGTGCACCCTGTTGGAAATATGAATTCCAGCGGTCTTTTTGAGCGCTTCCAGCGTTTCCGACCTCCCACCTTTGCGGGCACTCACAGACCCGAGGAGGCCGAATACTGGCTAGATCTCATCTCTAAGATGTTAAAACTGCTGCACTGCACTGAGGCAGAGCAGGTAGTGTTGGTTACATATATGTTTGAGAAGGCTAGTCTATGGTGGGACAACATCCTACATACAGTTCCTGTAGGTCACGTGTGTACCTGGAATGCATTTGAGACGTGCTTCCATGGGAAGTACTTCCCCCTCACTTACCGTAGTGAAAAGGAGGGTAAGTTCCTTCGCCTCCGACAGGGAGGGATAACTGTTACTGAGTATAAGAACAGATTCACAGAGCTGGCCAGATATGCTCCTTTGATACTAGCAGACGAGTCGATGCGAATGTGGCGATCTTCTGAGGGTTTACGGCCTGAGATACGTACGAAGATGTGTTGCACTATTATTCCCAACTATGCTGAGCTAGTGAACATGTCCCTGTGAGTTGAGCAGGATGGGGATAGACTATCCCGTACACGTATGCCCATGGGTCCGAGGCCTCGACTTGATTTGCTGAACATTCCATTCCTCGGCAAGAGGCCACGTGTAGATTCGCCTCCCAGGCTTATGGCTCCATCGACCCAACTGAGGCGATCAGATTTGTGGTGCACCTACTACAAGAGGTTGAGCCATACAGATACTTACTGATTTACCAAGATGAGGCACAACGGCTTCTCGCCGCCTCCGAAGATCAATCACCAGCTTCCACCAGTTATCTCAACTCCACCTCTATGATCAGCACCACCAGCACAACCTTTTTATAGGCCAAATGTACCTCATAGTAGGCCGCCTCAATGGCCTATGACAACATAGCCAAATCGTCCTCAATAAGCTCGTGTGCACTCACTTGCAGCTGAGGCATCCGAGATAGCAACTGCAGGACCATTAGCTTTCGAAGTCACAACACATATCCAAGGTACACTGGTCTTCCTATTGGTAGACATCGGGACCACTATTTCGATAATATCATGTGCAACAGTCAAGCGACTAGTGTTGGAAACTATTCATATGGTTGGGGTGAGACTCCTTACTGCCATAGGGACCTTCTCAGATACTACCAAGATTTTTAAGGGTTGCTCGATAGACTTAAGAAGCAAAACAGTACTCGTTGACTTGATTATGGCCCCGCTTTGTCATTACGATGTCATCCTCGGTATGGATTGGCTCATCGAGATACGGGCAGAGATCGATTGCGATACCAGAGTGGTGACAACCCATGGACCTGAGAGCACGACCTTTACTTTCCCAGTTCAGGTCAAGTTGGTACTACTGCATTAGTTGTTATGCTACCTTGCTAGGGAATGTTGATGGTCCAACACTTGGGAACATGCCAGTAGTCCAAGATTTCACGGACGTGTTCAGAACGATACCTGGACTACCTCCTCGGCCTGAGATCGACTTTACTATCGACCTTGTGCCTGGTGCGACACCCATTTCTCTACCGACATATCTCATGCCTCCATGTGAAATGGAGGAACTGAGGAGACAGATCGATGATCTGTTGGATTTAGGCTTCATACGACCGAGCATATCCCCTTGGGGAGCACCTGTGTTGTTTGTGAAGAAAGAAGGATGGATCGCTGCGATTATGTATTGATTATCGCAGGTTGAACCAAGTGACAGTGAAGATCAAGTATCCTTTGCCCAGGATAGATGATCTGTTCGACTAGTTGAAAAGGGCACAATATTTTTCAAAGATAGACTTACAGTCTGGATATCATCAGTTGCGCGTCAAGATGGGGACGTGCAAAAAATAACATTCAGAACTAGTTTTGGGCACTATGAGTTTCTCATGATGTCGTTTGGACTTACGAATGCACCGACTGTATTCATGGACCTCATGAACCGGGTGTTTCAGCCGTACCTATACCGATTCGTCATTGTATTTATAGATGACATTCTGATATACTCCAAGAGTCGGAAGGATCACGAGGAGCACCTGCGAGCAGTCTTTGATACTTAAAGGAATAACCAGTTGTATGCTCAGTACAAGAAATGCGACTTCTGGAAGGAAGAAGTTAAGTTCCTGGGACATGTGGTGTCCAAGGAAGGAATAGTTGTGGACCTTGCTAAGGTGACCGCAGTTCAGGACTGGGAGCAGCCTGGTTCAGTTACTGAAGTGAGGAGTTTTCTAGGACTTGCTGGCTATTACTACCGATTCATTAAAGACTTTTCCAAGATCGTCAGACGGTTATCCCAGCTCACTTAGAAGGATCTTAAGTTCGCCTGGAACGAGAAGGCAGAAGTATCCTTTCAGGAACTGAAGGACAAGTTAACGTCCGTACTCGTATTAGTATTGCCAGAGCAAGGGGTCATATATACCATATACACCGACGCCTCTCGTGTTGGTTTGAGTTGTGTTCTTATGAAGAAGGACTGGGTGATTGCCTATGCATCGCGGTAGTTGAGGAAACACGAGGAGAACTACCCTATGCACGACCTGAAGTTGGCGGCCGTCATCTTTACATTAAAGCTCTGGAGACGTTACCTCTACGGAGAGGAGTTTGAGCTCTTTTGCGACCACAAGAGCCTCAAGTACATATTCACACATAGAGACTTGAATATGAGGCAACGACGATGGATGGATACCTTGAAAGACTTCTACTTTAAGGTCTCCTACCATCCTGGCAAGGCCAACCTTGTGGCAGATGCATTGAGCCATAAGAAGACAATAGAATTTGTGAGACTTTGAGCAGAAGCTTACGGTAGAGGATCCGTTCGAGAGCGTCGCAAACGTTCATGTATAGCCACTTATTGATGATCTAATCATTATGGCTCAGAGAGAAGATGAATGGTTAGTGAAGATGAGAAAACGAGCTAGTGACGATGAAGACTCTGAATGGAGAGCTGGTTCGGATGGGGGTTTACGTTATCGTGGCTGCCTATGCGTCTCAAATGTTCATGACTTGAGGTAGGAAGTTCTCGAAGCTGCTCACAATTCGAAGATGGCGATGCATCCTGGTAGTACAAATATATATCGAGATATGAAACGTTCGTACTAGTGGGACAACATGAAGGCCCACATAGCAGACTTTGTGTCCCGTTGTCTCATGTGCAGCAGGTCAAGGCCGAACATCGCCAATCTCCTGGTGTACTTCAGTCCATGCCCATAGCTAAATGGAAATGGGACTTCATATCTATGGATTTCATTTCTGGGTTACCGAAGACGAGGAAGGGACATGATTCCATTTGGGTGATTGTGGACCGACTGACGAAATCGGCCCACTTCCTCCCAATTAAAGTTTCAAACTTAGCAGACGATTTAGCCAAGATGTACATCAAGGAGATTGTACGGTTGCATGGAGTTCCTATGGAGATTATGTCGGATCTAGACACCCGATTCATGTCTATCTTCTGGACTCGAATCTAGGAAGCAATGGGGGTGAAACTGAAGTTCAGTACCACGTTCCACCCACTGACTGATGGGTAGACGAAATGGGTAAACCAGGTGTTAGAAGATATGTTGCGGCCATGTGTGCTCGATTTTAAAGGCAGTTGGGATGACTGCCTTCCCTAGGCTGAGTTCACTTATAACAACAGCTTCTAAGCGAGCATTGACATGACTCCCTATGAAGCATTGTATGGGCGCCCTTGTCAAGCACCGCATTGTTGGGCAGAAGTTGGTGAGAAGAGCCTGGTTGGCCCTGATTTAATACAGGCGACCTTAGAAAAGATTGACATTATCAGGCGTCGACTTCTTACAGCACAGAGCAGACAGAAGAGTTACGCCGATACAAGACAGTGACATTTGGAATTTGAGGTTGAGGACAATGTATTCTTGAATGTTTCCCCAATGAAGGGAGTCCTCCGCTTTGGCAAGAAAGGGAAGCTTACGCCGAGGTTCATTGGCCCATTCCAGATTCTAGACCAAGTGGGTGTGGTAGCATACCGCCTTGCTTTGCCCACACCACTCGTAGGCATGCACAACGTATTTAACGTGTCGATGCTGAAGAAATACGTTCTTGATCCTTCCCACATTATCAAATGGGAGCAGGTACAGTTGAGTGAAGACGCTACTTATGTGCTGCGACTGACACATATTCTAGACAGGAAGGAACAGGTGCAACGCAGTAAAGTGATTCCGCTTGTGAAGGTATTGTGGACGTACCACATTGAGGAAGAGGCTACTTGGGAAACAGAAGCCGAGGTCCGTTAGAAATACCCTCAGATTCTCAAGGAGTAAGAAAATGTGCTAATTTCGAGGATGAAATTTTTCTTCAAGGGAGGTAGATTGTAACATCTCGAAAAAATTCGTACAAAGACCCGAATATCACCTCAGGTAGAAATCACTAAGGATCGAATTCTATAGAAATTATACGAAAACAAATTAAGTACTAAACTGAACAATTAGTGAAATTAGCTTGGATCATTATCTATACGAACTGCAAGACCCAAAACTAATAGAATCGCCAACTCAACATTACCTAAAAACCTATGAGCAATCTCTAAACCTAGTTGCTCTCGGGAGCTCATTGAAACTCCGTATCGGACCTGGACCTCGCATCGAAAGTCCAATAACCGCGAAACTAAAAGGTTATGACCACCTTATTGGGCTTGACGAGCATCACGGGAATCGAGCCCAAATAGTATCCAGAAACGCACAATTAGAGCCCTAAGTAAAGTGTGTGAGAAACGCGAATATCTTTTGAAATTACACTGAAACTTAAGTGAATTGGGCCGTTCGCTTGCAGGTGAAATTTTTAGGTTTCAGACAGTCAGTTTCAGACCAAAATATATCCATGGATTAGGGAAATTTCCCTGCACATGTCGATATACTTATGGATCTGATCGAGTGACGATGACCGTTGAACTGAAACGGGTCCTCCACGATCGATCCACTAATCCGATCAGACTGAAATCTTAACCTGGTTTAGATCCATTATTAAGGAACTTTCTCCATGACGTATGTGAGTGATGAACCTCCAGATGAGCTCCGTTTGCCCGAAACAGACACCCTTTGGCTATAACCTAAGTATACCATCGCCCTGGGGCCATTTGAATCACTTTTGAGCCTATTTAAGGACCTTAAACCACCCCATTCTCATTCCATACGAATTTTCTCCAAACCCTAGGAGAGAGAAGAGAGAAAAGAAGAGAAAAGTGTGAGGAGAAGAGTGAAAGTTAGGGAGAGCGAGGTGGTGGTTCTCTAGTATGACTATACGCACTAGATCGCCTCTACATCCAGCTACATGGATCTTTCCAAACTACGTTTTGGGTAAGAAATCCTAACCTTAATCTTGTCTTAAGAATCCAAATAAAGTAAACGACAAAATAGCTAACCTATTTCATGATTTAGGTAGTCGTTGTGCTGTAGACGGAGACGTAGTATACGAACCGAGTTCGTAACGGGCGTACCAACAAAAGGTGCAGACTATAAACGTTTAGGTTATGGTTTTCAAGGCTTTCAATGTCAGCAATGATTTATGTCTGACTTGATTGCTGCCATATGATCTTAGTTACGATGTATTCGATAATTTATACATGTGTGTGAACTATGTGAATATATAATGCATTCCATGTGTTTGTTGAAATGTTCGAATGAATATGAAATCATGATTTGTGCTTGCCATGACTATTAACCTAGAATACATGATTGTTGTATGTATGATAACTCCTTCATGAAAGGATTTGCCATAATATATGTTATAATTATGATAGTTCATGTATGTAGTAATGTGTAGGCTAAGTGTTTGGTAAAATGTCTGAATGAGTAATGGTTTGATGAATTGTATTTATTAATGGTGTTGAGATAGGATTCTCAACTACCTTAGCTATATGTATAAATTCCTTCATGTAACCTTAATTTCAACTACGTGTTTTATGTATAAAATGCATATGTATAATAACGTGTTCTACGTGTTTGATACGATGCTCAAATGAGATTCATGTTGGAACTATCTGTTAAATGCTACCATGATTATCACATGTGACTACCTATTGCTTTTGAGTGTGATTGGGACTACTACGCGGTCTAGGCAATCGATAATGATTTCCGATCGAGTGGCCGAACAAGCTTCGCTACAGGGGATACGTTCGACGAATCCTAGTCGTACAGTGATTATCAACAGTTGTAAAGCCACGCGGAGTGTTTACGCGCTCCATGTTGATTAATTCAGAGTGCACTCGTACTAATCGAACTTGTCAAATAATCTGATTGGCCTATTGTATATTCAACATGTATGGACGCTACTGCTTGAATCTAAGGTACCACTTACCAATGTGAAGCCCGTTTCAACCGTGGTACCTCGATCCGCTAAAATTCATGAGCCGGGCATGGTGGTGTATGGGACACCGTGGTTGAGCTGTTGGACTATGCTGGGGTGACGAGCCTCCCAGTAGTGACCAGTGAGCAACTCAAACTCGTGAGCAGAATATGGTGGTGTATGGGACACTGTATCGAGTTGTCGGCCTATGTTTAGGTGACGAGCTTCCTGTAGTGACCTCGAGTATAATCAATTGAACTTGTCAGTACACTGCTTTCATTAGAGGTGACGCCTTACAACTTGCCTATCGTATGTGACTAACTAGGATTGACGACCCTAGATGGATCCCCGTTTGGGTTAATGATATAAAGGGAGGTACCTTAGCTTCCCGAATCTGCTGTATGAGTATGTCTAATTAAGAATTTGGCTAACACGACCATGCACCGCATTGCATGTACTTTGGTGAGGAAGCGCACGTTTAGGGAGTTTGTCATGCGCGATCGTGAGATGAAGTCACTGAGGGAGTGCGGACGAGGGCATGCATTATAATAGCATATCATTCCTGCATTAACAAGAGTACTTAGGACATGATTATTGTACTGCTTGACTGAATTGATAACATGTTAACCTTTGCCTTATAGTACCACTGAGTTGATCACTCACTCCCACTCTAGAACGGTATTTTAAAACACCAACCAGACTATGTTTTAGCTGTAGATGATGATGAGGCTTATGCGACGGAGCTGGATTTCCTTGAGGAGGAGGAGGAGAAGTTCTCCTACATACAACTCTCAGGCGGGTCTATGCAGGCCTAGAGTTACGTCACCGGGATTACATGACTATGAATTAGTTGAACCTTTACACTTGATATTTTGTAAATTTTGGAACCAGACATGTATTTATTTAGCCTGGTAACATACTCATACTTTGGGGATTGATAAACACTTACATACTTTATATATTTATCTCAGTCTTCCGCTTACTCAATTTAAGTATCTCTGAAGTCTGATATACTATTTTAGTGTAATCCCATTCATGTTTAATGCACTAATATGGACAACATTTAAATATCATTATCTATGTTGCATAAGTGATGCGACGGATCTCGGGAGTTGAGGTTTGCTCGACCCTCGAAATCCAGGGCATTATAAGAGGTAATTTGATTAAGCAAGCGGAAGACTGTAACATGCATATTTGAGCAAGTAAGCGATTTACAACCTCCATAGGGGGCTAAATGTTTACCTGTATTGTTTCCAAAATTTACAAAATAACAAAACATAAAGTGTCCAACTATCCCATAGCCCTATAATCCCGGCGACGCAGCTCTAGGTCTACACAGACTCGCCTGAGAGCTACACGTAGGAGAACTCCTCCTTCTCATGTATGAAATTCAGCTTTGTCGCGTAAGCCTCATCGTCATCTGCAACTAAACTAGAGTTTGGTTGAGTTTTAAAACACCGTCCCAGAGTGGGAGTGAGTGATCAACTTAGTGGTACTATAAGGCAAACGTTAACATGTTATCAATTCAATCAAGCAGTAATGATACAACAATCATATCCTAAGTACTCTTGTTAATGCAGGAATGGTATGTTGTAATGATGCATGCCCTCGCCTGCACTCCCTCAGCGACTTCATTAACCATTCGCGCATGACAAACTCCTTAAACGTGCGCTTTCTCTCCAAAGCACATGTAATGCGTTGCATGGTCGTGTTAGCCAAGTTCTTAATTAAGCTTATTCATACAACAGATTTGTGAAGCTAAGGTACCTCCATTTATATCATTTACCCAAGCGGGATCCATCTAGGGTCGTCAATCCTAGTTAATCACATATTTTAGGCAAGTTGTAGGGCATCACCCCTAATGAAAACAGTGGATAGGTAACTTCAAGTGTTTATACTCGAGGTCACTACGGGAGGCTCGTCACCTGAACGTATGCCGACAGCTCGAATACAGTGTCCCATACTACCGTATTCGGCTCACAAGTTTGGGTTGCTCACTGGTCACTACGGCGAGGCTCATCACCCCAGCGTAGGCCGACAATTCGACCACGGTGTCCCATTCCACCATGCCCAGCTCATGAGTCTTAGCGGATCGTAGTACCATGGTTGAAACGGGTCTTTACATTGGAAAGTGGTACCTTAGATTCAAACAGTTGTGTCCATACATGGTAAACACATAATAGGTTAATCGGTTAATTAGACAAGTTCGATTGGTACGAGCACACGCTGCATTAATTGACGTGGAGCGCATAAGCACTTCATGTGGCTTGACCACTATCTACAATCATCGTACGACCTAGATTCACCGAACGCATCAAATGTAGTGAGACTAATTAGGTCACCCCAAACGAAAATTATTACCGATCGCCTGGACTAGGTTGTAGTCCCATTCTTACTCAGACATAACATGTGGATACATGTGATGATCATATAAGCATTTAACAAATAATCCAAATATAACACTCATTTGAGCATTTTATCAAACACATTGAACTTGTCTCCAAACACTTGCATTAAATCCATAAATCGCGTAGCGACGATATGATCTCATGAAAGAAGCTATACATATGATTAAGGAAATTAAGAATTCTATCTTCATACACTTAATAAATACCAACCATCAACATTTTCTCATTCAGACATTTTATCAAACACTTAGACTACACATTACTACATACATAGACTAAATTAGTTACGGCATATATTATGACAAATCCTTTCACAAAGAGATTGTCATAGATACAACAAACATGAATTCTAGATTAATAGTCATGGCAAGCATAAATCATAATTGCAAGTTCATTCAAACATTTCAACAAACACGTGAAATGCATTATATATTCACATAATTCATACACATGTATAATTTATCGAATACGTCGTAACTAAGATCATATGGCAGTAATTAAGTTAGACATAAATCATTGCTGACATTGAAAGCCTTGAAAACTATAACCTAAATGTTTATAGTCCACACCTTTCGTCGGTATATTCGTTACGAACTCAGTTTGTATCCTACGTTCCCAAATACAGCACAACGGGTACCTAAATAAGGAAATCCGTTAGCTAGGTTGACAAACAACTATTCTATACCTTAACTACAGCATTACGTGTAACATCCCAGATTTTTGCCAACCTAGGATTAGACGTCCTTAGGCGATGGGTCGATCCTAACACCTTATTAACTTGTCAAAACTGAATCCCACAGTCTAAAATCGCTCCTTAACCCATTTCCTTCACAAATCCCACCCTTCACCACCTTATTATTTTTTTAATTTTCTAAGTACTTTCACATTAGACACTACCTTAAAGTTTAGGTGATGAAGAACAATACTTAAAATAAACATTGCTACAAAGGTCTAAGTACCATCTCAGACCGAAATCACTCAGGACTAAATCCTTTAGAAATTAGGCGAAATTTAGCTAGTGTTAAACTAGAGTGCCTGTGAAATTAGCACCAATCACTTTAAATACGATCTGCAAGACCCAAAACTTGTAGAATCATTGACGCTAGGTTACCCTAAAATCTAGGATCAATCTCATTACCCGGCTGCTCTCGGGAGCATCTCGAAACTCCGTATCGGATCTGGACCGCACGTCGGAAGTCCGATTAACACGAAGTTAAGGAACTAGGACCGCCTCGCTGGGCTTGACAACCATCTCGAAAATCAAATCCAGATAGTGTCCCAGCGCTTTTCACTTGAGCTCGGAGTGAAGAGTGTGATAAATGTGAAATTAATTCAAAATAAAATATCTTGAATAGTAATCTGGTACCTCTCGCTTGCGGATCAGTTTTAAGCAACCAGACCGTCAGAATCAGACCAAATTACACCCTCGGATCAGGAGAAATTTCATACACATTTACATGTACTCGGAATCTCCGATCGAGATCCGCTGACCGTTGAACTGAAACTGGTTCGCCACGCGTGATCTGAGAACCCTACTGGAACGAAAACTTAATAGAACCTAGATCCATTGTCGGTGAGCTTAAGTCCGACCTTTGGCTCAAGGAGGCCCGCCAGAAGTCCTCCGTTGAGTTGAAACTGACCCGCTTTGGTTATAACCTAAGTATACTTTGACCTGGAGTCTGTTTCGGTGAGTTTTTAGGCTATATAAGGACCTTAAACCCTCTCTCATTGCAGCCATACGAATTTGAGAGAAAACCTAGAGAGAGAAGAGAGAAAAGAGAGAGAAAGTGTGGGAGCAGTGGGAGAACCTCCCTGCCACTCTTCCCTGCCGCTTTACGAGCTACACCGCTCCGTTCTAATCGCTTTCCCGGCGATTCCAGCTCCGTTTCTAGGTAAGAAACCCTAACCTTAATCTGATTTGGGGCTTGGGTGGTTGTAGGTTATGAAATAGCTAACCTATTTCGTTCTATAGGTTGTCAAACTGCCGAATACGGATGCTTAGCAAACCTATCGACTTCGTTACGATTCTACGACAAAAGGTGCGGACTTTAGGTGTATAGGTTATGGTTTTCAATGCTTTCAATGTCAGATAATGATAGATTCATGATCTGCATGCTATTGCACATGTACAAAGTGCAATCTGCTTTCCGTTTCAATTAAAGATGAAAAATATGGAATTCTACATACTCTAGGTATTTGTAGAAAGTACGGTATACGTATAAATTTTGGAAATGTGTTTGACATGATTAATTGTTGTATGAATATATTATATGTGGATAAATTACTTGTTTGGCGAAAGGATTCGCCCAAATACATGTTTTACTAATATACACTATGTATGTAGAAATACTGTATTGTAGAAAGTACCGTATACATATATATTTTAGAGATGTGGTTGCCATGATTATTTGATGTATGAATATACTATATATGGATAAAATACTTTCTTGGCGAAAGGTTAGCCCTAATACATGTTTTGCTAACATACGTCATGTATGTTGAAATAGTGTATGCTAAGTGTTTGTGAAAATGACTGAATGAGTATAGAATTCTCATTCGTGCTCGCCATGACTAATTGTCATGGATATATGATTGTTGTATTGGCGATCCCCCTTTGACGAAATGATTTGCCCTAAATCACGCCACGGCCAATATTCACTACTTATATTAAAATGTGTGACCCAAGTGTTTGTGGAAATGACTGAATGAATATGGAACTTGGATTCCTGCTTGCCATGACTATCCGTCGTGGGTGTATGCGTGTTATGATTGGGGTAACTCCCTAGTGAAAGGATTTGGCCTTATACGTATGTGATCAACATATGTCATGTATGTTGATGCCTGTATTTTAAAGTGTTTGTTGAAATGTCTGAATGAGTAGTAGTTAGTAAATTGTAATGTTTAAGGGTGTTGAGATATGATTCTCAACTCTTTTAACTATGTGTATGATTTCTTTGGATAGTTGTGTGATTAGGAATTGCATATGTACAAACCCATGCTTGTGTTGTGCTTCATAACATGCTCAATTGCTTTTATGATTTTATCTATGTAATGCATATGCTTAAATTCATGTTTACATTGTATGATCCGTCATGGGTGATGGGGGAGTGGAGCAACGAATGCATGTAATAGCCCTGGCAGCCCTAAACGGATAATACCAGACCTTGATTGTATGAGTTAAATCTTGATCCACTACTGCTTTATCTATCTGCAATTGATTGTGCTTGGGGCTATGATTATAGTCCAGACAATCGGTACCAGAGTTGAATTCGTGGCTGTGATTCATTTGCCACGTGAGATGTGTTCGACGAACTCGAGTCGTACTTCGGTTGACGATAGTGTTTGGCCACACGAAGTGCTGATGCGCTTCATATCGTTCAACTTGATGTGCGCTCGAGCTAGCCGAGCTCGTCAAGTAACCCGATCTGTCTTATGTATGTTCACCAAGTTTGGACGCCTCTACTTGAACTTAGGGTACCAAACTTACCAGTGGAATCCCTTTTAACCATGGTACCTCGATCCGCTAAGACTCATGAGCCGGGCATGGTGGTATGGGACACCGTGGTCGAGCTGTCGGCCTACGCTGGGGCCACGTGCCTCCCCGTAGTGACCAGTGAGCAACGAAACTCGTTAGCCGATTATGGTGGTATGGGACACTATATTCGTGTTGTCGGCCTACACTGATAAGGTGATGGGGGAGCGGTGCAACCTTTGTGCGTAACAGCCCTGACAGCCCTTTGTAGTGACCTCAAGCATACTCTGAAATCGCAGTGAGCCTTAGGGTTTGCCGCGGTATATAGAGTATGAACTAGGCCTGTTTCTGTATTGTGATGAATCGTTTAAGAGTTGATGGGGGAGTGGTGTAACCTTTGTATGTAACAGCCCTGACAGCCTTTGCAGTGACCTAGAAAACACACCGTCGTCTGATATTAATTAGGACTGACGACCCTAGAATGGATCATGTTTGGGAATGATACAAGGGACGTACCTTAGTTTCCCAATCCTACTGTTTGAAATGGACTAATTAAAAAACTCGGTAATCATGCTCATCATGCATTGCATGTGCCTGGAAGATGTGGAGCACTGAGGGATGAAAGCATGCCGTGAACATGAGATGGTGTCGCACGAGGGAGGGTGTGGTGAGGGCATCCATCATACCCGCATCCATACTTGCATTAATAAGAGTACTTAGGAGTGTTTGATTTTACTACTTTATCATTATTGCTTGACTGTATTGATAACATGTTAACCTATGCTTTGTTGTTCCACTGAGTTAGCTACTCACTCCCACGTTACGGGATGGTGTTTCGAACACCCACCAGACATTGTCTGATTTCAGATGGCGACGCTACCTCTGAGGCGGAGCCGGACCTCTGCAATGACTACGATGCCTACTTGTATTGGTTGTCTTCTGACAGCTTCCAGTGAGTCGTGTCCTGATCGGCGGGGCTTTCTCAGATATTGACTAGAGGACCTTTTACATTTGGTATATTTTAGGATTATACTTATAATTATTTAACCTGGTAATGTTATCACACTCTGGAGACTCATCTTAGTTTATATATTTTATCTATCTATCACAGTCTTCCACTTCCAAATTTAACTGTCTCTGGAGTATTATATGCTGTTTTGGTTTAATCTCACTCATGTTCAATACACTAATGCAGACAACATTTAATCATCATTATCTATGTTGCATAAGTGATGTTCTGGAAACTCGGGTGTTGAGTTATGCTCGACCCCCGATTTTTCGGGATGTTACATTACGGTTTGGATTTCTTACCCAAATCGTCGTTGTAATGAGTTGTGTAGCATAAGAGAGAGGTGTATCGGCGCGTGGTGTTGTGGGAAAAATCCCAGCAAAGATCTCCCAGAAATCCTTCTTCCTTCCTTCCTCTTTTCTCTCATTTTTTTTCTCTCTCTCTCTCAGGGTTTTTAGGAAATTCGTTTGAGGGAGAGAAGGGGTGGTTTAAGGGCCTTATATATGCTCAAAAGTGATGTAAATGTGTAACGCCCTGAAAATCGGGGGTCGAGCATAAACTCAACTCCCGAGTTCCAGAACATCACTTATGCAACTAAATGAATGATGATTGAATGTTGACTGTATTCGTGCATTGAACATGAGTGAGATTAAGCCAAAACAGCATATCATACTCCAGAGACAGTTAAATTTGCAAGCGGAAGACTGTGATAGATAGATAAAATATATAAACTATGATGAGTCTCCAGAGAGTGATAACATTACCAGGTTAAATAATTACAAGTACAGTTCTAAAATATACCAAATGTGAGGAAGTGTAATGTCTCCTATCCCAAGTACTATAGCCCCGTCAATACAATATCAGGTCTTCATTGACCTGCCAAAGAGATACAGATAGGAGAACTCCTCCTATCATCATAGAAGTAGTCCGGCTCTGCTTCACAAGCATCGCCATCACTTGAAACTCAACAAATCTGGTTGGTGTATACAACACCGTCCCGTAACGTGGGACTGAGTAGCTAACTCAGTAGAACAATAAAGCATAGGTTAACATGTTATCAACACAGTCAAGCAGTAATGATAAAGCAGTAAAGTCAAACACTCCTAGCTACTCTTATTAATGCAAGTATGATGGATGCCCTCACTGACATACTCCCTCATACGACACCATCTCACGCTCGCGGCATGCTTTCATCCCTCAGTGCTCCACATCTTCCAGGCACATGCGATGCATGATGAGCATGATTACCGAGTTTTTAATTAGTCCATTTCAAACAGCAGGATTGGGAAACTAAGGTACCTCCCTTGTATCATTCCCAAACATGATCCATTCTAGGGTCGTCAGTCCTAGTTAATATCAGACGATGGTGTGTTTTCTAGGTCACTGCAGAGGCTGTCAGGGCTGTTACGCACAAAGGTTACACCACTCCCCCATCACCCCTTAAACGATTCATCACAATACAGAAACAAGCCTAGTTCATACTCTATATACCGCGGCAAACCCTAAGGCGTACTGCGATTTCAGAGTATGCTCAAAGTCACTACAAAGGGCTGCCAGGGCTGTTATGCACAAAGGTTACACCGCTCCCCCATCACCTCATCAATGTAGGCCGACAGCACGAATATAGTGTCCCATACCACCATAATCGGCTAACGAGTTTGGTTGCTCACTGGTCACTACGGGGAGGCACGTGGCCCCAACGTAGGCCGACAGCTCGACCACAGTGTCCCATACCACCATGCCCAGCTCATGAGTCTTAGCGGATCGAGGTACCATGGTTAAAAGGGATTCCACTGCTAAGTTTGGTACCCTAGGTTCAAGCAGTAGCGTCCAAACATGGTGAACATACATAAGACAAATCGGGTTACTTGACGAGCTCGGCTAGCTCGAGCGCACATCAAGTTGAACGATATGAAGCGCATGAGCACTTCGTGTGGCCAACCACTATCGCCAACCGAAGTACGACTCGAGTTCGTCGAACACATCTCACGTGGCAAATGAATCACAGCCACGAATTCAACTCTGGTACCGATTGTCTGGACTATAATCATAGCCCCAAACACAATCAGGTGCAGATAGATAAAGCAGTAGTGAATCAGGATTCAACTCATACAATCAAGGTCTGGTAATATCCGTTTAGGGCTGTCAGGGCTGTTGCACGCATTCGTTGCTCCACTCCCCCATCACCCATGACGGATCATACAACGTAAATATGAATTTAAACATATGCATTACGTAGATAAAATCATAAAAGCAGTTGAGCATGTTATGAAGCACAACACAAGCATGAGTTTGTACATGTTCAATTCCTAATCACACAACTATCCAAGGAAATCATACACATAGTTAAAAGAGGTTGAGAATCATATCTCAACACTCTTAAACATTACAATTTACTAATTACTACTCATTCAGACATTTCAACAAACACTTTAAAATACAGGCATCAACATACATGACATATGTTGATCACATAGGTATAAGGCCAAATCCTTTCACTAGAGAGTTACCCCAATCATAACACGCGTACACCCACGATGGATAGTCATGGCAAGCAGGAATCCAAGTTCCATATTCATTCAGTCATTTCCACAAACACTTGGGCCACACATTTTAGCATATATAGTGTATATTGGCCGTGGCGTGATTTAGGGTAAATCCTTTCATCAAAGGAGTATCGCCAATACAACAATCATGATCCATGACAATTAGTCATGGCAAGCACGAATGAGAATTCTATACTCATTCAGTCATTTTCACAATCACTAAGAATACACTATTACAACATACATGGTGTATGTTATCAAAACATGTATTAGGGCTATCCTTTAGCCAAGCGAGTATTTTATCCATGTATAATATATTACTACAACAAATAATCATGATAAATACATCTCCAAAATATATACGTATACAATATTTTCTATAATACGCAATTTCAACATACATAGTGTATATAAGTAAAACATGTATTTAGGCGAATCCTTTCGCCAAATAATATGTAGTAATAAACTCGGTAAGATCGAGGTCGAGTCCCACGAGGACTGATCGTCACAATTCAAATATGTGATTCTCCTTAACTAATTCAACAAATAATGGAGCAATTTACTAACACAAATCTATGAAAAAAACAATTGAGAATAAGGAAGAAAATTCATTCAGAGAGAGAGCACTAAGACTTTCGAATCCACCCTTAATTATCCTAACCATTGTTTTGTCTGTTAATTCACCTTAAATTAGATTGATCAACTTATCTAGAGAAAGCACAATATGTGTCCTAAATCGGGCATACAGATTGTCTAATTCTTTCAAGCAATGCCATGAATAACATATCCCATGTCCAAATCGGGCATATGAAATATGTAGTTCAGTAAAGTACCCTATTTCTTCCTCTACAGAAACCTGTTCATGATCAGATACAAGCACCTAGAATAAGCATCCAGACCACATCCATCCATAGACTCTGATTAAAGTTCATAGATGGAGAAGTATAGAATTTAAACAATCAAGCACACTAGGGGAAGAAACAAACCAATCTAATTAAAGTAAAATCAACATAGAACAAAGGGTGTTCAAATTAGGGGTTTCATCTCAGCCCTAGCTGAGAGATTAGTTACCCATAAAATCCATTAAATAGATGGATAAATAGAAATAAAAAGTCATACAGGAAAATTCAAACCAATTTCTCTCTCTCTTCTTTCTTCTCTTTCTTCTCTTTCTTCTCTCCCTTGCTGTAGATCTGGAACTCCTCCCTGTTTCTGAATGAATTTCCCATGTCCAAAACTCCATTTTTATAGTTGATGGAAAGTTGGATCAGTTACAGAGTTGTAGCAGGACATGGAATGGAAATTTTCGCAGCCATGATCGGTGGGCCCCACCGAAGTGTTTTCTGGAAAGTCCACCCCGTCCATTAGATTCAGGACGAAATTTCAGTCAAGAATGGGTGGTTTTGAACGTCCATTAACGCGGCCCAAAGAAGAAAACACGAAGAGATCAGTTTTGAACGTTGCAGGGCAGCCCTTTTGTGGCCTCTGTATCATGCACGTGTGTACGCATGGGAGTGGAATATCAGCATGGGTTTGTAGTGCTCGCGGCCCTCTACAAGATGGACGGCTCGGATCGGTCGTAAGGGCGATGTGTGGGGCCCACAGCCGTTCGCAAAAACGGCCAGCGAAGTTTCGAACTGATCGGATGGCGGGAACTATGTGATCTTCCATTCTGGACCCCTTTCGGGCCCCTTTGGCTCGCTTTCCTCAGATCCCAGGCGTGTGAACTCTTTATTATTGGTTCTCTGGGGTCCATCCCATGCTCAGGTGGCTTTGGATCATGAAATCCATGCTGTTAACATCAATTTTCAATTAACACTCCTGATTTTATCCTGTGACAGAAACACAATCAATACACTCCATTAAGCCTTATCAGGTATGTAAATTTAGGCAATTATTGGGGTCTGATATGCAATATTTGACCTTGATCACAACCCCCAACCAGCATTTTGCTAGTCTCGAGCAAAACATGTGAAAAGTAATTTTTAGAAGTAAAAGACAATTCCTGTAAACTCAAGTGATGGGTGAACAGATAATTGAGATGTGAAAATTCTACGATTCATGAATGGTGAGAAGATTGATCTCCTGAAATCAAGCTTACAGTAAATTTCATAAACAAGTTCAAACTATTAAACCATGAATTAGAATAATCCTAAAACATTGAGTTTCATGAGTGTATAGTATCATCTCAGCTTTCAACCATTAAGAGATTCAATTGTCAATTTCATGATATCATTGGTAATTAACAACGGAGCTCACGTCACCCAAAACTGGAACCAACACTTGCCTTACAGATTAACCTTTCATTCTACCATTTTTTTTATTTTTTTTATTTTTTATTTATTATTTATTTTTTTTTATGAATAGTACGCCAAGGAGGAGAATCAAATCTGCACCTATAGGGAGCAAACCCATGGTGAAAATTTGTCGCCTAAATCTTTTCTTATGTCGACTATGAGGAATCGAATCGTCATCTATAGGGAGCAAACCTATGATGACGATTATGCGACTTATTCTTTCAATTCTTCTTTATAGACTGATGCTAAAAATTTTGTTTTTCAGGCTGGTTCCCTTCATGCTTAGTGATTACCATGTTATCAATTAATATTGAACTAAAAAAATTAATGTGTAAACGAGATCTGATATGTGAAATCATGGCTCAATCAATGTTTACAACTTCTAATCGTGGATTAACAATTCAAACTTAAGTGTGAAATCTGCCAGACAACCGAATCCAAGAGTCATAAATTTCTCACATTCTGAATCTTGTAATTTCAAAATCACAACTATCCTTCAAAATCACTTTGAATTCAATAGGAATTCCAGAAAATTTCAAAAAAATTTCACAATTTTTGCTCAAGACCAAGAAAATACTGATTAGGTTACCTAATCTCCCACCCCCAACCTATAATCTACATTGTCCTCAATGTAAAAGAAATAAGCATGCGATGTAGATGAGAAAAAAGGAAAGAGGAGTGAGGGAAAGATAGTACCTGGATGAAGAATCAAGAAGCTTTCCCAAAAATGTCAACGTAAAAGTCGGTCAGCACAAGAGAGAGATCAGTAAACTAAAATAAAATCACAAAAAAGAAAAACCCTACCTATACCACTTTCGCAGGTGCTCTCGATTGCATTTAGCGTATGCAACAAGCCTTTAAACCCCTAGGTTACCCCTAGTGGACGAGTTGTAGTCTCGTGAGGGTTTGCAGTAATGTTACCCACAAACATTGAACTAACTAACAAAAAAGAATAGAATGAAATGCTGGGTTGCCTCCCAGGAGCGCTAAGTTTAATGTCTTCAGCCAGACAAAAACGGACCATGAATTCATTAATCTTTAAGACCAGGGTCCGCCAAAGAACTTACCTCAACACATGGTTAACCAATCCCAGACAAGTGATGTGAGTTCCCATGAGCTGTGCTATCTGCAATGAGGTAACTGACACTGTCGTCAAAAAATTTAAGGACTTCTGCTCGAACAACTTCTTCCATGTTAGGATCATGCTTCCTTTGTATTTTACGTGACATTTCCACAGCATGATCCTTACATACAGTGGGGCACACTCCTTGTATTTCTGTTATCTTCCGTTCAATTGCTGCCTTATATGTTCGAAGAACATTAAGCAACCTGTTCTCTTTTGCCTTCTCAGAGTTAGAAACTGTGCTGTCAGGAAGAGTCTCAGAGGGATGAAGAGGTTCCACTTTCGCTCTCCATTTTTCAGTCTCCAATATAGGAGTGGAGTCGAGCATTGCATTGACTTCGTGGATGGGACTATCTATGTCAAAATCCATGCCATGTTGTGCTAAGCAGGTCTCAAGTGGATCTTCAAAAGATTTACGGAAGGAGTCTTGCACTAGACTCTCGATCATGTCCACTTCAAATATGTCGTCCAAATCCGCGGGTTGTTGTCCTGCATTAAAAACATTAAATTTAATATTCATGTTACCAAATGACAACTTCATAACTCCATTCCTGCAATTTATAATAGCATTAGATGTGGCAAAAAATGGACGACCCAAAATGACTGGGATCTGACTATGAGGATTCTGAACAGGCTGAGTATCTATAACTATGAAATCCACTGGAAAATAAAATTTGTCAACCTGGATTAGTACATCTTCAATAACACCCCGGGGCACCTTGACAGATCTATCAGCTAGTTGTAATGTTATTTTAGTCGGTTTCTACTCACCAAGTCCTAACTGCTCATAAACCGAATATGGTAACAAATTGACGCTCGCCCCTAAATCAAGTAATGCCTTCCCGATTTTATGATCTCCTATGCTGCAAGAGATGGTAGGAGCTCCTGGATCCCTAAATTTAGGAGGGGTGTTATGTTGAATCATGGAGCTGAGCTGCTCTGCAAGGAAGACTTTCTTATGAACATTCTGCTTACGCTTTTGAGTGCATAAATCTTTAAGGAACTTAGCATAAGAAGGGACTTGCTTGATAGCGTCAAGCAACGGGATGTTGACTTGCACTTTTTTAAACACATCTAGGATTTCATCAAAATTGTTTCTTTTCTTCATTGGTGCCAGACGTTGAGGAAAAGGTGCTTTGGGCACGTAAGGTGGCACGTCAGCGGCTCTTGGAGAGTCAGAGAGTTTTTGGCGCCGTTGCCGGGGACTGTTTCGGTCCAAATTGAATTTAGGATTCTCTCTTATCATAATTCATAGCTTAGGATTTTACTAACTTAGAGTTCTTTTTCTTTATTTTAGAAATTAACCTATTTCCTGTTTTGTAGGGTCCTGAGATAAACTTCTAATTTAGTAATCCCTTTCTAAATTCTTTACTTTTTCTAATTTTTTATTCTTTATTTTTAGAATTAGGTTTTTACTTTTTAGAACTTTTCTAATTCTAGAATTTCTTTTGAATTTTTTATTTTTTTGGATTTAGATTGTTCTCTTAAGTAACTTTCTAGTTTTAGAAATTTCTTTTTCCTTTTTAGAAACTTACTTGGTTTTTTGTTTTTAGAAACTTTTGTTATTTAGAAATTAACCGTTGCTTAGGAATTTTCTATCATTATTTTAGGAAACTTGATTTGTTTTTGTTTCTATTTTCAGGAATTGAGGAAGGAAGCTACTAAGTGAGGAGGAGCTTCTTAAATCTTCTGACATCAATCATCTCCTTTTCCGGGTTCTTTCTTCCCATTCTTACTTACATAGTTTTGACTTGTTTCTAGTTCTAGTTTTTCTTTCTCTTAGGTTGTTACTTAGTTTATGCTAGGACGTAGATCTCTAGATATAGAACTAGCATCTTGTGATCCTGAAATAGAAAGAACATTCCATAGAAGATTGAAAGACATCCCAGTTAAAATGGCAGAAGAGAATGGAACTAAAACTCTTAGAGATTATTCAGCTCCTGTCCAATTCAATGCGCCTTCATGCATAGTGTTGCCCACCACCACGGCAGCACACTTTGAACTCAAGACTGGGGTCATACAGTTGTTGCCTTCCTTTTATGAGTTAGACAAGGAGGACCCATATCATCATGTGAAAGAATTCCTAGACATTTGCTCCACCTTTAAATTCCAAAACTTCTCAGACGATTCGATCCGCCTACGCCTGTTTCCTTTTTCTTTGAAGGATAAGGCGAAAGCATGGTTGAATTCTCTAGAAGTTGGGTCTATCACTACATGGGACCAATTGTCTAGGAAGTTCTTAAACAAGTTCTTCCCTGTTCACAAAACTAATGCTCTCCGTAGAGAAATCACTAATTTCACACAAAAAGAGGGAGAACACTTTCATGAATGTTGGGAAAGATGGAAGGACTTGCTTCTTAAATGTCCACACCACGGTTTTGAGAAGTGGCAACAAGTGCAATACTTTTATGACGGTCTGACACCCCAGAACCGTCGCATGGTTGATGCCACCAGTGGAGGGTCCTTCATGACCAAAAGCGATACCGAAGCATGGAAATTCTTTGAAACCTTGTGTGAAAACTCCCAGCAATGGGACTATTCAGATAGAGGTGAAAGAAGTTCCCAACCACAAAAGAGAGGTGGCATATATGAGATAGGAGTCACGCCAGATCTCCATGCCAAGATTGATGGCCTGACAAAGAAGGTTGATGCTCTGATGTTGCATAATGGACCTCCACAAACAACTCAAGCCGAGGCTTGTGCCATATGTTCTAGTCCTACCCATCCTACGCAATCATGCCCATCTGGTACAGCATTTCCAGAATTCCTCTCTGAACAAGTTCATGCTTTGAACACCTTTCAGAAACCTGGGAATGATCCTTACTCGAACACGTACAACCCAGGGTGGGCTAGGCATCCAAATTTCTCTTGGGCAAAAGGACCACAACAAGGAGGACCATCTGGAAATCCTCCTATGCAACCTCAGCAGTTTCCGCAATATCAACAACTGCCTGCACAATCAAGGAAACCATCTCTTGAGGATACACTCCATCTTTTTATGCAGAGTTCTCTCTAATTCCAAAAGGACACCCAACAAACCTTACTAGCCAACCAGCAAAGCTTACATACAAATGCACAATCCATTGCCAAGCTGGAAGTACAAATGGGTCAACTAGCTGCCACATTGAGTGAGAAAGAGAAGGGTAAGTTCCCTGGCCAACCTGTGGCTAATCCAAAGGGACAGTATGAGATTGGCTCTAATTCCAACCAAGGGCAATACCATGAGCAAGCCAAATTGATCATTACCCTTAGGTCAGGCAAACAGATTGACAACAAAATAGAGATACCTAGGGATGAATCAAATCAAGGTGAAGCAGAGAGACACACCAATGCATCAAAAGTCCAAAAACTCTCTGACTCTCCAAGAGCCGCTGACGTGCCACTTTACGTGCCCAAAGCACCTTTTCCTCAACGTCTGGCACCAATGAAGAAAAGAAACAATTTTGATGAAATCCTGGATGTGTTTAAAAAAGTGCAAGTCAACATCCCGTTGCTTGACGCTATCAAGCAAGTCCCTGCTTATGCTAAGTTCCTTAAAGATTTATGCACTCAAAAGCTTAAGCAGAATGTTCATAAGAAAGTCTTCCTTGCAGAGCAGCTCAGCTCCATGATTCAACATAACACCCCTCCTAAATTTAGGGATCCAGGAGCTCCTACCATCTCTTGCGGCATAGGAGATCATAAAATCGGGAAGGCATTACTTGATTTAGGGGCGAGCGTAATTTGTTACCATATTCAGTTTATGAGCAGTTAGGACTTGGTGAGTTGAAACCGACTAAAATAACATTACAATTAGCTGATAGATCTGTCAAGGTGCCCCGAGGTGTTATTGAAGATGTACTAATCCAGGTTGACAAATTTTATTTTCCAGTGGATTTCATAGTTATAGATACTCAGCCTGTTCAGAATCCTCATAGTCAGATCCCAGTCATTTTGGGTCGTCCATTTTTTGCCACATCTAATGCTATTATAAATTGCAGGAATGGAGTTATGAAGTTGTCATTTGGTAACATGAATATTAAACTTAATATTTTTAATGCAGGACAACAACCCGCGGATTTGGACGACATATTTGAAGTGGGCATGATCGAGAGTCTAGTGCAAGACTCCTTCCGTAAATCTTTTGAAGATCCACTTGAGACCTGCTTAGCACAACATGGCATGGATTTTGACATAGATAGTCCCATCCACGAAGTCAATGCAATGCTCGACTCCACTCCTATATTGGAGACTGAAAAATGGAGAGCGAAAGTGGAACCTCTTCATCCCTCTGAGACTCTTCCTGACAGCACAGTTTCTAACTCTGAGAAGGCAAAAGAGAACAGGTTGCTTAATGTTCTTCGAATATATAAGGCAACAATTGAACGGAAGATAGCAAAAATACAAGGAGTGTGCCCCACTGTATGTAAGGATCATGCTGTGGAAATGTCACGTAAAATACAAAGGAAGCATGATCCTAACATGGAAGAAGTTGTTCGAGCAGAAGTCCTTAAATTATTTGACGACAGTGTCAGTTACCTCATTGCAGATAGCACACCTCATGGGAACTCACATCACTTGTCTAGGATTGGTTAACCACGTGTTGAGGTAAGTTCTTTGGCGGACCCTGGTCTTAAAGATTAATGAATTCATGGTCCGTTTTTGTCTGGCTGAAGACATTAAACTTAGCGCTCCTGGGAGGCAACCCAACATTTCATTCTATTCTTTTTTGTTAGTTAGTTCAATGTTTGTGGGTAACATTACTGCAAACCCTCACGAGACTACAACTCGTCCACTAGGGGTAACCTAGGGGTTTAAAGGCTTGTTGCATACGCTAAATGCAATCGAGAGCACCTGCGAAAGTGGTATAGGTAGGGTTTTTCTTTTTTGTAATTTTATTTTAGTTTACTGATCTCTCTCTTGTGCTGACCGACTTTTACGTTGACATTTTTGGGAAAGCTTCTTGATTCTTCATCCAGGTACTATCTTTCCCTCACTCCTCTTTCCTTTTTTCTCATCTACATCGCATGCTTATTTCTTTTACATTGAGGACAATGTAGATTATAGGTTGGGGGTGGGAGATTAGGTAACCTAATCAGTATTTTCTTGGTCTTGACCAAAAATTGTGAAAAACTGTACCTGCTCCCACTTGATAATATGGGAAGGGTCAGGAATATATTTCTTCAACATCGATATGTGAAACACGTTGTACACGCCAGCGAGTGGTGTGGGCAAAGCAAGGTGGCAAGCTACCACACCCACTCGGTCTAGAATCTAGAATGGGCCAATAAATCGTGGCGTGAGTTTCCCTTTCTTGCCAAATCAAAGGACTCCCTTCATGGGAGAAACCTTAAGAAACACATGGTCCCCAACTTCGAATTCCAACTGCCGTCGTCGTGTATCGGCGTAACTCTTTTGTCTGCTCTGGGCGGCAAGAAGTCGATGCCTGATAATGTCGATCTTCTCTGATATCGCTTGTACTAAATCTAGGCCAATTAAACTCTTCTCGCCAACTTCTGCCCAATAATGTGGTGCTCAACATGGGCGCCCATATAAGGCTTCGTAGGGGGCCATGCCAATGCTCGCTTGGAAGCTGTTGCTATAAGCGAACTCAGCATAGGGAAGACAATCATCCCAACTGTCCTTGAAATCGAGCACACATGCTCGCAACATATCTTCTAATACCTAGTTTACCCGTTCCGTCTGCCCATCCATCCGTGGGTGGAACGTGGTACTGAACTTCAGTTTCACTCTCATCGCTTCTTGAATTCGAATCTAGAAAATAGACATGAATAATCTCCATAGGAACTCTACGCAGACGTATTATCTCCTTGATATACAGCTTGGCTAAATCATCTACTGAGTTTGAAACTCTAATCAGGAGGAAATGAGCCGATTTTGTCAATCGATCCACAATCACTCAAATGGAGTCATGTCCCTTCCACGTATTCGGCAACCCAGAAATGAAATCCATAGATATGAAATCTCATTTTCATTCAGCTATGGGCATGGGCTGAAGTAAACCAAGAGGTCGGCAATGCTCGGCCTTGACCTGCTGGCAAGTGAGACAACGGGATACATAATCTGTTATCTGGGCCTTCATATTGTCCGACCAGTACGATCGCTTCATATCTCGATACATCTTCGTACTACCGGGATGCGTTGCCAATTTTTGAATTGTGAGTGGCGTCCAAGACTTCCTTTCTCAAGTCATGGGGATTCGGGACGCATAGGTGGCCGCGATATCTCAAACCTCCATCTAAGCCAACCCTCTATTCAGAGTCTTCAATGTCACTTGCTCATTTTCTCATCTTCATCAACAATTCATCTTCCTTCTGAGCCACAATGATTTGGTCATCAATAAGTGGCTATACATGGATATATGCGACGCTCTCGAAAGGCTCCTCTACTGTAAGCTTCTGTTGGAAGTCTCGTACGAACTCTACCATATTCCACTCTTCTATCATCAGCGGAGCTGCAAATTCTATTGTCTTCTTGCGGCTCAATGCATCGTCCATAAGATTTGCTTTGTCAGGATGGTAGGAGATGTCACGCCCCAAACTCGGGGACCGGGCTCACAAATTCCCGATCGCCGAATCCGGCGCCGACAGCCTCCGTAGAACCCCATTCTCGGCTCCCGGCGCCCATTCGCCAGGTTCCGATCCTGGGATGCTACGAGGAGGATTTCTAATCTCAGTTTGAATCGTAATAAGCATAACCAAAGGCATAACCCACAAACAACAACCAAAAACTCCATCACATTTCCACTATGATCAAAAACTTTACAAGTACAATGAGCATGAAGGGAAATACAATGAGAATGGACAAAAAGCTCCAAAAGATCTGCTCTGCACTCCTGCCTCAGCGCTGCTGCGTCCTCGCGTCACCTGCACGCAACGGTCGTGCATAAGCTTATAGAAAGCTTAGAGGGTGGTGAAAGTGTGTGCGCAAGGTAGTAATGCAGTATGCAGTGTCAGAGTAATGCGGAACATGCTGGTGAATCCATGAATACCACTAGCCGTACCAAGGCTATGCGATGCGAGGCATGAATAATATTGGCCATACCAAGGCCATGCAATACGAGATGCAACTCAAGCATACAAATCCTCATCTATATCCACATATCAATACAGCTCAAATCTGGGATATCACCGGGGTCTAGTACACTCTAAACCAGATTGCCGCCCCATCGCGCGCAATAAGGTAAGTGGAAGAGACCTCACTACCCGCCTGCCAATATCGGGCTCGGCTCGTCGATAGCGGACCCATTCCTCGAGCTGGTCAGACTCAGCCTAGCATTGCCCCCTCCCCTCGGGCGGGTAAGGCCGTACCCCCTTCCAACCGACCACGACACAGTGGAAAACGCAGCCTCCTGGTAATCGGCCATCGGCGCTCATGCACCCATTCGGTCTAGACGTTGGAGCAACCTCTTGGTACCATAAGGGTTTAGGGACTTTCACCCAGGGATATCTATAGCACCCCATGTAGAACAAGATTTCCGGTATCCAATCCTGCCAACCACGATACGCCTGTGGAGGCTATGACCCTGATGTCGCTAGGGCGTACAGTAACTACATCACACAATGCGAATGCATGAATCACACTATCCAATCATGCAACAATCCTGCGCGTCTCGTGCGCTCATGTAGGGCAACACCGCCTAACCGGGAGCCCCTAATCAATCTGCCCGAAGGCATATGCTATGATCAGTCACCTCTCATATCAAGCACACATATGATGCGTATGATCATGAGTCATGGAACTATACTAAACATGTAATAAGGTAATGAACTGTGCTTACAACGCAGATGGGCCTAGACGGCCTACACGCAACAAGTACGGCCTATCAATGGGCCCTAGGGAGAGTCGTAATGCGGACATTTAACCAACATTATACTTGCAATGTGGACGTCAAACCAACATTGCTCCCAAGGCGTAGCCCGAAGTGAATACCATTACATGAACCAGGTTGGGGTCACGCATTGCAATGGATCTTAGGTACATCCCATTAGGCATTAAATACATCAAATGGGCCCTGTCATATGGGCCTTATATTCATCAAGTGGGCCACATCAATGAGTCGCACCAATGGGCCTTAGTTACATCGAATGGGCCTCCTAATATGGGCCTTAGAATACATCAAATGAGTCCAATCCCATGGGCCTGACATATATCAAATGGGCCTATTCCCATGGGCCTTATGTGTATCAAATGGGCCACACCCATTGGGCCCTATATGTGTAACAAATGGGCCTCAACCCATAGGTCCTAATACAATTCAATGGGCCTTAACCCATCGGCCTTATATCTCAAAGTGGGCCTCGAAACATTGTAAGGTGGAGCCCACTTGGACTATGGATTTGGCTCATTGTTAGCCTCAAGCCTTAAGCCAGGCTGGTCAAATGGTGCATGGCTTTGGAGGCAACACATGCATCACGGGTGGGCCCACAAGAAGGCCCACCATTAAATATGTGTATACATACATATATATATATATATACACATGCACATGCCTGCACACACACACCACACACATACACACCCACACACGCACGCACGCACACACACACAGGGGCCCCACCATCTGCCTTGACGGTGGGTAAAACACAAACATCACAGTAGGCCCCCCACCGCCCGCCTGGACGGTGGGATAGACACATACATCACTGTGGGCTCCAAGTGGGGCCCACCATGTCGTTTATATGCCATCCGGACCGTTGGTAAGGTCACACGGGTCGGGTTGAAGGGAAAACCCAAGTTTCAGCTTGATCCAAAACTTCTGTGGGCCCCAAAAAGGTTTCAATGGTAGACCCTCAATTCTCACTGTTTCCTTTGGTGTGGGCCACCTGAGTCTTGGATATGGGTGAAAATTGGATGGGGCCCACATCAGGAAGGGACCCACCACGTGAGAGGGTCAGATGGCAAATACACATCATGGTGGGGCCCACGACAAGAGCCGTGGGTGGCCCCTGCCCGTCTGCCCAAACCAGCGCAGGCAGCGCCTGCACCCTCTCTAGCTTTGTCAGGGCAGCAGCAGGCGCTGCTGCCTTCAATATTTTTTTTTGTTTTTGTTTTCTTGCAGAAAAAGGCATGTGGGGTCCACTACCTGAAAATCTAGTCCGCCCATTGCGTTCTCAGGCTCGAAGTGCATCAAACAAGTCCAAAGTTCAATTTTTTTCGGTGTGTAGATAAGGCAAGGTGGCCCTAGAAGTTTTGAACGGTAGAGGATACAGTTTTCTATGGTACAGCCCGCCTGAGTATTGGATCGACCTTATCTTTCGGCTCAACGCCTAAAACATTCTTGTGAAAGGGATGGACGGCGTGGATTGAACACATACAACAAGGTGGGGTCTATACATGTGACCTACCCCCAAAACAAGCTATTACTTGTGTTTTCATGTGGACGTCCAGCGTCCCTGGACGCTGGACGGTGTGATGGAATTGGGCCAAGCTTAGGTGGGCCACACATGATGGGTGGTGCCGGTACATCACACACAAGTGGGCCCCAAGTATGGGTGGTTTGGATGGAATACGTGCCTCATGGTGGGGCTCATTCAAGTGGACCACACAACCATAACATGATCTAATAGGAAAAAGAAAAAAAGAAATAGAGAGATAGAGAGTGAGAGACATAGAGAGAGATCGGTGAGTATGGAGGGACCCCGCCACTATGGGCCCCTCATTCAATAGTACATCAAGGTGGGTCCCACATATATGGACCCTTGATCAACAAAAGAATTAAAAAAAAATGAAATCGACGATCACCCACCGGCTTCTTCTTGCTCCAATGAGTTCCTTAGCTCCTTGGCTTCAATTTCAAAGGAGGAGATGAGGAATGGATGGCTAGGATGGGGGATCTTGGGGTGGAAAGGTGGGACACATTTGTGGCTTGGAAGGGAATGGGGAGATAGCTCATACGTATGGGGTTTTTTCTCTCTTGGGGATGAATTTGCAAATGAAGAGAGAGAGTGTTGTAAAGGGAGAGGAGTGATGGATGTGGTGTGATGGATGTGGTGTGATGGGGTGTAAGAGCCACTTTTCTTGACTTTTGTGGCTTTTGGTGTAAGAAAGGTATGGTGGTGTAAGAACTTTTTGACTTTGGGGTTGCTTAGGGAAGAGTGTGAGTGATGTGTACTTGACCCTTGAGATTGATGGGTTGATGGATTGATGGATTGATGGATTGATGTGACATATCGTAGAGATTCTCTTAGATTTTGCAACGCGCGGTGTTTTCCTCGCACCGAACACTAGCCCACATCTCCTGGCCAGGGTATCGCCTCGGCGTGCGAGTCGCGGCATCGGAACCGCGGCGACGGTGCGGTCGCAATGGTATAAGTCTCGGGTTGAGTCGACTCGGGTTGACAGCGTGTGAATCAGGGTCGCGCAACGCCGGTTAAGGGTCGAAGGTTGCCGAAATTCGACCGAAAAGACCGCGGAAACCTACGGAACGGTACAGTCTAAGATGCGGGTCTTACAGGAGACCTCAAACTTGAAGTCTTTCAGGGTTTCCATCCAACGTCGTTACCTCATATTCATGTCTCTCTGCGTGAATATGTACTTAAGGCTCTCGTGGTCGCAAAAGAGCTTGAACTCCTCTCCGTAGAGGTAATGTCTCCAGAGCTTTAATGCAAAGATAATTGTTGCCAATTCCAAGTCATGCATAGGGTAGTTTTCTTCATGTTTCCTCAACTGTCGTGATGCATAGGCAATCACTCTGTCCTTCTGCATAAGGACATAACCCAAACCAACACGAGACGCGTCGGTGTAAATAGTATATTTGACCCTTTGCTCTGGCAATACTAGCACGGGTGCGGATGTCAGCTTGTCCTCTAGTTCCAGAAAGGCTACTTCTGCCTTCTCATTCCATGCAAACTTAAGATCTTTCCGAGTGAGGTGAGACAACGGTCTGGCTAGCTTGGAAAATTCTTTAATGAATCGGCGATAGTAGCCAGCAAGTTCGAGGAAGCTCCTCACTTCTGTAACTGAACCAGGCTGCTCTCAGTCCTGTACCATAGCCATCTTAGCAATTCTTTCCTTGGACACCACATGTCTCAGAAACTTGACTTCTTCTTTTCAAAAGTCGCATTTTCGATATTGTGCAAATAACTGGTTCTTCTTGAGAGTATCAAAGACTGCTCCCAGGTGTTCTTCGTGATCCTTCCGACTCTTGGAGTATATTAAAATGTCATTTATAAACACGATGATGAATCAGTACAAATACGGCCGAAACACCCGGTTCATGAGGTCCATGAATACGGCCGGTGCATTTATAAGCCCAAATGGCATCACAAGGAGCTCGTAATGTCCAAAACTAGTTCTGAATGCTGTTTTCTACAGTCTTCATCCCTGATGAGCATTTGATGATACCCGGACTGCAAGTCGATTTTTGAGAAATATTGTGTCACGCCCCAAACCCGAAAATCGGATTCACAGGAATCCCGATCGCCGAATCCGGTGTCGACAGCCTCCATAGTACCCCATTCTCGGTTCCTAGCATCCATACGCTAGATTTCGATCCTGGGATCCTATAAGGAGGATTTTTTTTTGTTTTTTTACATTTAACTCGTAATAAGCATAACCGCAAGTATACCCAAATCACAAAAACAACATCATCATCACATATCCACTAATATAATCATTTGAGTACAATGCTGAAAGGGAAATACATAAATCGAAAATCAAGCTCCAAAAGACCGCTGCACGCTCCAAGCTCGACACTGCTGCAACCTAACATCACCTGCACGCATCTATCGTGCATAAGCTTATAGAAAGCTTAGAGGGTGGTGTAAGTGTGTGCACAAGGTAAGTGCCAAGTATTCAATACAATGTCATCATCATACAATACCGAAATTACAGGTAATCCATAAATCGTACATTATTGGAATAAGAAGAATACTGACAAGATCATGAATTATTAGAGTGCACAGAAATACTGACAAGATCATAAATCATACCATAACAGAATAAGCGGAAATACGGACAATTCCATGAGTCAATCAATATCAGAATACACAATATAAAGCAGCTATGCAAATGAGGAGTCATAAAGAGCCAAATATCAGATGCCGAAGATGCAATGCAATATACAAATCCTGTTAAGTTGTCTAGGCCGTATAAGTACAGAAACATAGCAACCCAAAATGTTATATGCCTGTGGATGTAATGCAATATGCGATGAGAATGAAATGACCATACTGGAGTGTGAAGTCGGGATGATAGTACGTAGTATCGCAGGCTACGGGGTCCACCACAAGGGACTTCTATCCAAACCAGTCCCATACCTAAATTTGGATAGTCAGACTCAACGTGGTAAACTCCTGATCTCAGGTTAGTCGCACGCCCAACCGAAATCCTTGCCATATCGAAGGTACACAACAATTAGTTGCGCACCACTAGCCTGAGTGGATAGTGAATGAATGAATGAATGAGCATGCAACTCCTACTCAATAAGTCCACATATCAGTACGGTTCCTCTCTGAAAAATCGCCGGGGTCTATTACACTCCAAACCAGATTACCGCCCCATCGCGCGCAACAAGGTGAGTGGAAGAGACCTCACTATTCGCCTGCCAATATCGGGCCCGACTCGTCGATAGCGGACCCATTCCTCGAGCTAGTCAGACTCAGCCTAGCATTGCCCCCTCCTCTCGGGCAGGTAAGGCCGTACCCCCTTCCAACCGACCACGACACAGTGGGAGACGCGGCCTAACGGTATGTGGCCCTCATGCGCTCATGCATCCACTCAGTCTAGACGTTGGAACAACCTCTGGAACCAAGAGGGTTTAAGGACTTTCACCCAGGGATATCTATAGCACCCCATGTAGAACAGATTTTCGGTATCCCATTTAGCCATCCACGAAATACCTGTGGAGGCTACGACCCTGATGTCGCTAGGGCGTACAGTAATCATAACACACAATGTAAGATGCATGAGTCAAACAATCCAGTCATGTATCAATCCTGTGCATGTCATGCTCTTATATGGGGCAACTCCGCCTATCAGGGAGCCCTATGAACAACCTGCCCTATGGCATATGCAATGGTCAATCACATCTCATAACAAACATGGAGATGATGCGTATGGGCATGTATTATGATGTTATGCTGTCACATACTCATAATCGGTATCAATAACTAACATCAACCATCGGCCTCGACAATGTGGACATTTAACCAACATTGCCCCCAAGGAATGGACACATAGAGCCAAACATATAATGGGCCCACGACCTCATGCAAAGGCCTAATATACAACACGATGGGCCTTACTCAAGGGCCACATATACACAACACGTGGACCCTGCTCATGGGCCTAATGCATATCACAATGGGCCTTGCCCCATAGGCTATATATGAATACGTCATAATGAGCCTTACCCATGGGCCATGAACACATCACAATGGGCTTTGCCCACGGGCCTCAAATATATGACATGTGGGCCCTACACATGGGTCTCAAATACATCAAATGGGTCATGCATCATGGGCCCACTAGGTGTCATAATGGGTCTCAACTATGGGTCGCATATACATCAAATAGGTCACGACAATCAGCCTTGGCAATCGAAATTGGCCTCGACAATCGAATTGGCATTCGGCCATGGCAATCGGAATCGATCGATAATCAGAATCGGCAAATCGGTCACAACCATCGGGATAGATCAATAATCAGAATCGGCAAATCGGTCACGTCGATCGAAGTCGGCAATCGGTCACGACAATCGGAATCGATCGATAATCAGAATCGGCAAATCGGTCACGACAATCTAACTCGGCCTCGATGATCGGTCGATCAAGGCTTAAGGGAAGGTCACGATGTGGACATTAAACCATCATTGCCCATCAATGTGGGCATTTAACCAACATTGCTCCACCAAGAGTTGAACATATAATGGGCCCACAGCCTCATACGAGGGTCTAATATGCATCACAATGGGCCTAATACACGGGCCTAATATACATCACCATGGGCCACGACCCATGGTCCTCAAATACATCATAATGGGCTACGACCTATGGACCTCAATATACATCAAGTGGACCGCATTAATGGGTCTCATATACACGACAGGTGGGCCTCATGTACATCAAAATGGGCCACATCCATGGGCCTCAAATACGTCACAATGGGCCACAAGAACATCACAATGGGCCTCACCAAATGGGTCGCAAATATAACACAATGGGCCTCATCAACTAGGCCTTATATACACCAGGTGAGCCGTATCAATGGGTCGCACCAACGGGCCTCATATACACTAGGTGGGCCGTATCAATGGGTCGCACCAACGGGCCTCTACTCATGGGCTCCAAATTCATCACAATGGGCCTCAACCCATGAGCCCCGAATACGTGGTATTAGGCCTCCCAAATATAACAAGTAGGCCGCACTACTTGGGCCACACCATTCATCCATCTATAGATATCATTTTAAAGCATTATCCAAACAATGAATTAGATCAAAAGATCATCTGGATCATACTATAAATAACCGTGGTGATAATGATTTCCACCGTTAAAATTTAGAGGGGCTCACCATAGCGTTTATTTTCCATCCAGTCCGTTCATGAGGTCACAAAGACCTGGACAGGAGAAGAAACAAATATCATATTAATCTAAGACCATTGTAACCCAAAATGAGGTCTCAATGGCAGGCGTTCAATACCACTGTTGTCTGTAGTGTGGTCCATTTGATAACTGGATCGGTCTCATTTCCAGTCTCAAAACTGAAACAAATAACCAAATGGATGGATGACTGGGTGCAGCACATTCATCGAGCGGTGGGTCCCACGGGTGTGGCATAACCCAAACATCACGGTGGCCCCACGTCCACACACAGATGTATGGTAGGGATACAACATTCGCATCATGGTGGGGGTCGTACTAGGCACACCAGACCCACCATGATATTATTTAATACATTATATTATATAACATATTATATATATATATATATATATATATATATATATATATATATACACACACACACACACGTGTGTGTGAGGGTAGGAATGTCAGCGCTGTCAATGCCCAGTGTTCCTGGACGGCCTGATGGTAGGCTCCAGATATATGGACGGTTTGGATGGAAAACATCCATCATAGTGGGGCCGCTGATGGTACTGTACGTATGAACGGTGCAGATGGAGCATGTCCAATGATGGTGAGTGCCACCAGGTAGATGAACGACGTGGATTCAAAACACATATATCATGGTAGTGGCCCACAGAACTGTAGGCGTGTGGATTTCCCATCGTCCATCAGGACGGTGGGTTGAAATACATAATGTGGGTCCGTAGGATCTGATGACGTCCCACCTATACAGCTGGTTTGAGATGCACCAGCCTTTCTGCTTCCAACAGGTGGGTTCCACGTGGAAGTGGCCCACCAGCTGACGTCAATGGATGGCTGGTGATGGATGGACGGTTGGATAAAATCCATACACCAGGCCCATGGCACCGTCCAGACTCACCTGGACGGTGCTGATCCTCACATACGTAAAAGGGTAGGTTCCACGTGTGGACGGGCGGACAAACAGTGTGGATGCAAAATAAAACGTCCAAGGTGGGCCACGTCCCTACTGGATGTCCATTTGATGGACGGTCTGGGTACAGAACACAGGACTTATGGTCAGACCTTATCCTGGCGTCAATACAGCAGCTATATAGCTGCCGTACACTAGACCATTCATTTCAAGAGGTGGGTCTCAAGTGGGGCCCACCAATCTATAGTTCACAAATCCAACCCATCCATTATGTGTGTCCCACTAGATTAAGGGATCAGACCAAGTTTCAGGTGCGTCCAAATCTCAGGTGGACCCCAGAAAATACTTTCATATGGTTTAACATATCCTCACATGATTGAAGATGGTGTGGCCCACCTGAGAACTAAATATGGGTGATTTTTGGGGTGACCTGCTGGTTAAAGGAGACCCATCAAATACACGGCGTGGATGCTCCATGTGCATCACGGTAGGGCCTAAGGTGGGGCCACTCTCCCTTCCTGTTACATGCATCATGACGTTGCTGGCTGCAGCGTCAGGTAGGTACCTTTTTATTATTATTATTATTATTATTATTTTTGGAAGATTTTTTGTTGATGGGGCCCACATCCGGAGGATCCACTCCGTTGATTGGGTTCGCCGGCTCGTGACGGGTCTAACAAGCCCATATCCAACATTTTTTATGCACAAGAAAAAATCATGATGGGCCCTAACAGTTATTCACTATTAAAATAAAGGTTTTAATACTACAACCTACTAGGTATTTGGATTAGCTCCTTCTTCTAGCTCAACACCTAAAATGGGCTAAGGAATGGGATGGACAGTATGAATTACTTCTATACATCAAGGTGGGGCCTATATGAGTGGCCCACCCTGAACTTTAAAAACCATGCATATATATATATATATATATATATATATATATATATATATATATATATATATATATATATATATATATATTGCTACTAGTTAGTACACGCCCATGTCAGAACAAAACACTTCGCGTTAGCCCCCTCACGTCCAGCGTCCCTGGACGCTAGACGGCATGGATAAGCACAGTGGTGGGTCCCACATGGACATGGCCCACATTTCATCAAGGTGGGTCCCACATGAATGTGGCCCACCTGACTTAAGTCAATCTGATACTTGTGTGTTTCCACCACCATAAGGTAGGGTCCATATGACTTGGACAGTTTGGATAAAACATACATCAAGGTGGGGTCCATCCAAATGTGCTACACATCACACAAAAATGAGAAGGAGAGAGATAGAAGCACCCACCTGAGGATATTCTTCTTCATTCTTTCACCAACGCATTGTAGAGCTTCAAGGGAACAAGATTCAATGGTTGAGATCGATTCTAGAGGTTGGGATTGGGTGATAGGAGGGTGGGCCACACATAGCTTCTCCATGGAAGCCATGGACGATTCTTCTTTTGTGCTTGCTTGGGAGAATAAGAGAGAATGAGAGAGAGAGATGATGGGAGAGGAGTGATGGTGGAGTGACATGAGGGTAAGGTGCTTGTTGACTTTATGGTACTTGTGTAAGAGAGAGGTAAGGCTAGGGTATGGGTTGCTTGTACTTGACTTTGATTGATGGATTGATGTGATTGATGGGACATTCTCTTGGGATTTGCAATGCGCGACATTTTCCTCAAACTGAATGTGCGCCGACATCTTCTACCCTGGGTATCGGGTCGGTGTGTGAGTCACGACGTTGGAACCGCGGCGATGGTGCGGTCGCCAAGGTATAGGTTTCGGGTCAAGCCGACTTTGGCATGCAAGTCTCGTCTTAGGATCGTGTGCAACGTTGGCTTTAGGTCGAGGATTGCCGGAATTCGACCGGAAGGATCGCGAAAGCCTTTGGAACAGTACGGACTAGGATACGGGTCTTACATATTGTGCCCCTTTCAACTAGTCAAACAGGTCATCTATCCTGGGCAGAGGATACTTGTTCTTGATCGTGACGTGATTCAATCTGCGATAATCAATACACAACCGCAATAATCTGTCTTTCTTCTTTACAAACAATATAAGTGCTTCCCAAGGAGATACGCTAGGCCATATAAAACCTTAATCCAGGAGATCATCTATCTGTCCCCTCAACTCCTCCATTTCACATGGAGGCATGTGATACTTCGGTAAAGAGATAGGTGTGGCACCCGGAACCAAGTTGACAGTAAAGTCGATCTCGCGCTTAGGAGGTAGTCCAGGGATCGTTTTGAATATTTCATAGAAATCCTGGACCACGGGTGTGTTCCCGAGTTACGGACCATCATGATCTTTCAACAGGGAAGCATAACAAAGGACGTGGAAGCGGTGTTGAGGCATAAAAAGAGTGGAAGATAGCAAAAAGAAGCATGTGCACAAGCAAGATGTTCAAAAAGAACATTGTACGGAAAAAGCAAGCTTTGTGCGGAAAAATCAAGCTTTGTGCGGAAGAAATAAAGCTTTGTGCGGAAATGATCAATGTGCGTAGGTGATTAGAGCACACAACGAGTTCCACACAAAGGGTAGCGCACACCAAAGCCTCGCACAAAGGATATCGCACAATGGAATCCCCACAAAGGTGGTTAGCGCAAAGAGGACCGCACAACGATGACATAGCATGATCGCACGTGTGAGAAGGCTATATATGAAAGTGCCCTGATTTGTCAATTAGCGTGAGTGTTGAGTCAGTCAGACTACAAAGCCTCATAGGAAGAGCAATTCAAACATCTGTCTCAACCGGATGTGTGCAAGCTCACCACAAGTAAATATATCCTCACATCCCTTGTCCCAAAACACCAGGTATATAAAAACCTTAAAACAAACTAGAACGTCATTGAGTTTTTAAGTTAAGAAAACTTTTTTCAAAATAGAAAAATTCTCCATGTTTTCTTGCTTTGTCGATTTTATCGATACACATCTCGATATGATCGACTTGCGTTGTCGATGTCCTCGATACCTAAACGATATCATCGGAATGAGGACAAAAGTGTCCAGCAACCACATATATATTTGGATGGATTTATTGATGTATCGATATACCTATTGATATCATCGATATTGGAATCTCGAGTCCATCGAAGATTACTCGATAATATCGACAGGCAGATTCCCGACGCCCCTGTTTTTTCTTAAGAATATCATATATGCATCGATATATCGAAGCCTCCTCGATACCATCGAAGTTTAAATATCGATGATATCGGAAGGCTCTCAATGATATCGGTCTTGGACGCCAAGTTCTTTCAGCAAAATATTTTAGGGTGGTTTATCGATGATCGAGGGTCACTCAATAGAATCGATATTTAAATATTGATGATATCGGTATGGTTTCGATGGCATCGAACAAGGACAGAAACTGTCCAGTAAACTTAAACGAAAATCTCCTGGATTTATCAATGCATCGACACCGTATCGACATCATCGACATTCAAATTCTGATGATTTCGATGGTCACTCGATCATTCTTAAAAACCTGAAATATTTTATAGCAAGTCTCTCTCATTATTCAAATGTCGATGAATCGACACTAGTATCGATAGAATTGGAGTTCGAAATCCGATGACTTCGACACCTGTTTTGATTCCATCGATCAGCTGGCAAGAGGTTTCAAAAGCGTATGACATATGAGTTTGTGTCATCGAGCAGACCATCGATGCCATCAAGAGTATACGCTCGATGATATCGATCCCGCTCGATGATATCGAACTCTGTCATAAATGTGACCGTTTATATCCGTTGGAACCTTTTACCTATATATATATAGAGGACTTGTCTATTATTGCTGGTAGAGAAAGAAGAGAGAGCTTTTGTGTGTTTTACCTTAGATCATATACCTAAAGCCCTTTCTCTCAAGGAAGTTCATCCTCCAATTCACCTTCATCATTGACATTCAATAGAGTGGATTGGGGAATGAACTTCCGCATTCAAGGATCCTTCAGCTACTACCGTAAATAGCAAATCATTAAGCTAGGATGCCTTGAATGCATAATCGGAATTACTCTATCTTCCTTATAGGAAAACACTTTATAGAGTAGGATTCTGTCTTAACCTTGACCCAACCCGAAGCCTCGTATTGGTACATCATTTGTGTTGTGGATCAAGGAAGTCGAAAATTCTTCATCAACAAGGAGGAGATCTTCGTCATCGTGCTGAATGGTACTCATCCACTTATTTGTAAGTTATTAGAGTCCAGAGGACACTTGTGATCATTCCTTTTTAGGAATGGGTCTTAGGTGTTTCTCACCCTTGCAAGCCCTCGTAGGAGGCCTCCGGCGGGAGTGTACGTGATGGGTACGTAGTGTTGACCCTTGCTCTGTGGAGAGCATAAACTTCCGGTTGAAGGTGAACCTGTCTAAAACCTTAGGTTCGAGGTGATCCGAGTGAAACCTCCGTTAGGGTCTTACGAAAGATCCTTGGCCAGTGTGCCTAAAAGTGGATGCGTTGTGTTGACCCTTGCTCGTGAAAGCATAAACAGTCAGCCTCAGTGTAGGTTGTAAAGGTTGAAGGTGAACTTGATTTCAAACCTTTGGTTTGAGGTGAACTATTGTGAAACCTCCTTAGCAAAATCTGGTACACTCAAGGTTCGAGTGTGGTTACCGGGAGTGGAGTAGACAAGTAGTCGAACCACTATAAAATGTCTATGTTTAAGATGATTATTCTTCTATTTGTGTGATTTACTTTAATATTTTCATATCTGAATATTTGAGATCACACCTCACACACAAACATAGTCATATCTATCATAAACTAGCTTGCATATTGTTCACTTCTTAAATAGTTTGTGATTGGATCCTCTACCAGGCTTGGAAGCCAGTAGAGTTACTTTTGGGTATTCCTAATATGTGCTTGTTGTTAGGATTAGTGTAATAGGATTTTAAATAAACCATAAAAACTTTAAAAAGTCCTATTCACCCCCCTCTAGGACATATTGGTATATTCCTACTTCAACTAAAGTGGTCTCCACCACTATTTCAATTGGTATCAGAGCGGGTCTCTCTTTAAAGGCTTCACCGTTTAGAGAGTGATCTTGACTGAAGTTGGGAGTATGGCCAAAGGAGAGGACTCATCAGTCACTAGACCTCCAGTATTTGATGGATCAAATTATGCATAGTAGAAGGCTAGGATGCACTACTTTCTGAGATCGTTGGATCACGATGTTTGGGATATAGTTAAAAGTGGATATGTGCCACCAACTGAACAAATTGTACTTGACAGTGGCACAACCATCACGAAAATCAAACCCAAAGAGAAGTGGACGACGTTCGATAAAGAAAGACAAACTGCTGAAGCTAAAGCAATGAACGCCATCTACTGTGCCATGGCCCAGGATATATTCAATCAGATAAGTATGTGTGGGACATCCAAAGAAGCATGAGATTTATTGGAAACAACGCATAAAGGTACAAGCACTGTGAAGAGATCCAAACTTCAACTCCTAACTTCACAGTTCGAAAGTCTCAGAATGGAAGAGCAAGAGACCTTTATGTAGTTTTTCACTAAGCTGAATATCGTTTGCAACTCCATGGGTGGATTGGGATAAAAAGATCCGGTTCCTAAAATCTGTAGGAAAATACTGAGATCACTGCCGGAACGGTTTAATCCCAAAGTAACAACCATTGAAGAGTGTACTGTAAGCGTTATGGTTTCTTATTCCTTTGGTTGTCAAATTTTATGGTGCCAAAAACACAATCTATGTCTTGTGTAGCATGTTGTTTCATATGATCAAGACATTGCATCTTTGCTTCAAGTCAAGAACAAAGAACTACTTCAAATCATTTCAAGAAATGTAAGTACAAGTTACAACGAAAGAAGTGATCTTGTTTAAGACTCAAGTTAGTGTACAACTCAAGATGAAGTACAACTCAAGAACGACAAATCCAAGCTTTTGAACATCTCAACTTTAAACTACATCTTGTAGAGATCTTAAGTTTTATAATCTTCAAAGGTCAACCATCATCTGAAGAAATGAAGTTTCAATGTCCTTACTTCACATTCAAGGTATGAATGACCTTAGATTGACCTTAGGGTAGGTCATTTTGTATACATAATTCAATTGAATATTTTTATAAGTGTTTGGTCTGTTCTAAGATTAGTCCTGGACTCTGTTCGACTAGTCCTAGAACTGGCTCGACCAGTCTAAGAAATTCTAATACCAGTCCTAAGTTGTTGCAAAATTTCAGAATTTTTTGGTTGAGCTTCGACCAGTCTTGGAGTCTGCTTGACAGGTCGTAGGAACAGTGCCGACTCATTCACGACCAGTCCTGCAGCTATGATTCAAACTTCAACAATCATTTCTGATTCCTCACGACCAGTCGTGGGTTGGTCACGACTAGTCGTGGAGGCCTCATGACAAGTCGTGGACACCCTACGACCAGTCATGGAATGGTTTTATGCAATTGCACTTAAAATTTTAAAATGCAGTTCGACCTATGACCAGTCGTGGTGGCCACATGACCAGTCGTAGACGCGATTTCTACATCTATAAATAGAAATGAATTTCAGAGTTTTTTAATCCAAATTCAAGTAAAATCAAGGCGTCACTCTGAGATATGTTTGTGTTAATTTTTAAGTTACACTGTGCATATTTAATATTCTCTTTTGTTAGCTTTTGTCAATTTGATTTTGTTTCTATATTCCAATCTGAATTGAAAAGAGGAATTGTTGTATTCCTTCTTCTTGGAATCAAAATCAAATAGAGCTAGCCCATTTGGTTTAATTTAAAATCAATTAGAACTTAGAACCATTTCAAAGTAAGTATTGGACTATTGAACTTCTGTATTCGAACTTCTACTCCGATTGGTTCTTCCGGGCTGCTACAAAAGGAGAAATCCAGGTATTTTACTGTATCGTAAATTTCCTTCATTTTGGTTTTTGTTTGAGATTAAGCCAGAAAAATCTCATTCTAGTGGTTATCTCAGGAGAGCCAGAAAACTCAGAAAGTGGGGTTTTTTGAATTGTGTAAGCCCATTTGAAAGACACAATTGTGAAGGTTTTAAGTGAACCTGTGAAACCTATTTTCATAGTGAACGCTGATATCCCCTGTGTGAGGATATTAGGAGTGGAGTAGCAAGCTGTGTGGCTATTGTTTAACAGTTGGTGAACACACAGGCGAACCACTATAATTCTTTGTCTTGTGGTTTGAATATTTATTTAATTTTTATCTTTTATCATTCAAAGTTGTGGAATGTATGTGTGGATGTGAATGTTATAATCTTTTATATTTCAAGCATTGTGGGAATGTTGTAATAATTTAGGATTTCAATTCTTGCTATTTCCTTTATTCCTCTTCAGTTTGAGATATTGATACTTATACCGTTCTAGTAAGGTTGTCCTGCCATAAACCCTTAGTTTTTATGGTGCAAGGTTGTCCTTAGAACATCATTCGTATCAGCCTCTCAATACTAGAATATTGAGGTTTCTTTATATTTCCGTATTGTAATTTATTTAAAGTTCTATCTTTCAGTTATTTGTTTATAAGGCTATCTTATTGTTTAATTCCGCTGGTATAATTTTAAATTTGGCATAGTCCTATCCACCCCCCTCCCCCCTTATAGGACATATAGCTAGGCCTTTTCAAGTGGTATCAGAGCCTAATAACTCATTTTAATTGTTATTTGGATTTAGCTCCTGAGCTAATCGATTTAAGCTAATTATAAGATGTCAAATTTTGATAGCCTTTCAGTGACTAGGCCTCCACCATTTGATGGCTCCAATTATGCCTATTGGAAAGCTAAGATGAGGATATTCTTTAAATCCATGGATGAGAGCGTGTGGCTAGCCACAGTGACTGAATGGATCCCTCCTACCACTGAAGTGACTGGTATCGATGGATCAAAATCAATGGGAGTAACACCTTATTTTTCGTGGACCACTCTTCAGAAAAGTGAGAGTAGTACCAATGCAAAAGCACTAAATGCGATCACTGGCACACTATCACCGGATGAGTTTAAAAGAATTATATCCCGTGATACTACAAAGTAAGCTTGAGATATTTTAGAAATGACACACAAGGGTACATCAATTGTCAAGAAGTCTAAAGTCCAAATCCTCGCAACTAAATTTGAGGAAATACATATGGAAGAAAATGAAATGTTTATGGACTTCTATACTAGACTGAATGACATTGTAAACTCCATGTGGGGTCTTGGCGATAAAATCCCAGAAAGTAAAGTGTGTGCAAAGATACTATGCTCACTACCTGAACGGTTCAACTCAAAGGTGACTGCGATCCAGGAACTTCTTAATACGGACAATATGAGGGTAGAAAATTAGTTGGGTCTTTACAAACCTACGAGTTAAATCTTAAAGCTCCTAAAGGTAAATCTATTGCCCTTAAGTCTTCTAAATGTATTTCTCAAGAAAATTCTGATTTTGAAAATTCTAAAGATGATATGGCTCTCTTAGCGAAAAAGTTTTACAAGATTTTCAAAAGTAAAAAGAGGGTTGATTTTCAAAAATCAAATGATAAGAAAAGATCTAAATCTAAATCTAAAACTTGGAAATCTTTAAAAGATAGTTAATGTTACAACTGCCAAGAATATGGGCATTTAGCAAACAAGTGTCCTAAAAAGGACAAGCCTAAAAAGAAAGTAATGTTGGCTACTTGGGAAGAATCTTCTGGCACTGAAGCCTCTTCTGAATCAGAAGATTCTAAAACCAAGTCGGGCAATGAAGTCAAAGCTCTTATGACTCTAGCCAAGTTCGCTTTTTCAGATCATGATGATTCTACTAGTAAAGAAAATCTGAATAGTGATCACGAAAATGAAGAAGACCTTCAAGATGCTTACAATGCCCTATACAAGGAAAGTTGTAAAATTGCTGTTAAACTTAAACTTCAGAAAGAAAAGTTTTCAAAGCTTAAAGAAAAATTTTATTCTCTTAGTTTAGAAAAATCCCATATTTCAGATTGTTTTGAAAGATACAAATGTGATTTAGAATTCAAAACCTCCCAGATTGAAAATCAGAAATCTGAAAATGAAAAACTTAAACTCGAAATCTCTTCACTTTTGAGTTTAAAGGATACATGGAGGTATGCCCAAGGTGATCCAAAATTAGAAAAACTTTTGTCTGGATTAAGAAAATGTGGTGACCGATCCGGTTTGGGCTATGATAGAAACATTCCTCTAATTGTAACGCCCTGAAAATCGGGGGTCGAGCATAAACTCAACTCCCGAGTTCCAGAACATCACTTATGCAACAAAAAGAATGATGATTGAATGTTGACTGTATTCGTGCATTGAACATGAGTGAGATTAAGCCAAAACAGCATATCATACTCCAGAGACAGTTAAATTTGCAAGTGGAGACTGTGATAGATAGATAAGTTATATAACTTATGATGAGTCTCCAGAGTGTGATAACATTACCAGGTTAAATAAATACAAGTACAGTTCTAAAATGTACCAAATGTGAGGAAGTGTAATGCTCCTATCCCATGTGCCATAGCCCCGTCAATACCTTATCAGGTCTTCATTGACCTGCCAGAGAGATACAGATAGGAGAACTCCTCCTATCATCACAGAAGTAGTCCGGCTCTGCTTCACAAGCATCGCCATCACCTGAAACTCAACAAATCTGGTGGGTGTTCGAAACACCGTCCCGTAACGTGGGAGTGAGTGATCAACTCAGTGGAACAGTAAAGCATAAGTTAACATGTTATCAAATCAATCAAGCAGTAATGATAAAGCAGTACAAATCAAGCATTTCTAACTACTCTTGTTAAGTGCAAAAATGATATGACATGATGCTGTATGCCCTTGCCAAACCACCCTCAAGCGACATCATCTTACGTTCGCGAATGCTAACTCCCTCAGTGCGCCACATCTACAAAGCACATGCGGTGCGATGATGCTCATGATTACCAAGTTTTTATAGTCCATTTCAAACAGCAGTATTGGGAAACTAAGGTACCTCCCTTGTATCATTCCCAAACATGATCCATTCTAGGGTCGTCAATCCTAGTTATTCTCATACGATGTTATGGTTTGAGAAACGTAGTGAAGGCATCGCAAAGGGCTCATCACCCGTCAGCGCGGATACAGATCTCACCGTATGCGGCTCAATTGCTGGCCGTCAGCTCGAGTACAGGTCTCACCGTACTCGGCTCAATCACTAGCCGTCAGCTCAAGTACAGGTCTCACCGTACTCGGCTCAACTCACACTCTAGTGCTGTGAAAGACTCGTGGCCAATCACAGACCCTTGGAGTGTACTCGATGATACCACGGAGGACTCGTCGCCCGTCAGCACGAGCACAGATCTCACCGTACTCGGCTCTCGCCGAAGTATCGACAGCTCGAATACAGTGTCCCATACCACCGTATTCGGCTCACGAGTTAGTTGCGCAATGGTCACTACGGGGAGGCACATGGCCCCAGCGTAGGCCGACAGCTCGACCACGGTGTCCCATACCACCATGCCCGGCTCATGCGACTTAGTGGATCTAGGTACCATGGTTAAACGGGAATCGCCACTGGTAAGTTTGGTACCCTAGGTTCAAGCAGTAGCGACCAAACAGGGTGAACATGCATAAGGCAGATCGGGTTACTTGATGAGCTCGACTAGCACGATCGCCCGTTGAGCTGCACGACATGAAGTGCATAAACAACTTCGTGTGGCCTAGCCACTGCCGACAGGCAACGCACGACTGGAGTTCGTCGAACACATCCCACGTGGCAAATGAATCTCAGCCACGAGTTCAATCCCGTTACCGATTGCCTGGACTATAATCATAGCCCCAAACACAATCAATTACAGAGATATAAAGCAGTAATAGATCAGGATTCAAATCATACAATCAGTCTGGTATTATCCGTTTAGGGCTGCCAGGGCTGTTGCACGCACTCGTTGCTCCGCTCCCCATCACCCATGACGGATCATACAACATAAATATAAATTCAAACATATGCATTACATAGTTAAAATCATAAAACATTTGAGCATGTTATGAAGCACAACACAAGCATGAGTTTGTACATGTTCAAATCCTAATCACACAATTATTAAAGGAGATCATACACATAGTGAAAAGAGGTTGAGAATCATATCTCAACACCCTTATATATTACAATTTGCCAACTACTACACATTCAGACATTTCAAGAAACACTTAAACAAACATACATCAACATACATGACATATGTCGATCACATAGGCATTAGGCCAAATCCTTTCGCTAGGGAGTTGCCGCAATCATAACACGCGTACACCCACGACGGATAGTCATGGCAAGTAGGAATCCAAGTTCCATATCCATTCAGTCATTTCCACAAACACTTGGGCCACACATTTTAGCATATATAGGGTATAATGGCCGTGGCGTGATTTAGGGCAAATCCTTTCGTCAAAGGGATATCGCCATTACAACAATCATATATCCATGACAATTAGTCATGGCGAGCACGAATGAGAATTCTATACTCATTCAGCCATTTCCACAAACACTTGGAATACACTATTCCAACATACATAGTTTATGTTAGCAAACATGTGTTAGGGCGAACTCTTTCGCCAAGCGGTTATTTTATCCGCGTATACCGTATTCATACAACAATTAATCATGACAATTACATTTCCAAAATCCGCACGTATGCGGAATTTCTAGAATGCGCAATTTCAACATACATGACATTTACACATGAACATGTATTTTTGCGATCCCTTTCGCCAAACTAGCATTTTATCCACACATGATATAATCAAACATTAAATAAACATGTCAAACATTTTCCCAAGAAAAATACGTATACGGTATTTCTACGTATATCTAGAGTATGTGAAAATCCATATTCTTTATCGCTAATCGAAACAGGAAACGGAAAGCACTTTGTACATGTGCATTTGCATGCAGATCATGAATCTATCATTATCTGACATTGAAAGCGTTGAAAAACGTAACTTATACGCTTAAAGTCCTCACCTTTTGTCGTAGAATCGTAACGGAGTTGATAGGTTCGCTAAGCTTCCGTATACGGGAGTTTGGCAACCTAGAAAACGAAATAGGTTAGCTATTTCACAACCTACAACCACCCAAGCCCCAAATCAGATTAGGGTTAGGGTTTCTTACCTAGAAACGGGGCTGGAATCGCCGGGAAAGCGATGAGAACGAGATGGTGCAGCCCGTGTGGTGGCAGGGAACGACGGCAGGGAGATCCTCCCACTTCTCCCTCACTTCCTCTCTCTTTTCCCTCTCTCAAATCCAAATTCGTATGGCTGGAATGGGAGAGGGTTTAAGGTCCTTATATAGCCTAAAACTTCACCGAAATAGACTCCTGTTCAAGGGTTACTGCTAATATAGGATATTCGCCACTTTTCCAGCTCAAAAGAGGTGTTCTGGTGGCCCTCTTTGAGCCAAACGTCAGACTTAAGCTCACCACACATGGATCTATGAGGGATCACGTTTTCGACTCGATCGGATTCCCAGATCGCACGTGGCGGACCACTTTCAGTTCAACGGTCAGTGGGCCACGATCCGAATTCCAAGTACATGTAAATGTTCCTGAAATTTTTCCTGATCCGAGGGTGTAATTTGGTCTGATTCTGACGGTCAGGTTGCTTAATACTGATGCGCAAGCGAAAGGTGCCAGATCACTATTCCAGATATTTTCTTTTCAAAGGAATAGTGTTTTTCACACACCCTCGCTCCGGATCGAAATAAATGACCGTGGGACATCGGTCGGAGCTGATTTTTGAGATGATTGTCAAGCCCAGTGGGGCGGTCCTAGTTCCTTAGATTCGTGTTAATCGGACTCCCGATGTGCGATCTAGACCCAATACGAAGTTTCGTTTCATTCCCGAGAGCAGCCGGGTAATGAGTTTGGCTCTAGACTTTAGGGTAACCTAGAGTCACATGTTTTACAAGTTTTGGGTCTTGCAGATCGTATTTAAAGCGATCCCAATGGATTTCATGGCTAATCGAGTTTGCACTTAGTTAACTTTGTTACATTTCTAAAGGATTTAATCCTAATTGTTTTCTGGTTGAGATGGTACTTAGGCCATTGTAGTTTGTATATAAAGTGATCCAAGTTTTACTACTTAGCTAGTTTAAGATAGTGTCTAGGGCGAAAGTGCTTTGAAAAATTGAAAGCATAAGGTAGTGAAGGGTGGGATTTGTGAAGAAAATGGTTTAAAGAGCAATTTTAGACTGTGGGATTGAGTTTTGACAAGTTGATAAGGTCTTAGGATTGACTCATTGCCCTAGGACGTCTAATCCCAGGTTGGCAAAAATCCGGGATGTTACACTAATACAGAAGAATAATCCTCCTAAGTTTGTGAAAGGAGAGTCCTTAAACTCAAGAGAGAAAAGTTCTAATTAAAAGTTTTTTAAAAATGCTAAAACTTTTCAAAAACCTAAAAGCAACTATATCAACTATAAAAAAACAAAACCGAAACCCTTTAGCTGAGAAAATAGTTGATATACTTAAGGAGCTCTTAAAATCTAACTCAGTGGGTTATTCTTACAACAACTACAAACATAAGAAGACCAACTATACTCCTAAACCCAAAACAGCTATGAAATGGGTTCCTAAGGTTACTTGCTTGGTTGCCCACATGGCTTTCAAAGTTTTGAGCCATTCAAAGTGGTACTTAGACAGTGGATGCTCCAGTCACATGACTGGTGACAAAGGTTTGTTCACCACTCTTAAAGACATGACTGATGGTTCAGTCACATTTGGTGATGGTAGCAACTGCAGGATTATTGGCCAGGGTACGGTTCAACTTTCTAACCTCACCTTATTTGAGAATGTTTTGTATGATGAAGGTTTAAAACATAACTTGTTAAGCATTTCTCAAATTTGCGATAAAAATCATAGTGTTAAATTTTCTAATCTAGGGTGTGAAATATTAAACAAAAATGGTTCTATAATATTAACTGGTTGTAGAACTTCTGAAAACTGCTACATCGTGAGTGATTCAAGCTCATCTAATCAACTGTGTTACATGGTCCATACCGATGAGACCGAGTTATGGTATAAACACCTTGGACATGTGCACTACCGTAATCTCTATAGATTGAGCAAAAGAGAACTAATAAGAGGTCTACCTAAACTTCAAAAAGTAGACAAAATATGTGGCGAATGCCAGATTGGCAAGCAAATTAGGAATTCTCAGAAAAACGTGAACTCCAATGCCACATCAAAACCGCTCGAACTTCTCCACATGGATCTTGTAGGACCAACCAAGACGGAGAGTCGAGGTGGTAAAAAATACATACTGGTGATCGTGGATGATTATACCAGATTCACTTGGGTAACCTTCTTAAGAGATAAATCAGAAACCCTTAATGAAGTAAAAAGGATTCTCAAACGGATCCAAATTAAAAAAGGTTCTCAAGTTAGTAAGATCCGTAGTGATCATGGATCAAAATTCGAAAATAGCAGTTTTGAGAAATTCTATTACGATCAGAGAATATTTCATGAATTCTCTACACCTAAACCACCACAACAAAATGAAATTGTTGAAAGAAAAAATAGAGTTCTTTAAGAAATGCCTAATGTAATGTTGAATAGTATGAACCTATCTAAACATCTTTGGGCTGAAGTCATAAATACTGCCTGTTATATAATCAACCGGGTTTATACAAGTAAGTCAAATACTAAAACTACTTATGAACTATGGTTTGATAAGAAGCCTACTGTCAAATACTTTCGAGTTTTTGACAGTAAGTGTTATATTTTACGTGACCGTGAAAATTTGGGAAAGTTTGATACTAAAAGCAATGAAGGTATCTTTTTAGGATATTCTTTAAACAGTCGTGCATATCGTGTATTGAACAAAAGGACCAGTGTGATTCAAAAGTCCATCAATGTGGTCATTGACGATCACCTAAATACACTTGCCCCAAGTTCAAATAACGATGAAGTTCTTTTAGTTGACAAACCAGATACTTCATCAAATCAAACTAATTTTGAACTAAGGACTGTCAAAGATCATCCAACCACTCAAATTCTTGGAAACCCTCTCACTAGTGTGTGCACTCGTAGACAGATAGAAGACATATGCAATTACGTGTGCTTTACATCCCAGATAGAACCGGATAACATAAAAGAAGCTCTGACTGACGAAAATTGGATAGTAGCTATGCAAGAAGAACTTAACCAATTTGTGAGAAATGATGTTTGGTATCTTATTCCTAGACCTAAAGATAAACACATTATAGGAACTAAGTGGATTTTCAAAAATAAGTCTGATGAACTTGGTAATATAATTCGAAACAAGGCTAGACTGGTTGTACAAGGGTACACTCAAATTGAAGGTATCGACTGTGATGAAACCTTTGCCCCAGTAGCTCATCTTGAATCAATCAGACTATTCATATCCATTGTGTGCTTTAGAAAATTCAAAATTTATCAAGTGGATGTAAAGAAATCCTTCTTAAATGGCGATTTGCATGAAGAAGTTTATGTTGAATAACCAATGGGTTTTGAAGACCCTAAGAACTCTGATCATGTCTATCGCCTTAAAAAGGCTCTCAATGGTTTGAAACAAGCTCCTAGGGCATGGTACGAAAAATTGACTATGTTTTTACTAAGTCATAATTTTCTAATAAGAAGTGTTGATAAGACTTTGTTTGTTAAGAAACATAACGATCATATCTTAATGGTACAAATCTATGTTGATGATATTATTTATGGATCTACCTATACTAACATGACTATCGAGTTTGCAGATTTAATGAAATCTAAGTTTGAAATGAGCATGGTTGGGGAATTGAATTATTTCCTAGGGTTGCAAGTAAAACAACAACCTGATGGTATTTTTATTTCTCAAACCAAATATGCTTTGAACTTAATTAAAAAGTTCGGATTTGAGAATGGTAAGAATTTTGATACTCCTATGAGTACAACTTTAAGACTCTCAAAAGACTCTACAGGTAAAAATGTAGATCCTAAATTATATTACAGTACGATTGGTAGTTTTCTTTATTTTACTGCTAGTAGACCTGATATTACTTTGAGTGTTGGTATTTGCGCTAGATATCAGTCTGATCCTAAATAGTCTCATCTAACTGCTGTTAAGCGGATTATACGATATGTCGTAAGTTCTGCTAATTTGGGTCTCTGGTATCCATATGATACTAGTGTTCAGTTGGCGGGGTACTCAGATGCTGATTGGGCTGGTAATATCGATGATAGAAAGTCAACCAGTGGTGGTTGTTTCTATATTGAAAATTGTTTAGTTTCTTTGTTTAGTAAGAAGCAAAGTTCTATATTGCTTTCTACTGCTAAGACTGAATACATTGCAGCTGGAAATGCATGTACTCAGTTTGTTTGGATGAAACGCATGTTAAGTGATTATGGAAGTGCACAGGATTCAATGGTTTTATATTGTGATAATTCCAGTGCAATAAATATTTATAAAAATTCAATTCAGTATTCTCGTACCAAGCACATTGACATTAGATTTTATTACATTTGTGAATTAGTGGAAGAAAAATAATTTCATTAGAATATATTCCAACCGAGACTCAACTTGCTGACATTTTCACTAAACTGCTCGACAAAAGCAGGTTTAATAAATTAAAATTTGATCTTGGTATGTACAATTTAAATTGATTATTTATGCATGTGTGTATCATAGTGTATATATATTTGATAATTTATTTGTTTAAATTTCAAATTTTGATGAAAAATGCATATTTTGTCTTTGTACGACCAGTCAAAAATGAGCTTGACCAGTCGTGGCATGACTGGTCAAGAACGGTCCTCGACCAGTCGTGTAGCGCGTTGAATCTCTTCAAATTTGGAGAAAAACTCATCTTCCTCATTTCCTATTTCTTTTTCAACGAGCCGCAGCACGACCAGTCGTACCCAACTATCTGATTCCTCAAGGTTAGTGCATCATTTGTGTTTTTCTTATAGATTCTATTTAATATTACTTCATTTTCACTCTTGGAGTAATTTTTTTGTGTTTCATTGCAATTTTGGGGTTTTCCTTTGAAAAATCTGATCTATCAAAACCCCACTCCTCATCTTTTGAATCTACTTGTTTTTTTTTATATTAATCTATTGCAAATGGATGCTATAGGGAAAAAGAAAAAATTTTATGGTCCATCATCTTCTAGATCAGCTCCTATCACTCGGCGCCATCTTCGATCACTCGAAGATGATCCCACACATGTACAGGATTTACGATTGCGCAATGTCATTGTTGAAAGACCTGTATTTATTGATCATATTGCTCCTTTTCTTATCCTTCCACTTCTCCAATATGTAAGCTGGGATAACATCCTACATTGGGGTGGGCTTGCATACCAATCTATTTCTCAGGCCATGATTGTAAGGCCCGTATCCTAGTCCGTATGGTTCCGTCAACTTCTGCGATCCTTCCCGACGAATTCCGGCAACCCGCATCATATAATTGACGTTTGCGCGCGATCCTAAGTTATATTCTGTAGATTTGAGTCTGCTAGACCCGATACCTTGTACCAGTGCGACCGCGCCGTCGCCACAGTTTCGATGCCGCGTCTCGCGCGTCGAGGCGATACCCTGACCAGGAGGAGTGGGCCCGCGTTCAGTTCGAGCAAATGCCGCGCGTTGCAAATCCCAAGAGAATGTCTCATCAATCACATCAAATGTCACTTCAACCCATCATTCAATCAAAGTACTCCCATCACCTCATGTCAAGTACACATCACCCCATCCCCAAACAACCCCAAAAGTCAACCTTTCCATCCCATCTCTTACACACCCCATCACTCCTCTCCCATCATTTCTTTCTCTTTCATTCTCTCTCTCATTTTCCTCTCCAAGCAACCCATGTCCATGGCTCTCCATGGGAGGAGCTTTGTGTGGCCCGCTCTCTACCATCCAATCCAATCCTTCAAAGCCGATCTCAGCCGTTGAATCACACCCATTCGAGCTCTAAAATCGCATTGGCGGAAGAAGAAATAGAAGATCAAAGGTGGGCTCTCTCTCTCTCTCTCTTTCCTGATTTAGTGGCCCACCATTGAGTGCATGTGAGATCCACGCTGTCCACGAGTGGGACAGCCTTGCTGCGGTTTTTGGGCAGGCTTGGATGGTGGGGAAAACACCAATAGAGACTGGTTTCCCAGCCGTGTGGACCCCCATCCGTGGACCTCACCTTAAGGTGTGAGTTTTATATCCTAAATCGCCCATTTGTACGGCCCAGATCCAACGTCTGTAGGCTGTACCATAGTAGTAGCAGGGACGCGTAGGGCCTCTGCACCTCCAGATCCACTCGCTGGATGAAGAGGGAATACAAATATCAGCTATCCAGGTCCCACACGTGTGACCCATCCTTCATATATGTGATATATCCCATCCGTCCATTCATTTCAGTCGTGTGGGGCCACCTCACACGTGCTGCACGTGTGGGATGGACCCACCTTTGATATATGAGTTTTATACTCCCAGTCATCCGTTCATTTGAAACAAGGACGATGGTCCCTTCAGCATTGCCTCAGCAAAGTTCTGTGGGCTGCCATGATGTATGCGTTCCTCCCATTGTCCATCTGTACGGACGTGGGGCCCACCTTGGTGGATGCTTTGCATCCACACGTGTGGGACCCTACCTTGATGTATGCGTTCTAATATCCACACCGTCCATGAATAGACGGTGTAGAGAGGCACCACCATGATGTGTTATAGCACACCATCCATCTGTTTGCCATGGGACCTATCCCACATGTGTGACACGTGTGGCAGGAGGAACCCACTTCGATGTACGTGCTATGTATCCCCACTGTCCGGGACGGTGCGGTGGATTCCAGCATGATGTATGTGTTTCAAATCCACACCGTCCAGACCTTTGGACAGTGGGTCTGGACCATGATGTATGACTTGTATTCACGCTGTGTACACGTGTGGGCACTAGCATGAGGTATGGATTGCATCCAGACCATCCGTCCGGTGCTGGGATGTGATCATAAGGTATGTGTTAAATCCCAACCGTCCATCTGTTTCATCCAGTTGTGGATGATGGCTCTGTACGTGCCTCACATGTGGTGTATATTGATATAATATATTATATATATGAGAGAGAGAAGGTTACAGTGGGTGGCCCACCACATGGGACCCACCTTCCGTAACGCTGGCGTTATCTCCCAAACCGTCCATCCATCCATTTTTATGGGTGGGGTCCACCATGATGTATATTTATATCCATGCCGTCCATCCACCATCTGGACGGGTGGAGTCCACCGTGATGCGTGTGCTTCATCAACGCCGTCCATTTAACGGTGGTCCCACTTATGATGTGCATGTTCCATCCATCCGTCCATCTAGACGCTGAACATGGACGCTGAACGTTGGTGTTTTTTTTTTGAAGCTATATATTTATATATATAATAATAATAATGTATTATATTATGTGGGGTGGGCCACACGTGTGGACCCACCCATGATGCATGATCCTTACATCCACATCGTCCATCCAGCGTCCAGACCCTGGACGCTGGACACTTTTCAAATATATATATATATATATATATATATATATATATATATATATATAATGCTATATTATTATAATATATATGTATGTAACATATATGGTAGGCCCACGTGGACCAACCTTTTTGGGAATTATTATATAATATAATAATATATATTATGATGGGCTCCCTGATGTATGCGTTTTAACTCACCGTTCATCCACTTAGCACGTGTGTGGGGCCACCCCACACGTGCTGCACGTGAGGGATGGGACCCACCTTGCTGTACGTGTTATGTGTATACACGGTCCAACAATCTAGACGGGTGGGACCCCCCCTCCAATGATGTATCTATAACCGTCTATACATTTGATGAAAAATGAAGCAGATTCAATCCTCTAGTGGGCCATGCACGTGGACTCCACCTTGATGTATGTTATTCATCCAAACCGTCTATCCTTTTAGCTGGGACGGGCAGGAGCTTGGAGTAGCCACCTTGATGTATGTATCACATCTCCACACCGTCCATTCTGGACAGTGATGTGAGGGACGCACCGTGATGTATGTGGGTATATCCCAACCGTCCATCTATTTTCTGTGCAGAGATGTGCAGGGCCCACTTGTTGTGCATTTTAGGGCCATGTGATGAGGCCCATATGATGTAATTGAGGACTATGTGATGTGGCCCGCTTGACATAAGAGGCTCATTGAGATGTATTCGAGGCCCTGGTGCGAGGCCCACATGTTGGGTATATTCGAGGCCCGATGTGATGTATGTTGGCCCGTGTGACGAGGTCCATGTGAAGTAAATAAGGCCCATCATGATTGTACGTGAGGCCATGGGCCCACTATATGTTTAGCCGTATGTAGGCTACCCCTTGGGAGCAATGTTGGTTTGACGTCCACATTGATGGGTAATGATGGTTGGATGCCCACATTGTGACCTTCCCTTAGGCCTTGTTAGGCCCATTCTTAATCGATCTCGATTGACGTGACCGATTTGCCGATTCTGATTATCGATCGCTTCCGATTGTCGTGACCGATTACTGATCCCAATTGACGTGACCGATTTGGCGATTCTAATTATCGATCAATTTTGATTATCTTGACCGATTACTGATTCCGATTATCGATTGTGCGATTATCGTGACCGATTTGCTGATTTTGATTGCCTTGACCGATTACCGATTTCGATTAATGTGGTCGATTTACCGATTCCGACTATCGATCGGTGCGATTGTCGTGAACGATTTGCTGATTCTGATTATCTTGACTGCTTGCCGATTCCGATTGACGTGATCGATTTGCCGATTCTGATTATCGATCGACCCCGATTGTCGATTAGTGATCGAGGTTGATTGTCTTGACCGATTACCGATTTCGATTAACGTGACCGATTTGCCAATTCCGACTATCGATCGGTGCGATTGTCGTGACCGATTTGCTGATTCTGATTATCTTGACCGCTTGCCGATTCCGATTGACGTGACCGATTTGCCAATTTTTATTGTCGATAGGTGCGATTGTCGTGACCGATTGCCGACTCCGATGGACGTGACCGATTTGCCGATCCCGATTATCAATCGATTTCGAGTATCAAGGCTAATTCCGATGATTTCGATTTGTCGAGGCCGAGTATCGAGGCCGATTATCGATGTCGACGCCGATTGTCGATTCTGACTCCGATTGTCGAGGCCGATTGAGGCTGATTCCGATTCTGATTATCGAGGCCGATTCTGATTTGTTGAGGCCGATTCTGATTGTCGAAGCCAAGTATCGAGGCTAATTCCGATTGTCAAGGCCGCGTATCGAGGCCGATTCTAAGTGTCAATTAGATTGTTGAGGCTGAGGCCGATTGTCGAGACTTATATGATGTATATGCGACCCGTAGTTGGGGCCCACTGTGATGTATTCGTGGCCTATGGGCAAGGCCCATTGTGATATGTATTAGGCCCATGATGCATGGCCCATTTGATGTATTCGAGACCCATGTGTAGGGTCCACATGTCATGTATTTAAAGCCCATGAGCAGGGCCCACCCGTTGTGTATATATGGCCCTTAAGTAAGGCCCATTGTGTGGTATATTAGGCATTTGTGTGAGGCCGTGAGCCCATTATATGTTTGGCTTTGTGTGAGCCATTCCTTGGGGGCAATGTTGGTTAAATGTCCACATTGTCGAGGCCGATTGTTGATACCGATTATGAGTATGTGACTGCATAACATCATGATACATGCCCATACGCATCATCTGCATGTTTGTTATGAGATGTGGTTGACCATTGCATATGTCATTTGGCAGATTATTATGAGACTTTCTGATAGGCAGAGGTTATCTCACATGAGCGCACGGTATGCGCATGATTGATGCATGACTGGATTGTATGGCTCACGCATCTTGCATTGTGTGCCTTAGCGACATCAGGGCCGTAGCCTCCACAGGCATATCGTGGATGGCCAGACGGGACACCGGAAATTTGTTCTACATGGGGTGCTATAGATATCCCTGGGTGAAAGTCCCTAAACCCTCTTAGTTCCAGAGGTTGCTTCAACTTCTAGACCGAGTGGATGCATGAGTGCATGAGGACCATATACCGTTAGGCCGCGTCTCCCACTGTGTCGTGGTCGGTTGGAAGGGGTACGGCCTTACCTGCCCGAGAGGAGGGGGTAATGCTAGGCTGAGTCTGACCAGCTCGAGGAATGGGTCCGCTATCAATGAACCGGGTCCGATATTGGTAGGCGGATAGTGAGGTCTCTTCCACTCACCTTGTTGCGCGCGATGGGGCGGTAATCTGGTTTGGAGTGTAATAGACCCCGGTGATTTCCCAGAGAGGAACCGTACTGATATGTGGACTTATTGAGTAGGATATGCATGCTCATTCATTCATTCATTCACTATCCACTCGGGCTGGTGGTGCGCAACTAATTGTTGTGTACCTTCGTTATGGCAAAGATTTCGGTTGGGCGCGCGACTAACCTGACATCAGGAGTTTACCACGTTGAGTCTGACTATCCAAATTTAGGTATGAGACTAGTTTGGATAGAAGTCCCTTGTGGTGGACCCGGTAGCCTGCGATACTGCGTACTATCATCCCGACTTCACACTCCAGCATGGTCATTTCATTCACATCGCATATTTCATTACATCCGCAGGCATATGACATATTGGGTTGCTATGTTTCTGCACTTATATGGCCTAGACAGACTTAGCAGGATTTGTATATTGCACTGCATCTTCGGCATATGATATTTGGCTCTTTATGACTCCTTATTGCATAACTGTTCTATATTGCGTACTCTGATATTGATTGACTTGTGGACTTGTCCATACTTTCGTTTACTATGTTATCTGATAATTCATGATCTTGTCAGTATTTCTGCTTATTCCGATAATGTACGATTTATGGATTACCAGTAATTTCGGTATTGTATGATGATGACATTGTATTGAATACTTGACACTTACCTTGTGCACACACTTTCACCACCCACTAAGCTTTCTATAAGCTTATGCACGATAGATGCGTGCAGGTGATGATAGGTTGCAGCAGCGTTGAGCTTGGAGTGTGCAGCGGACTTCTGGAGTTTCTGTTACTTTCATTATACTGTATTTTCCTTTCATACGCATTGTACTTAAAGTTTTGATATAGTGGATATGTGGTGATGTTGTTTTGTGACTTGGTTATGCTTGTGGTTATGCTCCATTACAAAAAAAAAATCATACTGCAAATCCTCCTTGTAGGATCCCAGGATCGGAATCAAGCGTATGGGCGCTGGGATCCGAGAATGGGGTACTACGGAGGCTGTCGGCTCCGAATTCGGCGATCGGGAATTTTGTGAGCCCGTTTTCCGAGTTTGGGGCATGACAATGATTGCGTGTATTTCTAATTTTTCATCTGAGAATTTAACGTTTAATATTGATACTATAGAAAGTCCATTTAAGGTAGACCGTCATCTGATTTCAGCTCTCATGGACATACCTGTTCATGATGAGGGTATTCCTCTTCATACTCTCATTGAGAAACTCTCAGAATCAGAAAAACGTATATTAACTACAGATTTATGCAATATAGATGTTCAATGGACTCATAAAGGGAATGCGCTCCCCGCAAAGTATTCGTTACCCAAATACAGAGTTCTCCATAGAATATTTACTTCAAATCTGTATCCACGTTCTGGTAACAAAACTGAACTGACTTCATTTATGGTTCGAATTTTGCATTCTATCATCACTGGTACGAAAGTGTGTCTGCCTTCTTTAATATGTCATTTCATCATTCAGTTTCGTCTCCATCTAGGACAGTGATATTCCTTTTGCTTATCTTATGACTGTGTTAGCTTCTCACATGCTAGTTGCTATGCCTGTTGAAGAGGCTCCTATTTGTCATTTTTCTTTTAACAATTCTAATATAAACAAGATGAATTTGGAATTGACTCCTGGCTAAAGAGATGTGAGTGGTGGTGGTGCTGAAGCAGGGAATGATGAAGAAGGTGGTGATCTTCCTCCTGATGATATAAATATGGATGATATTTTTGATGAGATTGAATTAGATTCGACAAATGATCCTGACTATGAGCCATCTGATTTTGATGCTCGTCTTCGTACTCTTGAGGAGAAGGTAGGGAACATGAATGTTGCCCATGATTTGCAATTTAAATATATGCGTAAGTATCTTAGGCGCATTAACAAGGGGCTTCATCAACTTGATCCTACCATACCTGCTCCTTCCTCAGGATCTGATTAAGTGTTTTATTCTTTGGTTTGTAATAACTTTTATACTACTTTTGTTGGTGTGTGGACTTTAATTTTACTTCAGTATGCATGACCGACTTTTGTTTCAGCTGGTTAATGCTATGTGAACTTTGAATTTGCTTATTTTTACTTGCATATATTAACTAGTTATTCCTTTAATTACTCTCTTATTGGTCTTCCACTTCCCTTTATTCCTTTCTTCCTTTGTCATATTGTGACAAAAAGGGGGAGAATAATTTAAGTTTGATAAATATGGTTATGGGGGAGATAAATATGGATTGTGGGGGAGTAGAGTAGCATCATTTTTATGGTGGATTTATGTGTGCTATTCAGGGAGAGTAAGTAATGAAGAATTTGTGAATAATAACTGGTGCATGATTCGTTAATCAGGCTGTAACTGGTTTACTTTTATAACTGGTGCATGTTTTTTTTTGTGTTCATATTGATCATATTTTTGTTAAATGTGTTTTGTCACAAATTTGACAAAGGGGGAGATTATAAGTGCTATGGTTTCCTATTCCTTTGGTTGTCAAATTTTGCGGTGCCGAAAACACAATTTATGTCTTGTGTAGCATGTTGTTTCATATGATCAAGACACTACATCTTTGCTTCACGTAAAGAATGAAGAACTACTTAAAATCATTTCAAGAAATGTAAGTACAAGCTACAACGAAAAAAGTGATCTTATTCAAGACTCAAGTTAGTGTACAACTCAATATGAAGTACAACTCAAGAACGACAAATCCAAGCTTTCAAAGATCTCAAGTTCAAACTACATCTTGTAGAGATCTCAAGTTTCATAATCTTCAAAGGTCAACCATCATCTGAAGAAATGAAGTTTCAATGCCCTTACTTCACATTCAAGGTATGAATGACCTTAGATTGACCTTAGGGTAGGTCATTTTGTAAACAGAATTCAAATTGAATATTTTTATAAGTGTTTGGTCTGTTCTAAGACCAGTCCTGGACTCTGTTCGACTAGTCCTAGAGCTGGATCGACCAGTCCAAGAAATTGCAAGACCAGTCCTAAGTTGTTGTAAATTTTTAGAATTTTTTGATTGAGCTTCGATCAGTCCTGGAGTCTGCTCGACCGGTCGTAGGAACAGTGCCGACTCATTCACGACCAGTCCTGCAGTTACGATTCAAACTCCAGCAACCATTTTTGGTTCCTCACGACCAGTCGTGGGTTGGTCACGACCAGTCATGGAGGCCTCACGACCAGTCGTAGAACGGTTTTATCCGATCGCGCTTAAAATTTCAAAACAAGGTTCGACCTACGACCAATCGTGGTGGCCACACGACCAGTCGTAGATGCGATTTCTGCATCTATAAATGGAACTCGAATTTCAGAGTTTTTTAATCTAAATTCAAGTAAAATCAAGGCATCACTCTAAGATAAGTTTGTGTTAATTTTTAATCTATGCTGTGCATATTTATTATTCTCTTTTGTTAGCTTTTGTCAATTTGATTTTGTCTCTATATTCCAATCTGAATCGAAAAGAGGAATTGTTGTATTCCTTCTTCTTGGAATTAAAATCAAAGAGAGCTAGCACATTTGGTTTAATTTAAAATCAATTAGAACTTAGAACCATTTGAAAGTGAGTATTGGACTATCGAACTTCTATATTCGAACTCTACTCCGATTGGTTCTTCCGGACTGCTACAAAAGGAGAAATCTAGGTATTTTACTATATTGTAAATTTCCTTCATTTTCGTTTTTGTTTGAGATTAAGCCAGAAAAATCTCAATCTAGTGGTTATCTCAGGAGAGCCAGAAAACTCAGAAAGTGGGGTTTTTTGAATTGTGTAAGCCCATTTGAAAGACACAATTGTGAAGGTTTTAGGTGAACTTGTGAAACCTATTTTCATAGTGAACGCTGATATCCCCTGTGTGAGGATATTAGGAGTGGAGTAGCAAGCTGTGTGGCTGTTGTTTAACAGTTGGTGAACACACAGGTGAACCACTATAATTCTTTGTCTTGTGGTTTGAATGTTTATTTAATTTTTATCTTTTATCATTCAAAGGTGTGAAATGTATGTGTGGATGTGAATGTTGTAATCTTTTACATTTCAAGCATTGTGGGAATGTTGTAATAATTTAGGATTTCAATTCTTGCTATTTCCTTTATTCCTCTTTAGTTTGAGATATTGATACTTATACCATTCTAGTAAGGTTGTCCTGCCATAAACACTTAGTTTTTATGGTGCAAGGTTGTCCTTAGAACATCATTCGTATCAGCCTCTCAATACTAGAATATTGAGGTTGCTTTACTTTTCCGTATTGTGATTTATTTAAAGTTCTATCTTTCAGTTATTTGTTTATAAGGCTATCTTATTGTTTAATTCCGCTGGTATAAATTTAAATTTGGCATAGTCCTATTCCCCCCCCCCCCTTCTAGGACATATAGCTAGGTCTTTTCATGTAGGAATATTGATGAAATGAAAGTAGAAGAACTAGTAGGTTCCCTACAAACTTTTGAACTACACTTCAACCAAATCCCTAAATCCAAAACAACTGTCCTAAAAACTTCAAAGAAAACAACAAACGAGGACAGTGAAAGTGAAAAAGATGATGAAGATGAGGAAGTGGCTTTGCTGGCACAAAGATTCAGAAATTTCTTTCAGAAGAATCGTGACCGTCTTACTAGAGAAGAAAGATGGACAACAGACCTTTTACTGGCAAATTTGGTAAAAAGATCAAAGAACCACATTGTTATGCCTTTCAAAAATATGGACATTTGTCTACTGAATGCCCAAACAGAAAAACTAAGAGCAAGGCAATGGCTGCCACATGGGATGATACAGAAGAGTCTAACTCAGAATCCAGTGACTGAGAGAGTGATGGGGACCAGAAATCCTTGAAAATTCTTATGGTCTTCACTACTCCAATCATTCCCAATGAATGTTGAGGGTCAAATATTGCATATCAGACACTAGTAATTACCTGATTTTACGAATATGGTACTGTTTAACGGCTCAATTTAACTGTGTTTATGTTGGAATGTGTGTTTAGGAGCTTGGACGGAAACGGGGTGCTAAAAGCATGGAATTAATGCTCCGAAGTCACCAGAGCAAGGGACAGACTCCAGAGGGCCAAGATCAACGAATTTACATGCCATGGATCCGAGGAAATCAAGTTGTTCACATTGAAAATGGCCCAAAACTGGTCCAGAATGAAAGATCACAGGGTTACGGCCATCTGATTGACACGAGACTTCATACATGGGATGTGAACCATAAATTAACCGTACATATTAAATTTCAGCCATTGAAGATCTCTGGAAGTGGGCCAACGGACAGATCAGTCCATTAATCTTCAATTTGGGGCCCACCTGATATATGAAACTACCTTAACTTTGGTCGCGATGGTTTAAATGAGCTGGAACAACAGATGGACGGAAAGGATTCCTCATATACAACAAAGTGGACCACACGTGGGATCCGCTTGTGCACACATTAGAGTGCATCGGCCGTGCACTACGTTAGCCAAAGTTAGTTAGCGAAGGCTGACCGACTCTATCTCCGTAGAAGGAACAGCGTCCGCAAGAACCGGACGCGGATTTTACTAGTGGGTCCCACTCATTGCCCAGTTCAATGATCCGAACCGTTCATCTGTCCCATGAGATGGCCAAGACCTTCACCTAGGTGTCTGAATATTTCCATGCAAGCAAATGTGCGCAGATCTCAGCTGAACGGAAGATTGATGGTGAATTGAAAAGTCCGGTGGGCCACATCTAATCCAAGCAAAAAATATCCGTTTTCGAATGGTTTTTCGAAAGGAATCTAATGTACGTCTTGGATTGATGAAAACAACATCGAAGTGGGCCACACCATCACCACAACGTAAATAGCGTCAATTTCCTGTTTTTAGCGTCCGAAAACCGATCGACTTTTGGGGCGATTGCACGATCAGAGCGTTGATCAGATGGCTGATCCAAGCCATTCATCATGTAGGCCACCCAAAAACACCTTAAGGGACGCTATTTCTTTGAGAAGAAAGCAAAGAAAATGGATTTTTTGCAGACTGTCTTCTTGGCTGTGAAAAGGCTTTCGCTGCGCGGTTGCTGCTGCGAAACGTCCGATTTTCGCACCGACTCCGGTTTTACACACAGCACCGACCTCCAGCAACTATAAAAGAAAGAGAAGAACGAGAGAAGGGGGGCCTGGAGACGTGGGGAGTTAGACGTGAATGCAATAGATTTTCTTAGTTTTTTTTTTTTTTTTTTTTTTTTTTTAGAAACTAACATCACTGTCTATTTTAAGATTAGTTTTTAGAACTTTCTAACTTTAGGTTTTCTTTTCTTCTTTTAGAAATTTTCTAATTCTAGTGTTTTTCTATTTTTAGGAACTAGTTATTTTTAGAAACTTTCCTCTTTTGTTTTTAGAAACTAGGTTAGTTATTTCCCTTTTTAGAAACTCTTCCTAATTTTAGAAACTAACTCATCTTTCCTTTATTTTATTTTTAGAAACTTTCCTTTTTAGGAACTAGTTTATTTTTAGAAATTTCTGACTTTAGGATTTCTATTTGTAGAAACTAATTTATTTTGTTTTGCAGGATTCTCACATAGGAACTTCCAAGTCTGGTAACTTCTTTCTAACTTCTCTTCTACCTACTTTCCATATTACTGTAGGATCTTTTCTTCTATTTTTCTTAGGATTAGATTTACATTGAGGGTTTCACCATGTATATGCACGAGTGGGAACGTCAATATGCTGAGATAGCTTTCGAGCATGCGAAAAACTATGAAGGGATGTATGATGATTATGATAGAAATCCACCTATGTCTCAAAATTTTCCTGAACCAATCATCGAGAACCAACCTGAGCATAACACTTCATCGGATAAGAAGTCCTTACGCGATCATATACGGGAGAACAATTCCACCCCACGGACAGTACGCGAGTGTTGGGGATATCATAACTATGGGAGTGGGAATCATTATCACCCATCTGAGAAAAAGAAAACAATGCGTGATTATATTATGAGTGATAATAAGTATTACCAACCATCAGATTCTCCCACCTATGATCCGTATGACTATAACTAGTGGAAACATCAATGTTGGGAAGTTGAATCAGCTATATATCATAGTGATAATTCTCTTGGGTCCTCTACTTTTGAAACCCAATCAGAAACAATCCAAGAGGATTCACTTCAGAAGCTCATGAAAGCACAAGAGCAATTCAATCAACTTGTCATACAATCATGCGAATTGCTCAAATCCTCAATTCTAATCATTCAGTCACATCTTATGGAGAAGGAAGAGGCTAGGTTATCCCAGTCTCATCTCAATCTAGAAGCACATTGTGAAGAAGGTTATCATAATTCGCTTGTGGCAGAAACTGAAATTATGAATGAGGAATTGGATTCCATTAATGAGCAGATGGTTCGATTTCCCGATGAGTCGATCTCGATGACTGTCCAAAGGAATGATCAAAAGACATGGGTGTCTTTCAAATATAATGATAGTGACACACTTCACTCACATGACACACATGATTACACTGATGAGGTAGAGGTTAGTTTATTCGAACCTCAACCCAATCTAGGAACAGAATGTGAGGAATACGATCCCATCCTAAGTTCACACTGCATGGAACTGGATGATGATGAGTATTGGGATTCAATCTCAAGTGTGGCCCCTGCCAATGATCAAGAGGTTCAGGAAGTTGCCAACCATAATGATGTACTCCACCTGTCTGAAATGACTGATTTGAATGTAGAGAATGAACCACTTTCACCTAATCCTTCCAACCCTTGTGATACATATTTAGACCACTGCCCTGAATTGAATGATGATATGATTCGGCCGATGGACAATTTTCTTGATATAACTCTGGAATTTGAAACTACCCAGTTAAGGCTACAATCTGAGCTACACACTTTAGACGATTCAATGCTTCCACTGAGAAGCTTCAATGACCAGAGTCTTTACATCAATTCTTCACCTATTAATTGTCCATTTGTCTATGAAGGGCAAGAGCAAGCGAGCATGCGTCCATCTACTTCAAAAGACGATGGAATCCTTGGGCTTATCATCACAGATTTCGATACAGGAGACGAGTCACTCCCAGCTGACTTTCTCACATCTTGGAACTCATGCTTGACACACCTTGTGGATCCCAACGACCTCATGATACAAGAAAAGGTGGATTCCTTAATGACACCACCTCGGTGGTTGTCACAGACCAAGCGCACCCTTACTCTGAAGCCACTTCTTCCCCAGATCCTAATTGTTTACCATTAAAAGAAGATGAGCTGAAAATGAAACCGAAGTCTAGAACTTTGGAATGTGTTGAGGCTACATCACTTCTGGCGAAGTTTTCTAAACTTTATCTATTTGTAGTCTTTGATTTACCATGGGATACTAACGTTGAAACTTCTTCTGTCACAGGTGAATCGTATATACTTTGGATACCTCAAGCAATTCAATGGAAAAATTCCTATGAGGTACATAAGTCTCTTTGGAAAGTCATGCTCTAGGGTGCCCAAGCCTATTGCAAAAAGGGCTTTTGGATGATCCTGTTGAGGAACTTACTGAGAAACTTATCAAGATATTGGCTGGAAGAGGAACCTTGCGGCATGATCGAGTAGTTTTTCCTTGCTTTCATAAGACTAGGGTAGTTTGTTTTATGTTGTTTTAGGATAGACGGTAAACTTAGCGCTCCTGGGAGGCAACCCAGCTTTTCATTTCATTTTCCTAGTCAGTTAATTTAATGTTTGTGGGTAACATTGCTGCAAACCCTCACGAGACTACAACTCGTCCACTAGGCTCAACCTAGGAGTTTAAAGGCTTGTTGCATACGCTAAATGCAATCGAAAGCACCTGCGAAAGTGGTATAGGTAGGATTTTGTTTTGTTATTTTTGTTGGTTTCACTCTTGTACTGACCTGCTCTCTCTCAGCAATCTCTTGAAAAATCTCTCTCAATTCGTTATCTAGGTACTATCTTCCCATCACTTTTTCTTTACTGTCGTTGTCCCATGTGCATTGCATGTTTATATCTTTTACATTGAGGACAATGTAGATTTTAGGTTAGGGGTCGGAGATTAGGTTTCCTAATCATTGTTTTCTTGCTCTTGAGCAAAAATTGTGAAAATTTTTCATTTTTATGGAATTTCTTATGAAGTCGAAGTGATTTTGATGGGCATCTTGGATTTAGAATTACAAGATAAGTGATGTTGGCAATTTATGACTCTTGGATTCCGTATTTGTTAGATTTCACAGTTAAGTTTGAATTGTTAATCCATGATTAGAAGTTGTAAACATTAATTGAGTCATGATTTCACATATCACATCTTGCTTACATATTAAGGTTTCAGTTCGATATTGAATGATTAACTTGGTTCACTAAGCATGTAAGGAACCAGCCTGGAAAATTTGCCTGTCATGATCAATTGAAGAAAAAGAAAATACATATAAATAAAAAAAAAACAGATACCTTTGGAAAGGGTTGGGCGAATAATCTTTACCATATGTTTGCTCCCTATAGGTGTAGATTTAATTCCCCATAGATGATATGTGAAAAGGGTTGGGTGTACGATCTTCACCGTAGGTTTGCTCCCTACAGGTGTAGATTCGATCTTCCTCCCCCTCAATGGAAAAATCAAAAGCTAGAAGAATGAAAAGAAGAATTGGGCAAGTTTGGTTTAGGTTTTAGTTGTCCTGAATGCTATTGTGGAGTGCCAAGGACATCACGAAATAGAAAAGTGAACCTTAATAATAAGATGAGATTTCACTATACACTCATGGTATTCAATGTTTATGATTGTTCCAATTAAGGGATTAATATTTTGAACTTGATTGTGAAGTTTACTGCGCGCTGGAGTCCAAGAGAAAGAAATGCCCAACATTCATGAATCTTTGTCTTTTTGCATCTCGATTATTCTTTACTAATCACTCGTGTTCACAGGAATTGTCTCGTAATTCTCAACTTATTTTTCGCATACCTTGTTCGGGACTAGCAAGATGCTGGTTGGGGGTTGTGTTGAGGGTTAAATATTGCATATCATATCCTAGTAATTACCTAATTTTATGAATATGGTACTGTTTAACGACTCAATTTAACTGTGTTTATGCTGCAATGTGTGTTTAGGAGCTTGGACGGAAACAAGGTGCTAAAAGCATGGAATTAACGCTCTGAAGTCACCAGAGCAAGGGACAGACTCCAGAGGACCAAGATCAACGAATTTACATGCCAGGGATCCGAGGAAATCAAGTTGTTCACATTGAAAATGGCCCGAAACTAGTCCAGAATGAAGGATCACAGGGTTACCGCCATCTGATTGACACGAGACTTCATACATGGGATGTGAGCCATAAATTAACCGTACATATTAAATTTCAGCCATTGACGATCTCTGGAAGTGGGCCAACGGACAGATCAGTCCATTAATCTTCAATTTGGGGCCCACCTGATATATGGAACTGCTTAACTTTGGTCGCGATGGTTTAAATGAGCTGGAACAACGGATGGACGGAAAGGATTCCTCATATACAACAAAGTGGACCACACGTGGGATCCGCGTGTGCACACATTAGAGTGCATCGACCGTGCACTACGTCAGCCAAAGTCGGTCAGCGAAGGCTGACCGACTCTATCTCCACAGAAGGAACAGCGTTCGCAAGAACCGAACGCTGATTTTACTAGTGGGTCCCACTCATTTCCCGGTTCAATGATCTGAACCGTTCATCTGTCCCATGAGATGGCCAAGACCTTCACCTAGGTGTCTGAATATTTTCATGCAAGCAAATGTGCGCAGATCTCAACCGAACGGAAGATTGACGGTGAATTGAAAAGTCCGGTGGGCCACATCTAATCCAAGAAAAATCTATCCGTTTTCGAATGATTTTTCGAGAGGAATCTAATGTACGTCTTGGATTGATGAAAACAACATCGAAGTGGGCCACACCATCACCACAACGTAAATAGCGTCAATTTCCTGTTTTTAGCGTCCGAAAACCGACCGACTTTTGGGGCGATTCCACGATCAAAGCGTTGATCAGATGGCTGATCCAAGCCATTCATCATGTAGGCCACCCAAAAAAACCTCAAGGGACGCTATTTGTTTGAGAAGAAAGTAAGGAAAATGGATTTTTTGCAGACTGTCTTCTTGGCTGCGAAAAGGTTTCGCTGCGCGGTTGCTGCTGCCAAACGTCCGATTTTCGCACCGACTCTGGTTTTACACACAGCACCGACCTCCAACAACTATAAAAGAAAGAGAAGAACGAGAGAAGGGGGGGCTGGAGACGTGGGTAGTTAGACGTGAATGCAAGAGAGTTTTTCTTAGTTTTTTTTTTGTGTTTTTCTTTTCTTTTCTTTTTAGAATCAGTTGATCATGTGTGTGGTTAGTTAACCTCTTAGCTAAAGCTAAGAGGTGACGCTTGTGGCGTGATGGGTGATTTTTACTTCCTGGATTCATGATTGAATTGATGTTAATTGGTTTGATTTTAAGAAAGACTTTAGTTTTTAATGGTTTATTGTGACTTACATTACAGTAGATCTGCGATGGCTTGAGTATTTTCTTTTCTCTTATTGTGATTATGAAGCCAGGATGTCCTGTTGTTCACCATCGCCCCTTGGACATGGTGGAATGATGGAACTCTTCCTGATATTCAAACATCACTCAGATTGGTTGTGAATTAGTTTAATTCTGTTGTTTGCTTTGTCTCATGGGCATGGTTTTGTGATGGAATCCATTCCAATTTACACCGGTCTAATCTTTTGAAAACTAGATCAAAAGAAGTTCATAATTGATTTTCAGGTTATATCTTCCAACTGGATGAAGATGGGACTCGAAGTCCAGTTGAATTCATGAGTCAAGCGTAGATCTCCCTGATCTCTACAAGTGGATCCTCTGAATCCCTAAGTTTTTCACCTTTGAATTCTACTAGTTTTAGATTAATCTTTCACCATTATTCACTCATATTCAATTGATTTAGATTTCATCTTATTCTGGTTCTAGTTCTGGTAGTCTCAGATCACGTACAGATTTCAGTCCCTGTGGATTTGACCTCGGTCTCACCGAGTTTATTACTACATCACAACCCTATACTTGGGGAGTGAACAACGAATCTGAGAACGAGAAAGAACAGCAAGCCACTGAATCATTTTCGTCAGATAATGATTGTTTCGACAAGAAAACAAATGCATTTTATTTGGGAGATTATCTTATTTGAGTATAACAAAGAGAATGAACATGGATAAATCATCATATTATTATTGTTGAATTCGTTTACATCCCTTTAATATCCCTTGATTTTAAGATAGATAAAAAATAATAAATTACAATTAGCAAATTTTATATGTTCAATCTTAAATCCGGCAGCATCTCAACACTATTTTAGCCATCTCCTAATGCTTAGGACGAATTGTTGAATTGATCAGCCAATCTTCAAGAAGATAGAGATTTTGACAGCATTCCGACACTATTTTGATCATCTCCTAGTACTTAGGAGGAATTTCTTCTTTCCAAAGAAGAGCTTGGAGAGATGAAGACAGAACTTGAATGCTCCTTGCAATTCTAACACCATATTTGGCTGAATCATGATTTAGTTGCGTGACCCGCGCAACCAATAGATGCATTGCCCGATCCACGCAACCAATAACCTCCTTAATCGATCCACGCAACCGACCGGCACGTTGCGCGATTCGCGCAACCCATCCTTTATCTACCTTCAGTCGCTCTGGTCTACTCTCTGAAATCTTTTATCCTCAAATGAGAGGGGGAATGGAGTATTTATAGGTTCTTCACACGTGTCAATCCTCAATTCTAGTGCCCTCGGACCTACTTTGCACTTAGAGAAGACCATTCCACCTCACCCCTTTCTTTTGTTGATTGCGCGATCCACGCAACGAACTTCCTTAGTTGCGTGACCCATGTAATGATTCCTTCTGATCGTGTGAACCGCGCAATGATTCCTTCTGATCGCGCGATCCGCGCAACGGAGCTTCCTTGTTGCGCGATCCGCGCAATTGACCAAACTGTTCTTCCATGTATTCCTTTCATTCTATGTCCAGCTTTCATTCTTGAATCTTTCTCCCCTTCATGATTTTTTATGTTTCAACAGATGCCCCCTTGATCCGTTCTTTGTTCCAAAGAGTCAGGATCAATCCCCCTTTTCTGTTCCAATTTTTGCTGCTCTTAAGACAGTTGCACGACCCGCGCAATGCCCACCCAAGTACGGTACTCGACCCAAATTTCTATAAATAGTCTGTCACTTCTCATTTCCTCATTCCTCCATTCAGTGACGAAGCTCTGTCTCAGTACTTTCTATTTATGAAACCATCAATTGTTGCGCAACCCATGAAACAAAACTTCATTCGCTCAAGGACTTGGACTATTGTGCTGCCCGCGCAACACTCAGTCAATTGCGCTGCCCGCGCAACACTCAGTCCATTGCGCAACCTGCGCAACGAATCTACGTTCACGCAAGCTCTTGGACTGTTGCGCTGCCCGCGCAACACTCAGTCCGTTGCACGACCCGCACAACTGCTACTTCAACAAATTTCTCAAACTTTAATTAACTTCCTTCATTTCTTACATGGCTCGAACCAAAAGAACTTTCATTGTTGTCGATCCTCCTTCTAATCAATCCGCACACCGAGAGCTGCCAAACACTGAAGCTTATCAGATGGCAGCTCCTCAAGCAACAAAATCACCATCCTCACCAGCTCAAGCCCCACGTAAGCGATTTAAGATGACTGCCAGATAGTCTGCTTACATAAAAGAACCAGTACTCCCCACAATTGACTTCACCACCCGCATTGAGTCAATATCATCTCCCACCCACAGAGCTATCGCCATGGGCGATCTGAAGATGCCTCCAAGGCACGGTCATGAGTACAATTGTGATGAATGGCAGAAGACAACGACGCATTATCAGACAATCAGTCAAAGGCCGCCTGCTAGAGAAGATACCCCTCCTTCCAGACCCAAGAAGCATCGTCAAAGCCCAAGAGTTTCAAGAGAAGATAAAAGATCACAATAGGAAGAAACTCCACAACTCTTGGGACTCTGTCTGTGCCGTTCAGGGTGTCGTTCAATTTGACAACCCCTATAAACAGGGCATCATCACAATTCTGATCAACATTCACCGCCATCACTCTATGTTGGTCTGCGAACCCAGGGATCACCTCACTATAGAAAGATTAGCCTACATAAAGTCTTAGTCGTTCAAGGAGCCAAGACTATTAGAAGGCATTTTGCAGCCACCAAGACCTTGACAGAAAACATGCGACATTCATCCCATGATATTTCTTGTCCCCTCTTACGACGTTCATAGTCTCTATCCAACTTGCTTTTATGAGACACTCAAGCAACATTTCAGTCATCACCCTTTCATTTGGAGTCCAGAAGAATTTAGAACAAGAGGTCTTCTGACTCCTCGCAATTACTATCCTAAGCGGGCTACCGCAGTTTTGGTGAAGCATATTATGACGTTGTCGAAGATTGGCATTCTCCATGCGATAGAAGCTACATCATATCCCTTCTGCAAAGAACCTTCTATTTTGAAGGCATTCCTCAACTATTGGTGTCCTTCCACCAATTCCTTCCATCTTCCTAAGGGTGAAATGACTATCACACTCTGGGATATTCACAGGATTTGCGGCTTACCAATAACCGGCAAAGTTCCTTAATGAATTCTTCCCACTGATGAGGAATTCGCTTTCGTCTCCTCTCCTGATCATATCCCCTCTATTTCGGAGTCGACTACCGAATTCTTCAGGGAGATGTCAAAATTCCCGAATATCCACAAGATTCATCTCATGCAGTGGCTAGCTCACTTCAACAAAGCTTTCAAGTAATTCTTTTCTTCTCCAATCTCTCTTTATGACGACTTGATATATCTATACATAATTATAATTTCATTTACCTATCCCTTCAGGTTTACTGGCAGTCATTCACGAGAACTCGAACGTCTCAGAAAGAGTAAAAGATGTTGTGCTGAATACTCTGTTTATGGGGAACTGACAGCATTTATCGCATACTGGCTAAGCGTGGTGGTCTTCCCCATTTCTAAATCGACAGATGCTATTCATCCTTCACTGTTTGTTGTTACAGGTGCCATGGTCGAAGGGATCAAGTATTCTCTTGCTCCGCCCGTTCTTTGTTCAATCTATGGAGGTTTCGAAGAGATTGTGTGCCATATAAAAAGTCCCTCTATCGGTTCTGCTTCAACTTACATGCCATGGCATTACTTCTTGGGTTGGCTTGGCGTCTACTTCCCTTGGACTTTCGAAGTATCAGAAAAAGCCTATGTCTACCCTTCTAAAATTCCTCTCTACTTCTTCTAAAAGAGATCTATGGCAAAGAGATCTTATGATTAGGCAAAAGACGCCATTTCCTCGGATAACAAGATAAATTGTTTCCACTTCGGCCTACCTTGCTACATCGTAGATACGGAGAAGGCAGACACAGAATCACTCTCTCCAACAGAGAGAGGATTCTTTGTATCGATTAGATCGTGCAGTCTTCCACTGAGAGAAGGGACCGAATTATGGCGAGATCCGTATTACCCTAGTTGCTTTGCCCGTCAATTTGGTTTTGATCAGGCTGTGCCAGAAGATTGCGGACTAGTGACCCGCAGAATGTGAAGTTACGGGACCGACCCTTTTAACTGGGCGATGATTTGGAAGAAATTATTGGGCCGAGCCAATTCTTCATTCATCATTCCATGGTGTGATCGTACCCCGAGAGCATCATACAACCATATGAGATGGTGGGTGCACTAGTCATACCTGGTTAGAAAAAGTCTGCCAGTATCTAGAGCTATATGGTTTTCACCTCCCGTGCTTAAGGGTCGCATCATCGAAGCGGGAGTTGGTTTTATCGCAGAGACCAGTCATGCCCCCATTGCCGGTTATCACAATATTCCGATTTCTATGGACGAACCTATTTGTGAAATAAAACCTGATAATACCCTTGAAGGATGGACAACATACGGTGATATTCACGAATTTGAAAAAATCCCTCTCCATCGTCCACAACGAAGGACTGCCGAAGAGGCTTTCCTTCAACCAGATGATAACGCCAATCCTCAGGATCGACCCTCTTCTTCTATTCATCCTCAGCAACAGCCGATTTCTTCTCCCGTTTCCAAAAATAATCTTTCTCGACAGCGGTCAACTCCTTCTCCTGTCTCCAGGACTGACATTCCTTATCAGCAGCCAACTTCTTCTCTGATGACGAGGTCTCATACACGCGCTCAAGCTTCTCCACAGGGAGAGACTACTGCTATTACTCCTTCGGTTTCGGCTGCTGCAGATATTCAACCAAAAAGCTCTCAATCTCTTCCCTTTAAAGGAAAGCAGGTTGTTGTCGAGGAGTCAAGCACATAAGACACTGTTGGAGAAGATTCAACTTCTTTGTCTGGGCATACTTCTTCCGAAGAAAGCGATACGGGAGGAGAGGATAAGGAGAATGACTATGAGGAGGGAGAAGTGGATATTAGCGGCGACGATGATATAGTCGCGAAAGTTATTCCCACTGATAAGGGACATATTCTTTCAACTTCTGAGGCTATTCCTGTAAAGACTTCTTCTGTGGTAAGGGAAGAAGAAGAACCACTGGACTACGGGGAATATGGATATTCGCCATGTAAGGAAGTCATGATACTATTTTTTACTTTTGTCTTTCTTTATTTCTTGTCTTACGTATCTTATTTCAGGCGATCATGTTGCAAATACGGAGGCAGATAGTGCTTCTCCTCTGGATTTGCCCCGTGTTGCACCAACAGCCTCGCCAGGATCCTCAATACCTCCTCGAGCAGTGGCACGCAAAATTATTTTTTTAGAGGAGTCGACTGATTTAGCCACTCCTACCATTGTTGCTTTAAGTGCTGGACGCGAAATGGTTTTTCCAGTGGAATCAACTGTTCTACCCACCTCTACCACCATTACCTTGAGTACTAAAGTTAGGGCTCCATCTTTCGCTGATATGGTAGTACATAATCCATCCCTTGTTGGAGAGACGCAACTGCCCGCTGTTCCCATACCAGCGGAAGGTATTTCCTTTTCCTTATCTACACTTTCTTAGCTTACCTGCACATAAAACTTCTACTATAACTTTATATTTCTTAATTGGAAATTTACCTCAAAGCGGTGCAGCAAGTTCCAGCTCTATTGGCACTTCACTGAACGCGCCATCACTCGAGAAGATTTCTAGATACAAATTGGCGTTGATCAGAAACTCCATATTGGCGATTGTCCGTGGGTGAAAATCCCTAAACCTTCGTGACCAGGGGATGCTCCAACATCTAGACCGAGTGGATACATGAGCGCTCGAGTGTCGAATACCAGTAGGTCGTGTCTCCCACTGTGTCATGGTCGGTTAGAAGGGGGTGTGGCCTTATTCGCCCGAGCGTAGGAGGCAAGGTTAAGCTAAGTTTGACCAGCACATAAATGGGTCCGTTATCGACGAGCCAGGTAGATATTGGCATATTACTGGCCAGGTGGGTAGTGAGTTCTTTTCCACTTGCATGGTTATGCGTCCAGTTTAGGCGGCAATCTGGTGTAGAGTGTACTAGACCCCGGTGATATCTTAGAGATGTATGGTACTGATATTGCACACATGAGCGGGCGCTGATAGGGGTGGGCTTAAGGGCCTGGGCGAGCTACCAGTGGTTGATAAGCTACTGTGCTGGCAGGCTACTGTGCATATAGTGAGGCAGAACCTTGACCCACATCGAAAGCGTCGTGGCAGTCATATGTGGACTTGCTAAGCAGGAGTTGCGTACTCAGCACTTGACTCATTCATTTATTCATTCACTATCCACTCGGGCAGGTGGTGCGCAACCAAATCATAATGTGTACCTTCGCAATGGTCAGGATTTTGGTTGGGTGCACGACCAACTTGAGATTAAGAGTTTACCACATTGAGTCTAGCTATTCAAATTTAGGTATAAGACTGGTTTGGATAGAAGTCTCTTGTGATGAATCCCACAGCTTGCGATACCACGTACTATCATCCCAACTACACACTCCAGCTTTGTCATTTCTTTTGCATTACATATTGCATTGCATCCTCTGTATATGACATTTGGTTTACTATGTTTCTGCATGTAAAACCCGTATCCTAGTTCGTACTGTTCCAATGAATCCTGCGATCCTTTCCGTCGAAGTCCGGTAGTCCGTGACCGATAATTGACGTTGCGATCGATCGTAAGTCGTATCCTTTAGATTCGAGTCGGTTTAATCCGAGACCTGTATCAGTGCGACCGCACCGTCGCTGCGGTTCTGACGCCGCGTCTCATGCGCCAATCCGACGCTTAGATCATAAGATGCGGACCATACATTATAATAACCGTGGACCGCACATTGCGGGACCCACCCATCCCATGTGGCACCAAACCCTAGGTAATTATGAGGGTGATGGATGACATCACCCTAAGCTATAGCCACCCTACACCCCTAGCCTAAGCTATAGCCACCCTACACCCCTAACCTAAGCTATAGCCACCCTACACCCCTAGCCCTCTTACAAGCATTTAATGCTAGCCACCCTCTCTTACAAGTTATCATTGCCTACCTAAGCTACTCTCCCTCTCTCTTATCTCTCCCTCCCTCTCCTTTAATTCTCATTCATTCATTTTCAAAGCAACACCAAGAGCAAAGAGAGCTCCCACGTCCAAGCCTTCCATGGAAAAAAAAATGACCTTGTGTGGCCCACCTTTCCCTTCCCAAAACCTCTCATCCTAGCCCTTGATTTTCCATCACCACCATCAAAGTGAAGCACAAGGAGATAGGCTTTCCAACGGACCAAAGAGATCAACCGGTGGGTGCTTCCATAGCCTAGAATCCATGTTTTTATGGTGGGCCAAGTGAGACCTACCGATCAATGGTATGGATCTCACTTGGGACCCTATGATGTGGCCAATGGCCCACTTTGATTACTTTTTATGTATGATGGAATGCAAGGGAGGGCCCATAGTGTCGGGGTCCCTCCATCACACGTGTGTCCCACTCTTTTTCTCTCTCCCTCTCTCTTCTTCTTTTCTTGTGATATTATGTTTGTATGGGCCACTTCGATGGATCCCACAATGGAGCATGCATTAGAATCCAAACCATTTAAAGGTGGGACCCACTTTATACACGTACGGTGACCACACCACCTCACCATGTGGTGGCCCGTTACAAAGGGCCCACCCTAAAGGCATTAGATGCCCAACAAAGAAAAAAAAACAGAGAAAAAAAAAAGAAAGAGAAGAGTCCAGGGACTCTGACGTGAAAAGGAAAACGCAAGTGTTGGCTTGGTTCTCAAGCCTTGAAGGAGGGACCACTTGTAGAGGATCCACTTTGATGTTTGCATCCAATCCAAGCCGTCTATTCCATTCTTCACATTATTTGAGGCGTTGAGAAGAAAAATGAGCCTGATCGGATAATCAGACGGGTCATGCCGTAGAAAACTCAGTCTTATACCGTTCAAAGCCATTTGGGCCCTTTTCACTATTTTTACATGCCATGAAATGTTGGATATCGGACCCATTTGGTCGGTTTTGAGCCCTAGAACGCAATGGGCGGAGCGAATTTATCTAAGGCGGGCCCCACCCAAGAAAAACCACAAAAAAAAACTATTTTTTTTTTTAAAAAAAATAATAATAAAGGCAGCAGCGTCTGCTGCTGCCAGTGACGCCAGGACGCAGAGGCGTCTTGCGTCTGACGCTGGACGGGCAGGGGGAGTGGGCCCCACCTCAAGTCCCCACCGTGATGTGGTTTCTATATCCTCACCGGCCAGTTTGTAGGGCCTTACGGAAGTAGGCCGCCCTCCAAATATCAGCCACATACAAATCTCAGGTGGCCCACATCATAGGGAACAGTGGCATTGAACGTCTACCATGGAAACCCCTTCTGGGCGTCACAGAAGTTCCAGATCGTTATGAAATTTATTTTTCCTCTTCATGCGGGTCCCTGTGACCGTATCAATGGATTGGATGGCAGATAAGCAACATGGTGGGCCCCACGTGGAGCCACAGTGATGTATGTGTTTTAATCCCACCGTCCAGGCGGACGGTGGGAGCCACTGTAATGTATTTGTTTTCCCCACCGTCCAGGGATGGTGGGTGTGCATGTGTCTGCATGCGTGCGTGTGTGTACGTGCGTGTGTGGGGGTTGCATGTGTGGTGTGCGTACGTGTGTGCGGTGTGCGTACGTGCGTGTGGTGTGTGTGTGTATATATATATATATATTATATTATATATGATATTATCTATATATATATATATTATATTATATATGATATATTGTATATATTATATATTTGTTGGTGGGCCTTAGGGATTTTAATAGTGGAAATCATCATCACCACTTGTACTTTGGTGCAGCCCACCTTGGTATACGTGTAAGGCCCATGTGATTAGGCCCATCTGTATGTATTTGTGGCCCGTTTGTTGAGGCCTACATTTGATGTATTTATGGCCTGTTGTTGAGGTCCACCTTAATATTGATAAGGCCCATGTGGTGGGGCCCATTCAATGTATTTGAGGCCCATGTTACAAGGCCCATTGTGATGTTTCAAAGGCCCATGGGATATGGCCCATTGCAATGTACCTAAGGCCCATTAATGTGGCCCACTTGATTTATATAAGGCCCATATGATGCGGCCCACTTGATGTATCCAAGGCCCATAGGTCGAGGCCCAATGGGAGGTCCTTTGGGTCCATTGCAATGTATGATTTCCCCATGGTTTGTGTAATGATGTCTTATAGTGGGCTATGCCTTGAGAGCAATGTTGGTTTGACGTCCACATTGTAGAATAATGTTGGTTTAATGTCCGCATTATAACTCTCCCTAGGGCCCATTAGTAGGCCCACATTTATTGATAGTTCATCACTTTATAACATACTTAGTATAGCTCCATGATTCATACCCATACGCATCATATGTATGCTTGATATGAGTAGTGACTGAGCATAGCATACGCTATTGGGCAGACCACTTAGGGGACTCCTTATGAGGCGGAGTGCCCCACATTATCGCATTGTACGCGCATGGATTGCTGCATGATTTCACGGTGTGACTCATGCATCTCGCATATGTGTGACTTGATCACTGCACGCCCTAGCGACATCAGGGCCGTGGCTCCACAGGCACATCGTGGATGGCCGTATCGGATACTGGAAATACTTTGTTCTAGCACTGTGGGCACTTAGGATGTCCTTGGGTGAGAGTCCCAGAACCTTTTTGGTACCAGGAGATGCTCCAACATCTAGACCGAGTGGATACACGAGCGCCCGAGTGCCGAATACCAGTAGGCCGCGTCTCCCACTATATCGTGGTCGGTTGGAAGGGGGTGTGGCCTTATCTGCCTGAGTGAGGGGGCTATAAGCTAGGCTGAGTTTGACCAGCTCGCAAATGTGTCCGCTATCGACGAGCCGGGTAGGTATTGGCAGACTACTGGTCAGGCGGATAGTGTGGTCTCTTCCACTTGCTTGACTGTGCAGCTCGGGAGGAGGCAGTCAGTGTGAGGTGTATTAGACCCCGGTGATATCCAGAGAGGAACTGTACTGATATGTGTACATGACGAGGAATGACATGCTTGTATTGCATCTCGCATATGGCATTCGGCTACGTAGGTCTTGCATTGCGTCGGTATGACCGATAGCATTCATGTTTCGCATCGCATGGCCTTGGTATGGCCGATATCATTCATGCCTTACATTACATAGCTCTGGTTGTATTCATGGACTTACCGCATATTTCCGCATTACTCTGATATTGTACACTTGGCGTTTGCCTTGTACACACACTTACACCACCCTCTAAGCTTTTGTAAGCTTATGCACGACCGTTGCGTGCAGGTAGCATTGGACAGCAGCCGCGCTGAGGCAGGAGCGCGTATCAGATCTTTTTGGAGCTTTTTGATCATCTTGTATTTCCCTTTCTGCATTGTACTTAAAAGTTTTTGATATAGTGGATATGTGGTGATGTTGTTTTGTGACTTGGTTATGCTTTTGGTTATGCTCCATTACATTACAAAAAAAATTTCATACTGAAAATCCTCCTTGTAGGATCCCAGGATCGGAATCTGGCGTATGGGCGCTGGAAGCCGAGAATGGGATACTACGGAGGCTGTCGGCGCCGGATTCGGCGATCGGGAATTTTGTGAGCCTGGTTTCTGAGTTTGGGGCGTGACACTGCATTACATGGCCTAGATAAGGTTGATGGTATTCGTGGATTTGTCAGGATTTGCACATTGTATTGTATCCTCAACATATGACATTTAACATACTATGTCTTGCATCACATAGCGTTGTTATGGTTGATAGTATTCATGGACTTGCCAATATTTCCGCTTACTCTAATATTTGTGTGCTTGGCACATGTATTGCCCACACATACACCACCCTCTAAGCTTCTTAGTAAGCTTATGCATGACCGTTGCGTGCAGGTAACGTTAGGTCGTAGCAGCGTTGAGGCAGGAGCTTGTGGAAGATCATTTTAGGGATTTTGTTATTTATGTTTTCCCTTTCAACACCGTATTCTAATATTTATATTAGTGGATATGTGGTGATGATGTTGTTCTTGTGATTTGGGTATACATGTGGTTATGCTTCTTTACAAAAACAAAATTTCACTGAAAATCCTCCTTGTAGGATCCCAGGATCGGAATCTGGCGTATGGGTGCTGGGAGCCGAAAATAGGGTACTACGGAGGCTGTCGGTACCAGATTCAGCGATCAAAAATTTTGTGAGCCCGGTTCCTGGGTTTGGAGCGTGACATGGATCCTTGGAAACCCTACTTCCCACTTTTGAATTCTTAAGTTTTTAATTACTTCATTCATAATTACTTTCTCTACAATTCCAGATTTAGATTTAGATCTTCCTCTAGTTCTACTTTTAGTTACTTTCATAATACACACGAGTTTAGTCCATGTGGATTCGACTTCGGTCTCACCGAGATTATTACTATATCGCGATGCTACGCTTGGGGTTGTGAACAAGTTTTTAGCGTTGTTGCCAGGGATTAATGGTTGGGTTTTTCTGAGATTGACTAATTTTGGAATTAGGTTAAGATTATGATTTATTTACTTTCTATTTTTAGGTTAGGGTTTTTCTGAATTATTTTTAGAAACTTACTTTCTAATTTTAGGATAGAACTTTCCTAATTGGTTTAGAAACTAACTCATCTTTCTATTTCCAAGATTAGAAACTTTCCTTTTTCATTTTTAGAAACTAGTTTACTTCCTATTTTTATAAACTTTCCTAATTTGTTTTTAAAAACTAGGCTGCTTTCCTTATTTCCTTTTTAGAAACTAGTTCACTTTCCTTTTTCTTTTGCAGGATCCTAACATAGAAACTTCTAATTTGGTAACTTCTTTCTAATTCTAGATTTCTATTTCCCTCTTTCTTTTTAGGTTTAAGTTAGATTCTGCAATTGAGGGCTGAGAGTATTTCATGCCCAAGTGGGTCCATGATAACACTCGACATCTCTTGAGTTAAGGAGGATTGGTTGAGGGGTTATCTATCTATCACGGGATTAAATACTACTCGAGATCCACAGAGTTAACTAAAGTTATGGCTGCCAATCAACCTCCAAATCCACCTCAACCTAGGGTTGGGGAAGTTCAGGATGAGAATGAGGTGCATCAAGCACTCGCGCCTCATACTTTACGAGACTATTTACAACCGGTGGGGGTGAACACGCCCTCATGAATGGTTTTTCCAGAAAATACAGGACATATGGATATCAACCTAGGGGTGATCCAACTCCTTCCAAAATTCCATGGACTTGAATACGAAAACCCATATTTACACTTGAAAGAGTTTAATGAGATCATAGCCACTTTATATTTTCCTAATGTGTCCAATGACACGGTTAGGCTAAAACTCTTTCCCTTTTATTTGAAAGAGAAAGCTAAGACGTGGTTGCACTCATTGCGTCCTTGATCTATTGGTAGATGGAACGACATGACAAGGGAGTTCATAAAGAAATTCTTCTCATAAATTAAAATGAACACCCTTAGAAAATCAATCATGAACTTCGCCCAAAAGGAAGATGAAACATTCTTCCAATGTTGGGAGCGGTTCAAGGATCTTGTCAATTCATGCCCACAACATGGTTTTGAAACTATAACACCCTGGTTCTCAAAACCTGAGGATAGTCGCTCCTCATAAAGAACCCGAGTACTACGTCATGAACTGGACTAATAAACATCTAAACAGCGGCAAATTCCATAACAGGAAGTAAAGCAATTACTGCATAGACTAAGGATATCAAGAGTAACAAAAGGAAGATCAATACATGTAAATGAGAGCAAAATGAAATCCCACAATAGGGGACATACTTTTTATTACAATACAAGCAGAACACCAAGTTTGGTATATGAAAGCAAGTAATTTCTAAATTATCAGTCGAGCTCCAACGGCTCAACTGCAAAGGCATAGAGGCCCTCCTTGCCGTACTCCTCCTCAGTAACACCGAGTGTCCTATCATAAGCACCATCCTCGGCCATCACATCTATATCTATTTGGTGCAACCGCACTATTGGGTGAGTGAAAACTCAGTGGAAATTTTCCTCATAGATTCAACCATAACACAACATTCCAAAATAGATTAACAATTCATATATAATTCACAGGGCAATACAAATACATATACAACATATTCAAATTACAAGGAGACTGATCATGAAATTATAAATGAATATATGTGTGTATGAATGTATGCTCAAGTCGCAGATCTGGGTATGCAATCCAGCTGTCAAAATAAAGGACTGCCTGTGGTAGGTAGACTACCTGGAAAAGGCTAGGAAGGTGAGTGCACCCAAGGATTATCTCCTAGAAAAATACCCGGGGTATGCCTGAAGAGGTGTAAAAATATCGGAAAAACTTCATGTAAAATAAGAGCGCCCAAAGTGACTCAAATGCACAACTCTTGTCATTCAACTGATCTACAGTCAATCGAGTAGAATGTGGCTTACATTAAGGAAATATTGCAACTATTTCATAGAGTTTATAAGACAATATATCATGCACATAATTTTAAGGAAATATGACATTAAAATGATTAATCCAAGAAAGTCACAATAGCTAGGAATCAATGATTCTATACATTAGAGATTTAATCCATATGGAAATTAGCGAAAGGAAGAAGCTATGGGGGATGCTTCTCACCTTGGTTGAGTGTTGTTTCTAATCCAGACGTTCTCACAAGATGGATTCAAGAGTCTGATTCTCTAGTTTTGATGAGGTTTTCCAAGCTCCCCTGAGATGATCTTTAACACCAATTCAAAGAGGGTTTTAGTTTCTACCTAGTTAGGGGTTTGGATGAGTCAACTTGTCACTGGGTTGAGAGGAGTTTCCAATATAAACAACATAGTTTGGGTTTATACCTGGATTGGGATTACTCTATGTTGCTGATGAAGTAGAATTCCCCCATCAAGCGGTCATTCTATGTGTCATCACTGAGTCAACCCAGTCTAGTCATTTAGGCACGTAACTAAATGAATAAGAGAGTCCATTGCAATCTGTTTCTGGTTTATTCAACTCAGGAATATTGTGTTATCTTTAAGGCCTGTTTGGCTGATTTCAAAGTGGATTTCTAGAGGTAACACATCATTCAGCTCGGTTGGGTAAAGTCAACTCGTTAACGAGTTGAGTTTAACTCATTGTAGTGATTGAGATCGGATTAAGATCCCGGATGGTGTGGTATGGGGATGCAAACCAACCCCCCTCACTGATTTAGATCTGGGATTTTACCCTGAAGTGTAGGCCTAAGTCATGCCAACTCATGACCGAGTTGGGAGTGGTACCTCAGCGATTGAGTGAGACCAGTTGCAGTGACTGACCAGGGACGCTGTTTGGATGCTGAGAAAGGTCTGGATGTAGCGTGCCCAGCACCTGGTTCGCCGGAATGCAGAACCAAGTCTCCCTGCCTCGATCACAAGCGTTGTCTTGGGCAGAATCAGACCTGGACCGGGGCTGGAGATTGACGTGAAATCACTGAGTTTGGGCTGATGGAAACTCGTTCCAGCAGCAAGTTCTCATTCTTACTTTCTCCTTCTCTCTCTATCTCTCTCTCTTTTTCTCATTTTCTCCTTCTTTACTCTCTATCTTACTCCTCTTCTCTTTGCTCTCTCTCCAAAATCCGAACGATTCGGGTCGAGTCAAGTTGGCAACTTGATCCAGTGGTGCTCAGAACTCCCTCTCTTTCCTTATCTCTTTCCATTTCCTTCTTAAGCCTCCTCGAAAGACACCCTAAATTCGACTATTTATAACCTAACCTATTTCTGGACTCTTCCACGGCTAAACGCAGGATTAGTTACATCATTAACAAGAGAGATGCCGAGAAAACTCATCTTCAGGATTCTCCCATTCATCTGATCGCATATATGGGCTTATGAAATCATCCCTGATGGACTTTAGATGGGGTGGGCCACATGATGAACGGTTTGGATGTGTGAAAGGAGTAGTCCTATGGGATGTGGGTCCAACGGTTAAATTTGGGAAGAAGATAGGCTGTTAATGGCTTTTTCTTGTGGAACGGTTTATCCACATATCAGGGCCATTTGGACGGTCCTGATAGGTTCTAACAGTGATGTGGGGCCCATCTCACGGTGCAAGGAGAGCCGATGCTTATGACACTTGTTAAAATGGAGGTTTGAGACGTGGCTGCATCTCGTCAATTTCTCAGCTTCCTTACGAGATATTCCGAGCAGCCCTATTTTGGACGTCCCAGATCTTCATCGGATGAAGCTTCTGGAAGATGAAGAATGACTGGGATGGTAGTTGCTATAAGCGGAAAGTTTCTCTCTGCTTTCCGACGGGTAGGGGGGCTTCTTTTGGAAACTGTAGCGCTGACGCGGATTTTCTCAGCGTACGTGGTGTCCGTCCGATCGTTTCTAACGGTCGAATTGGTCAAAGGTGTGGCGGACGTGACTGTAGCTTCCCCGTCAGCACCAAACTTGTGCGTTGCCCGTGGTTTTGCTGACAGTAGTGGCGTGGCAGGTTTTCAATCGTTAATCCCATCATGGTTAAGGTCGGTGGGCCCTTAGCTACCAGATGGACTGTGTGGATTTGTCCATTGTATTCGAGAAATGATTTATTTACACCGTCGAAGGGACGGTCTCGTTGTAAGACACTGGGCAGGAGGGAGTTTTTTTTTAAAATTTCCTTCCCAAATCGCGAAATTCATCGGGTCAAAGCTTCTTTAACTTGATGACTTGATTTCATGCATAGTGCATGCACTCTATTTGTGTACACGTTCGAGACAGATGTGTGGTCCACGATCTGATCCGACTCGATCCATGCCGCTCATAGGTCTTGGTGGTTCTTCTAGTATCTACGGTTAAAGGGTTGCCAAGTGCCAATGATGGATTCCCAGTTTCTCAATGGTTTGTTGTTGGTAAGTGATGGTTTATTGTGGTTTTTGATTATCCGTGAGTAAATCTGAACCATCAGTTTCTCTTAGAGAGTATTTCAAATAATTTTTGGTTGTTAGTTTTACAACATTAGGTGGCTGACCTTAGTTGTAATGGCATATAGGAAGTTTAGTTATTTTAGATTTTTATTTAAGAATTTGGGTCAAAGCATGAATTGCTACAAAGACTTCAATGGTAACATCCTGAGTGAAAAGTACGGGGTGTTACAGAAAGTTGGCGAATAACAAGTTTTTTTTTTTTATGATGGATTGACTTCTTCCATGCACTAAATGGTCGAGACAATGCGCAATGAGGAATTCATGAATACAGAGGTCGATGATGTGTGGGATTATTTCGACAAACTTGCTGAAAACACACAATCATGAGACATCTCCCCAAAATCTAGCACCACTTCTAGGCCTACTCAATCAAAGGAGAGAGGCAGAATTTATCTTCTGAAGGAAGATGATGATATAAATGCCAAAGTGGCTAATCTCACAAGAAAACTTGAGGCCATGGAACTAAAGAAGATAAGGCTATGGAAACTGTTTGTGGTATTTGTGCTTGGAACAATCACACAACTGAAATTTGTCCAACAATACCTGCTTTCAAGAGTTATTGAATGAGTAGTCTAATGCCGTGAATAATTACCAAAGACCTTTCAGTAGATCCACTTCAAATACATATAATCCTGGGTGGAGAAATCATCCAAATTTCAATTGGACGAATTGTAACATCCCGGATTTTTGCCAACCTGGGATTAGACATCCTTAGGCATTGGGTCAAATCTTAACACCTGATTAACTTTTCAAACGCTCAATTCAAAGCCTCAAATCCCGTCTTAAACCATTTTCTTCACAAATCCCACCCTTCACTACCTTGTGCTTTCAATTTTTCAAAGCACTTTCGCCCTAGACACTAACTTAAACTAGCTAAGTAGTAAAACTTGGATCACTCTATATACAAACTACAAAGGTCTAAGTACCATCTCAACCAGAAAACAATTAGGATTAAATCCTTTAGAAATTTAACAAAGTTAACTAAGTGCAAAACTCAATTAGCCATGAAATCCGTTGGGATCGTTTTAAATACGATCTGTAAGACCCAAAACTTGCAAAATCAGTGACTCTAGGTTTCCCTAAAGTTTAGAACCAAACTCATTTCCCGTCTGCTCTCGGGAATGAAACGAAACTTCGTATTAGGTCTAGACCGCACATCGGGAGTCCGATTAACACGAAGCTAAGGAACTAGGACCGCCTCACTGGGCTTGACAATCATCTCAAAAATCAGATCCAGCCGATGTCCCACGGCCATTCGTTTCGATCCGGAGCGAGGGAGAGTGAAAAACACTATTCCCTTTGAAATTAAAATATCTGGAATAGTGATCTGGCACCATTCGCTTGCGCATCAGTATTAAGCAACCAGACCGTCAGAATCAGACCAAATTACACCCTCAGATCAGGAAAAATTTCAGGAACATTTACATGTACTTGGAATTTCGGATCGTGGCCCACTGACCGTTGAACTGAAAGTGGTCCGCCACGTGCGATCTGGGAATCCGATCGAGTCGAAAACGTAATCCCTCATAGATCCATATGTGGTGAGCTTAAGTCTGACGTTTGGCTCAAGGAGGGCCACCAGAACCTCTCTTTTGAGCTGGAAAAGTGACGAAATACCTATATTAGCAGTAACCTTTGAACAGGAGTCTATTTCGGTGAGTTTTGAGACTATATAAGGACCTTAAACCCTCTCTCATGGCAGCCATACGAATTTGGAATTGAGAGAGGGAAAAGAGAGAGAAAGTGAGGGAGAAGTGGGAGAATCTCCCTGCCGTCGTTCCCTGCCACCACACAGGCTGCACCATCCCTTTCTTGACGCTTTTCCGGCATTTTCGGCGTCGTTTCTAGGTAAGAAACCCTAACCCTAATCTGTTTTGGAGTTTAGACTGTTGTAGGTTGTGAAATAGCTAACCTATTTCGTTCTCTAGGTTGCCAAACTGCCGAATACGGAAGCTTAGCGAACCTATCAACTCCGTTACGATTCTACGACAAAAGGTGTGGACTTTAGGTGCATAGGTTAGGGTTTTCAATGCTTTCAATGTCAGATAATGATAGATTCATGATCTACATGCAATTGCACATGTACAAAGTGCTTTCCGTTTCCTGTTTCGATTAACGTTGTAGAATATGGAATTTCACATACTCTAGGTATACGTAGAAATACCGTATACGTATTTTTTTTGGAGAAATGTTTGACATGTTTATTTAATGTATGATTATACTATATATGGATAAAATACTAGTTTGGCGAAAGGAATCGCCGTAATACATGTTCACTTGTAAATGCTATGTATGTTGAAATTGCGTATTCTAGAAAATACTATATACGTATAAATTTTGGATATGTATTTATCATGATTATTTGCTGTAGTAATATTTATACATAGATAAAATACTTGCTTGGCTAAAGGATAGCCCTAATACATGTTTTGTTAACATGCACCATGTATGTTGTAATAGTGTATTCTAAGTGTTTGTGAAAGTGGCTGAATGAGTATAGAATTCTCATTCGTGCTCGCCATGACTAATTGTCATGGATTCATGATTGATGTATTGGCGATACCCCCCTTTTGACGAAAGGATTTGCCCTAAGTCACGCCACGGCCAATATACACTATATATGCTAAAATGTGTGGCCCAAGTGTTTGTGGAAATGACTGAATGGATATGGAACTTGGATCTCTGCTTGCCATGACTATCCGTCGTGGGTGTACGCGTGTTATGATTGGGGCAACTCCCCAGTGAAAGGATTTGGCCTAATGCCTATGTGATCGACACATGTCGTGTATGTTGATGTATGTTTGTTTAAGTGTTTCTTGAAATGTCTGAATGAGTAGTAGTTAGCAAATTGTAAAGTATAAGGGTGTTGAGATATGATTCTCAACCTTTTTTTTTAACTATGTGTATGATCTCCTTTGATAGTTGTGTGATTAGGAATTGAACTTCTACAAACGCATGCTTGTGTTGTGATTCATAACATGCTCAACTGCTTTATGATTTTAACTATGTAATGCATATGTTTAAATTTATATTTACGTTGTATGATCTGTCATGGGTGATGGGGGAGCGGAGCAACGAGTGCGTGCAACAGCCCTGACAGCCCTAAACGGATAATACCAGACCTTGACTGTATGAGTTGAATCTTGATCCATTACTGCTTTATTTATCTGCAATTGATTGTGTTTGGGGCTATGATTATGGCTCAGGCAATCGGTAACGAGATTGAACTCGTGGCTGAGATTCATTTGCCACGTGGGATGTGTTCGACGAACTCGAGTCGGGCGTTGCCTGTCGGCAGTGGCTAGGCCACACGAAGTTGTTTATGCACTTCATGTCGTGCAGCTCAACGGGCGATCGTGCTAGTCGAGCTCGTCAAGTAACCCGATCTGCCTTATGCATGTTCACCCTGTTTGGACGCTACTGCTTGAACCTAGGGTACCAAACTTACCAGTGAAACCCCCTTTTAACCATGGTACCTCGATCCGCTAAGACGCATGAGCCGGGCATGGTGGTATGGGACACCGTGGTCGAGCTGTCGGCCTACGCTGGGGCCATGTGCCTCCCTGTAGTGACCATTGCGCAACCAACTCGTGAGCCGAATATGGTGGTATGGGACACTGTATTCGAGCTGTCGATACTTACGGCGAGAGCCGAGTACGGTGAGACCTGTGCTCGTGCTGACGGGCGACGAGTCCTCCGTAGTATCTTCGAGTATACTCCAAGGGTCTGTGATTGGCGACGAGTCTTTCACAGCAACTAGAGTATGAGTGGAGCCGAGTACGGTGAGACCTGTACTCGAGCTGACGGCTAGTGATTGAGCCGAGTACGGTGAGACCTGTACTCGAGCTGACGGTCAGCAATTGAGCCGCATACGGTGAGATCTGTATCCGCGCTGACGGGTGACGAGCCCTTTACGATGCCTTCACTATGCTTCTCGAACCATAATATCGTATGAGATTAACTAGGATTGACGACCCTAGAATGGATCATGTTTGGGAATGATACGAGGGAGGTACCTTAGTTTCCCAATACTGCTGGTTGAAATGGACTAATAATAACTTGGTAATCATGAGCATCATCGCACCGCATGTGCTTTGTAGATGTGGTGCACTGAGGGAGTTAAGCATTCGCGAACGTAAGATGATGTCGCTTGAGGGTGGTTTGGCAAGGGCATACAGCATCATGTCATTTCATTCTCGTATTTAATAAGAGTAGTTAGAATTGTTTGATTTGTACTGCTTTATCATTACTGCTTGATTGAATTGATAACATGTTAACCTATGCTTTACTGTTCCACTGAGTTGATCACTCACTCCCACGTTACGGGACGGTGTTGTACACACCTACCAGATTTGTTGAGTTTCAGGTGGTGGCGATGCTTGTGAAGCAGAGCCGGACTACTTCTATGTTGATAGGAGGAATTCTCCTATCTGTATCTCTCTGGCAGGTCAATGAAGACCTGATATTGTATTGATGGGGCTATGGTACATGGGATAGGAGGCATTACACTTCCTCACATTTGGTACATTTTAGAACTGCACTTGTATTTATTTAACCTGGTAATGTTATCACACTAAGGAGACTCATCATAAGTTATATATTTTATCTATCTATCACAGTCTTCCGCTTGCAAACTTAACTGTCTCTGGAGTATGATATGCTGTTTTGGCTTAATCTCACTCATGTTCAATGCATGAATACAGTCAACATTCAATCATCATTCATTTTGTTGCATAAGTGATGTTCTGGAACTCGGGAGTTGGGTTTATGCTCGACCCCCGATTTTCAGGGCGTTACACGAATAGACAAACAACTACTCCTCAAGGATTCCCTAATCAAATTGTAAATAAAGGGAAACCTCAGGAGGATCTGATTCTAAAGCATTTTCAAAATCAAGAGCATTTTAATCAGGGAATGCTACAAGCCTTTCAAGACCTTGAAAGTGCCCTGGTTTGTCGATTAGCCTGAGTGTTGAGTCAGCAAGACAAGTGAGCCCCATAGGAAGATCATTCAAGCGTCTGCCTCAACTGGATGTGTGCCCCGAACTTGTCAAAGGTAAACTTAGCCTCACATCCCATGTCCCAAAACACTCAAGTACATAAAATCCTTAAAATGGATAGAACAACATAGGTTTTAAAGTATGAAAACTATTTTGCAAAATCAAGAAAATCTCTAAGTTTTCAGCTTTTATCGATATATAGAGACCACCTTGATAAGATTGAACACCAGTTATCGATGTCCTCGGAATACAATCGATATCATCGAATTGAGAACTACTTGTGTCCAGCAATCAAACTAATCTTTGGACTAAATTATCGATGAATCGATGAAACATTCGATATCATCGACATTCAAATTTCGAGATCATCGAGACGGCTCGATATAATCAAATTCTGGTCTGTTTATGTCTAGCAAGTTTCTAAGGAAAATCATACATTTATCGATGACTCGAAGGAAGTCTCGATATCCTCGGAATTCAAACTCCGATGATATTGATGAACCTTCGATGTTATTGATTTCGGACCAAACTGTCCAACAAGCTTTTTAAGAAAATCCTCTTTAAATGATTCGAGGAATCGAGACTCCTTCGATAATATCGATATTCAAATATCGATCATATCGAACCTAGGTCATTTTCATCAAATTCGAACAATGGAGTGTCCAACGAGCTTATAGAAAAATCTGCTATAAAAGATCGATGAATCAATCTAGGTATCGATTTCATTGACATTTGAATATCGATGACATCGTAGGAGGATCGATAATATCGAAGCCCGCTGTCTCAATTCTTAGCCCGCTCTCTTATTTTTCATTGTCGAGGAATCAAACCAATGGTAGATAAAATCAGAGTTCGAAATCCGATGTCATCGAAGCATGTTCAATATGATCGATCTGGGTTTAAGAGTTTCAACGGTGATTGTCAGAAGAGTTCATATCATCGATCTGTCCCTCGATGTCTTTAAAAGTATTTGTTCGATGATATCGAAGATGGATCGATGATATCGAACTCTATAAAAAATTTGACTATTTTATTACCGTTGGATCTCTTTGCCTATTTAAGGAGAGCTTGCTATTGGTTGCAGTAGTGAGAAAAATATAAAGAGCCTTGAGAGAGTCCTGCATACTATTTACCCTAAGCTCTTTTTCTCATGGGAGTTCATCCTCCAACCCACCCTCATCATTGATATTTAATAGAGTGGATTGGGGAATGAACTTCCGTATTCAAGGATCATCCAGTTACCACCTTAATGGCAAATCATTGAGTCGGGATGCCTTGAATGCTTAAATGCTTGGAATCACTCCGTCTCTAAAATAGGAAAACATTTAATAGAGTTGGGATCCAACATAACCTCAACCCAACCCGTCACCATACATTGGAGCATCATCAGTGTTGCGATTCAAGGGAGCTGAAGATTCTTCATCATCAAAGGAGGAGATCTTCTTCAACGTGCTTAATGGGGCTCATCTACTTATCTACAAGTCATTAGAGTCCAGAGACCTTGCTGATCATTCCTTGTGTAGGATTGGGTCACAGGTGATTCTCACCCCATTCAAGTCCTCATAGGAGGCCTCTGACGGGAGAATACGTGTGGGTGTTGTGTGTTGACCCTTACTCTTGGTGAGTATAAACTTAAGTCCTTAGTGTAGGTCCTTGACCTTTGTGGCCTAAAACCTAGGTGTTGTGTGTTGACCTTAACTCTTATGTAGGGCATAAACTCTAGGTTCCTTGTGTGGATCCTTGGCCTGTGTGGCCTAAAACCCTAGGTTCCTTGTGTGAATCTTTTGCTCTTATGTAGGGCATAAAATCTGGGTGTTGTGTGTTGAGTCTTGCTCCTGTGTGGGGCATAAACTTGTGTCTCGTGAAGACATGTTAGGTACCTTGTATAGGTCCTAGAGTCAGCCTTGTGTAGGTTGTATTGGTTTGAGGTAGACCTAATTTGAAACCTTGGTTAGTGAAATCTGGTACACTCAAGGGTTGAGTGCATCCACCGGGAGTGGAGTAGGCATATAGCCAAACCACTATAAAATGACTGTGTTTGAGATTGTTATTTGCATATTCTATTATTGCGTATACTTTAAATGATCACATGATGCATGATTATTTAGAACTGATAAATATCACATCTCACACACAGTCACTCTGTCCATCCATCATAAACTAAATATATGTGTTGCTTATATATTGAATAGTCTTATCATTGGATCCTTTATTTGGCTTGGAAGTCATTAGAGTTAAGATACAAATATCTTGATAAATTGTTATATTATATCAAGATAATGATGATAGGATTTTAAACTATCGTAAAATTTTATAAAGTCCTATTCACCCCCGTCTAGGACACATTGACCTATTCCTACTCCAATTAAAAAGGTCATTACCGCAATTTCAGACCTTACAAAGGTCATACAAGGGCTTGAGATAAAAAATGCGATTGGGGAAAAAGGAAGCCTTCCAACTCAACCTCTTCCCAATCCAAAACAACAATATGAACTTAGCAATCCAAGCTCTTCAAATGAAATGGAGCAAGCTAAGTCTATCACCACTCTTAGGAGTGGGAAAACAATTGACAAATCTATTCTGGTAAGGGCTGAAAAGTCTAAGGACCTAGAAATAGATGAAACTGATAGACCTAACAACAGTCGACAAGAGTTAGAACCAGAACTTCAAGGCAAGCCGATTGCTCCATTTCTATAACGGTTAATTGCACCAAAACCTCTCTCTAACTCTCAGGACATTCTGGAGGTGCTTAAGTAAGTGAAGGTGAACATTCCTCTACTAGATGCCATAAAACGGATACCTTTATATGCAAAATTTTTGAAAGACTTATGTACGACCAAAAGACGGCAAAGTATTCAAAAGAAAATCTTTCTGACAGAAAACGTGAGTGCCATCCTAAAGCAAGACGTGTCATAGAAATACAAATATCCCGGTAGCCCAACCATCATTTATGTAAGGAATTACTGAATTGAACACTTCTTGACTTAGGAGCGAGCGTATATCTAATCCCATACTCGGTATACGAACAGCTGAGTATAGGTGAATTAAAACCCACCTGGACCATATTACAGCTTGCCAATCGCTTAGTCTATGTACGGAGAGGGGTAATTGAGGATGTGTTAGTCCAGGTTGATAAATTCTACTACCTAGTAGATTTTATCATCCTGGATACTCAACCCATCATGGATATGAGCACTCAAATTCCCGTCATCCTTGGTCACCCATTCCTTACCACATCAAATGCAATCATCAATTGTAGGAATGGAGTCATGAATTTGTCTTTTGGGAACATGACATTGGAGCTCAATATCTTTTTCAATAAGAGAAAATAGGCGGAGGATGATGATGATGCCCACGATGTTAACTTGATTGATTCTTTCATGGAAGATAAAATGTTCACAACCCCAAGTGTAGGGTCACGATGTAGTAACAATCTCTGTGAGACCAAGGTCGAATCCATAGGGACTAATCTCGTGTTTATTCTAAAAGCAACTAGAATAAGAATTAGAAGAACATGTGAATCTAAATCTGAATTAATTAAGAGAGTAATTGTGATTAAAGTGATTAAAACCAACAAATTCAAAGGTAGTAACTAGGGTTTCCAAGGATCCACTTGCAGAGATTATGGAGATCTATGCTTGATTCAAGGACACAACTGGAATCAGAGTCCCTTCTTATCCAATTGGAAGATATCTCAGTAAAACCAAATCTGAACTTGTAACATCCCGGATTTTTGCCAACCTGGAATAAGACGTCCTTAGGCAATGGGTCGATCCTAACACCTTATTAACTTGTCAAAACTCAGTCCCAAAGGCTAAAATCGCTTGTGAACCCATTTCTTTCACAAATCCCACCCTTCACCACCTTATTCTTTAAATTTTTCTAAGTACTTTCACCCTAGACACTATCTTAAACTAGCTAAGTAGTATAACTTGGATCACTTTATATACAAACTACAAAGGCCCAGGTACCACCTCAGATAGAAATTACTCAGGACTAAATCCTTTAGAAATTAGGCGAGGATTATCCAGTGTGAAACTAGATTACCTGTGAAATTAGCACTAATCACTTTAAATACGATCTACAAGACCCAAAACTTGTAGAATCATTGACGCTAGGGTACCCTAAAATCTAGGATCAATCTCATTACCAGTCTGCTCTCGGGAGCATCATGAAACTCCATATCAGATCTGGACCACACGTCGGAAGTCCGATTAACATGAAGTTAAGGAATTAGGACCGCTTCGCTGGGCTTGACAACCATCTCGGAAATCAAATCCAGCCAGTGTCCCAGCGTTATTCGCTTGAGCTCGGAGTGAAGAGTGTGAGAAATGTGAAATTAACTCAAAATAAAATATCTCAAATAGTAATCTGGCACCTCTCGCTTGCGGATCAGTTTTAAGCAACCAGACCGTCAGAATCAGACCAAATTACACCCTCGGATCAGGAGAAATTTCATACACATATCCATGTACTCGGAATCTCTGATCGAGATCCGCTGACCGTTGAACTGAAACTGGTCCGCCACGCGTGATCTAGAATCCTCACTGAAATGAAAACTTAAATAAACGTAGATCCGGTGTCGGTGAGCTTAAGTCTGACCTTTGGCTCAAGGAGGCCCGCCAGAAGTCCTCCGTTGAGCTGAAACTGACCCGCTTTGGTTATAACCTAAGTATACTTTGACCTGGAGTCTATTTCGGTGAGTTTTTAGGCTATATAAGGACCTTAAACCCTCTCTCATTGCAGCCATACGAATTTGAGAGAAACCCTAGAGAGAGAAGAGAGAAAAGAGAGAGAAAGTGTGGGAGCAGTGGGAGAATCTCCCTGCCACTCTTCCCTGCTGCTATACGTGTTTAACCGCCTCGTTCTAATCGCTTTCCCAGCGATTCCGGCTCCGTTTCTAGGTAAGAAACCCTAACCCTAAACTGATTTGGGGTTTCGATAGTTGTAGGTTATGAAATAGCTAACCTATTTAATTCCATAGGTTGCCAAACTGCCGTATATAGAAGCTTAGCAGTTCTATCGACTCCGTTACGATTCTACGACAAAAGGTGTGGACTTCAGGTGTATAGGTTATGGTTTTCAACACTTTCAATGTCAGATAATGATAGATTCATGATCTGCATGTAATTGCACATGTACAAAGTGCTGTCTGTTTTCCGTTTCGATTAAAGATGAAAAATATGGAATTTCACATACTCTAGGTATTTGTAGAAAGTACCGTATACGTACAAATTTTGGAAATGTGTTTGACATGATTAATTGTTGTATGAATATATTATATGTGGATAAATTACTTGTTTGGCGAAAGGACTCGCCCTATACATGTTTTGTTTATATACATTATGTATGTTGAAATTGTGTATTCTAGAAAGTACCGTATACATATAAATTTTGCAGATGTATTTGCCATGATTATTTGCTTCATGAATATATTATACATGGATAAAATACTTGCTTGGCGAAGGGATAGCCCTAATACATGTTTTGCTAACATACACTATGTATGTTGTAATGGTGTATTCTAAGTGTTTGTGAATATGACCGAATGAGTATAGAATTCTCATTCGTGCTCGCCATGACTAATTGTCATGGATATATGATTGTTGTATTGGCGATACCCCTTTGACGAAAGGATTTGCCCTGAATCACGCCACGGCCACTATACGCTATATATGTTGAAATGTGTAGCCCAAGTGTTTGTGAAAATGTTCAAATGAATATGGAACTTGGATTCCTACTCTCCATGACTATCCGTCGTGGGTGTACGCGTGTTATGATTGGGGCAACTCCCTAGTGAAAGGATTTGGCCTAATGCCTATGTGATCAACATATGTCATGTATGTTGATGTATGTATTCTAAGTGTTTGTTGAAATGTCTGAATGAGTAGTAGTTAGTAAATTGTAATGTATAAGGGTGTTGAGATATGATTCTCAACTCCTTTAACTATGTGTATGATTTCCTTGGATAGCTGTGTGATTAGGAATTGAATATGTACAAACTCATGCTTGTGTTGTGCTTCATAACATGCTCAACTGATTGTATGATTTTATCTATGTAATGCATATGTTTAAATTCATGTTTACGTTGTATGATCCATCATGGTTGATGGGGGAGTGGAGCAACGAGTGCATGCAACAGCCCTGGCAGCCCTAAACGGATAATGTCAGATTTTGGTTGCATGATTTGAATTTTGATCCATTACTGCTTTAACTATCTGCAATTGAATGTGATTGGGACTATGATTATAGTCCAGACAATCGGTAACGAAAATGAATGCGTGGTTGAGTTTCATTTGCCACGTGAGATGTGTTCGACGAACCCGAGTCGTACTTCGGTTGGCGATAGTGGTTGGCCACACGAAGTGCTTATGCGCTTCATATCGTTCAACTTGTTGTGCGCTCGAGCTAGCCGAGCTCGTCAAGCAACCCGATCTGTCTTATGTATGTTCACCATGTTTGGATGCTACCGCTTGAACCTAGGGGTACCAAACTTACCAGTGAAATCCCGTTAACCATGGTACCTTGATCCGCTAAGACTCATGAGCCGGACATGGTGGTATGGGACACCATGGTCGAGCTGTTGGCCTACGTTGGGGTTACGTGCCTCCCCGTAGTGACCAGTGAGCAACCAGACTTGTAACATCCCGGATTTTTGCCAACCTGGGATTAGATGTCCTTAGGCGATGGGTTGCTCCTAACACCTTATTATTTCGTCAGAACTGAACCCCACAGTCTAAAATCGCTTCTGAACCCATTTCCTTCACAAATCCCACCCTTCTCTACCTTATGCTTTCAATTTTTCAAAGCACTTTCGCCCTAGACACTATCTTAAACTAGCTAAGTAGTAAAACTTGGATCACTTTATATACAAACTGCAAAGGCCTAAGTACCATCTCAACCAGAAAACAATTAGGATTAAATCCTTTAGAAATTTAACAAAGTTAACTAAGTGCAAAACTCGATTAGCCATGAAATCCATTGGGATCGCTTTAAATACGATCTGCAAGACCCAAAACTTGCAAAATCAGTGACTTTAGGTTTCCCTAAAGTCTAGAGCCAAACTCATTACCCGTCTGCTCTCGGGACTGAAACGAAACTTCGTATGAGGTCTAGATCGCACATCGGGAGTCCGATTAACACGAAGCTAAGGAACCAGGACCGCCCCACTGGGCTTGATAATCATCTCAAAAATCAGGCAATTCCGATGTCTCACGGCCATTTATTTCGATCCGGAGCGAGGGAGTGTGAAAAACACTATTCCCTTTGAAATTAAAATATCTGGAATAGTGATCTGGCACCTTTCGCTTGCGCATCAGTATTAAGCAACCAGACCGACAGAATCAGACCAAATTACACCCTCGGATCAGGAAAAATTTCAGGAACATTTACATGTACTTGGAATTTCGGATCGTGGCCCACTGACCGTTGAACTGAAAGTGGCCCGCCACGTGCGATCTGGGAATCCGATCGAGTCGAAAACGTAATCCCTCATAGATCCATGTGTGGTGAGCTTAAGTCTGACGTTTGGCTCAAGGAGGGCCACCAGAACCTCTCTTTTGAGCTGGAAAAGTAACGAAATACCTATATTAGCAGTAACCTTTGAACATGAGTCTATTTCGGTGAGTTTTGAGACTATATAAGGACCTTAAACCCTCTCTCATGGCAGCCATACGAATTTGGATTTGAGAGAGGGAAAAGAGAGAGAAAGTGAGGGAGAAGTGGGAGAATCTCCCTGCCGTCGTTCCCTGCCACCACACGGGCTGCACCATCCTTTTCTCATCACTTTCCCGGCGATTCCAGCCCCGTTTCTAGGTAAGAAACCCTAACCCTAATCTGATTTGGGGCTTGGGTGGTTGTAGGTTATGAGATAGCTAACCTATTTCGTTCTCTAGGTTGCCAAACTCCCGTATACGGAAGCTTAGCGAACCTATCAACTCCGTTACGATTCTACGACAAAAGGTGCGGACTTTAGGTGTATAGGTTACGTTTTTCAATGCTTTCAATGTCAGATAATGATAGATTCATGATCTGTATGCAATTGCACATGTACAAAGTGCTTTCCGTTTCCTGTTTCGATTAACGTTGTAGAATATGGAATTTCACATACTCTAGATATACGTAGAAATACCGTATACGTATTTTTTTTGGGAAAATGTTTGACATGTTTATTTAATGTATGATTATATAATATATGGATAAAATACTAGTTTGGCGAAAGGAATCGCCAAAATACATGTTCCTTTGTAAATGTCAAGTATGTTGAATTTGTGTATTCTAGAAATACCGCGTATATGCAAATTTTGGAAATATAATTGTCATGATTATTTGTTGTATGAATACGGTATACGCGAATAAAATAACCGCTTGGTGAAGGAATAGCCCTAATACGCGATTTGCTAACATACACCATGTATGTTGTAATAGTGTATTCTAAGTGTTTGTGGAAATGGCTGAATGAGTATAGAATTCTCATTCGTGCTCGCCATGACTAATTGTCATGGATTCATGATTGATGTATTGGCGATACCCCCTTTGACGAAAGGATTTGCCCTAAGTCACGCCACGGCCAAAATACACTATATATGCTAAAATGTGTGGCCCAAGTGTTTGTGGAAATGACTGAATGAATATGGAACTTGGATTCCTGCTTGCCATGACTATCCGTCGTGGGTGTACGCGTGTTATGATTGGGGCAACTCCCTAGCGAAAGGATTTGGCCTAATGCCTATGTGATCGACATATGTCATGTATGTTGATGTATGTTTGTTTAAGTGTTTCTTGAAATGTCTGAATGTGTAGTAGTTAGCAAATTGTAATATATAAGGGTGTTGAGTTATGATTCTCAACCTCTTTTCACTATGTGTATGATCTCCTTTGATAGTTGTGTGATTAGGATTTGAACATGTACAAACTCATGCTTGTGTTGTGATTCATAACATGCTCAACTGTTTTATGATTTTAACTATGTAATGCATATGTTTAAATTTATATTTATGTTGTATGATCCGTCATGGGTGATGGGGGAGCGGAGCAACGAGTGCGTGCAACAGCCCTGACAGCCCTAAACGGATAATACCAGACTGATTGTATGATTTGAATCCTGATCTATTACTGCTTTATATCTCTGTAATTGATTGTGTTTGGGGCTATGATTATAGTCCAGGCAATCGGTAACGAGATTGAACTCGTGGCTGAGATTCATTTGCCACGTGGGATGTGTTCGATGAACTCGAGTCGTGCGTTGTCTGTCGGCAGTGGCTAGGCCACACGAAGTTGTTTATGCACTTCATGTCGTGCAGCTCAACGGGCGATCGCGCTAGTCGAGCTCATCAAGTAACCCAATCTGCCTTATGCATGTTCACCCTGTTTGGTCACTACTGCTTGAACCTAGTGTACCAAACTTACCAGTGGCGATCCCCGTTTAACCATGGTACCTAGATCCGCTAAGTCGCATGAGCCGGGCATGGTGGTATGGGACACCGTGGTCGAGCTGTCGGCCTACGCTGGGGCCATGTGCCTCCCCGTAGTGACCATTGCGCAATCAACTCGTGAGCCGAATATGGTGGTATGGGACACTGTATTCGAGCTGTCGATACTTCGGCGAGAGCCGAGTACGGTGAGATCTGTGCTCGTGCTGACGGGCGACGAGTCCTCCTTGGTATCATCGAGTACACTCCAAGGGTCTGTGATTGGCCACGAGTCTTTCACAGCAACTAGAGTGTGAGTTGAGCCGAGTACGGTGAGACCTGTACTTGAGCTGACGGCTAGTGATTGAGCCGAGTACGGTGAGACCTGTACTCGAGCTGACGGCCAGCAATTGAGCCGCATACGGTGAGATCTGTATCCGCGCTGACGGGTGACGAGCCCTTTGCGATGCCTTCACTACGTTTCTCAAACCATAACATCGTATGAGAATAACTAGGATTGACGACCCTAGAATGGATCATGTTTGGGAATGATACAAGGGAGGTACCTTAGTTTCCCAATACTGTTGTTTGAAATGGACTAATAAAAACTTGGTAATCATGAGCATCATCGCACCGCATGTGCTTTGTAGATGTGGCGCACTGAGGGAGTAAGCATTCACGAACGTAAGATGATGTCGCTTGAGGGTGGTTTGGCAAGGGCATACAACATCATGTCATTCCATTCTTGCATTTAATAAGAGTAGTTAGAATTGTTTGATTTGTACTGCTTTATCATTACTGCTTGATTGAATTGATAACATGTTAACCTATGCTTTACTGTTCCACTGAGTTGATCACTCACTCCCACGTTACGGGACGGTGTTCCAAACACCCACCAGATTTGTTGAGTTTCAGGTGATGGCGATGCTTATGAAGCAGAGCCAGACTTCTATGATGTGGAGGAGGAGTTCTCCTACATGTAACTTTCTGGCAGGCCAATGAAGACCTGGTATTGTATTGACGGGGTTATGGTTCTTGGGATAGAAGGCATTACACTTCCTCACATTTGGTAAATTTTAGAACTGCACTTGTATTTATTTAACCTGGTAATGTTATCACACTCTGGAGACTCATCATAAGTTATATAATTTATCTATCTATCACAGTCTTCCGCTTGCAAACTTAACTGTCTCTGGAGTATGATATGCTGTTTTGGCTTAATCTCACTCATGTTCAATGCACGAATACAGTCAACATTCAATCATCATTCATTTTGTTGCATAAGTGATGTTCTGGAACTCGGGAGTTGAGTTTATGCTCGACCCCCGATTTTCAGGGCGTTACAAGACTCATGAGCCGATTATGGTGGTATGGGACACTATATTCGAGTTGTCGACACCTACGGCGAGAGCCGAATACGGTGAGACCTGTATTCGTGCTGATGGTCGACGAGTCCTCCGTAGTGTCTTCGAGTATACTCTAAGGCCTATGATTGGCGACAAGCCCTTCACAGCAACTAGAGCATGAGTTGAGCCGAGTACGGTGAGATCTATATTCGAGCTGACAGCCAGCGATTGAGCCGAGTACGGTGAGACCTGTATTCGAGCTGACGGCCAGCAATTGAGCTGCATACGGTGAGATCCGTATCCGTGCTGATGGGTGACGAGCCCTTTGTGATGCCTTCGCTACGTCTCTCAAACCATAATATCGTATGAGATTAACTAGGACTGACGAACCTAGAATGGATCATGTTTGGGAATGATATAAGGGAGGTACCTTAGTTTCCCAATACTGCTGTTTGAAAAGGACTAATAATTACTTGGTAATCATGCTCATCATCGCACTGCATGTGCCTGGTAGATGTGGAGCACTGAGGGATGAACACGTTTGCGAACGTAAGATGGTGTCGCATGAGGGTGGTTTGGCAAGGGCATACATCATGTCATTTCTTACTTGCATTAAATAAGAAGTTAGAATTGTTTGATTGTACTGCTTTTTCATTACTGCTTGACTGAGTTAATAACATGTTAACCTATGCTTTATTGTTCCACTGAGTTGATCACTCACTCCCACGTTGCAGGACGGTGTTGTACACACCAACCAGATTTGTTGAGTTTCAAGTGATGGCGATGCTTATGAAGCAGAGTCGGACCACTAATATGATGTTGAGGAGGAGTTCTCCTACATGTAACTCTCTGATAGGTCTATGAAGACCTGGTATTGTATTGATGGGGCTATGGTACTTGGAATAGAAGACATTACACTTCCTCACATTTGGTATATTTTAGAACTGTACTTGTAATTATTTAACCTGGTAACATTATCACACTCTGGAGACCCACCACTATTTTTGTATTGTATATATATCTATCACAGTCTTCCGCTTGCTAATTCACTGTCTCTGGAGTATGATATTCTGTTTTGGCTTAATCTCGCTCATGTTCAGTGTGCTAATACAGACAACATTCAATCATCATTATCTATGTTGCATAAGTAATGTTCTGGAACTCGGGAGTTGAGTTTATGCTCGACCCCCGATTTTCGGGATGTTACAGAACTTTTGTTGACCTAATTCTCATTGGATGAGAGGTGTGAGAACTGGAAGTGATTCCATCACAAAACCATGCCCAAAAGATAATGACTTACAATAAGATATACCAATCTCATAAATAAGAATAAGAGAATCATAAAGATTAGAAGGAATTCCATCACCCAACCATGCTCATGGGACAATGGTGAACAACATGATTTTCTAATTTCACAATCTCAATACATGAAAAGAACATACTCAAAGCTATCGCAGATCTATTGTAATTCGAGTCACAACAAACCATAAAAAATTGAAAGTATTCCTTAAATATCAAACTAGAATCAAAGAGAGCTCAACTTAAACATGAATCAAAGTAATAGAAAACATCTCATCACGCTACGAGCTTCACCTCTTAACCCCAGCTAAGAGGTTTAACCAACCATAGATATGATTTGAACTAAAATCTCTTAAGAAAAGTATAAAAACAACTAAGGAAAAGGAAGAAAAACTCTTGGAGATGACTTCTCCACACGTTTTCTCCACTCCTCAAACCCTAGAAGATGGCTACGAATATCCTAGGGACCCTTATTTATAGTTTTGCAACTCAAACTTTCGCACCGAGTTGAAAAAATCCAGAAACTGCCTCAAATTTACGCAGTACGTGTGCCGTCCTCGTAACCTTAGATGAGTCGAGGAAATCCTTCGACTGGTCAAGGGAACCTTCGACTAGTCATGGATGACGGAATTTTTGAGAATTTTGTCGCTTGAGTTCGAGTCGAGGAATCTTTGACTAGTCGAGGGACTAGTCGAAGGAGCCAGATTTTTAGGGTTCTTTTTCTTCACTTCAAGTCTTCAATTCTCTTCATTCCTCACATTGTTTTCTTAGATCTTTGGCATGTGAATTCTTCATTTTTGGTCTCATAATATCCATCCTTGGCTTTGGTGATTCTTGATCATCAAATCCACGCTTTTAACATCCTTTTCAATCCAAGCTCTTAAACTCACCTTACAACACAAACATGATTAAAATAGAACATTAAGCATTATCATGTTCATAAAACCAAGTAATAAATGGGGGATAATATGCAATATTTGACCCTCAACACAATCCCTAACCAGCATTTTACTAGTCCCGAGAAAAGATAAGAATAAACTTCTTTGCAATGAAAATCATACTCTTGTTTGATTTGGAAGAATCCAAGAAGATAGCCAAGATATGAAAGTGCACCTGCTAGTGCCCTTGTTTGTCAAGTTACGTGTGTGGTGAGTCAGACTGGCTATAGAACTCGATAGGAAGATTACTTCAAGCGTCTGCCTCAACCGAATGTGCGGAAGCTCGTAATAGGTAAATCATAGCCTCACATCCCATGTCCCAAAACACCAGGTGATTAAAACTCGTAAAACAAGATAGATATCTTAGAGTTTTTAAGGTGAGAAAACTTTTTCCAAATAGGAAAATCTCTTAGTTTTTCTCGCCTAGTCGATCTTATCGAAACACCCTCGATATGATCGACCGGCTCTGTCGATGTCCTCGATACCTTACTGATATTATTGATATGAGAACTAAAAATGTCCAGCAACTAAATATTCATCTAGATGGATTTATCGATGTATCGATACACATATCGATATCATCGATATAAACACTAATATGTCTAGCAACTTCATAACATATCTGGACGAATTATCGATGTATCGATACACCTATCGATATCATCGATATTCAAATCTCGAGTCCATCGGGAGTGGCTCGATAAGATCGACAGGCAGTTTTGCGGCACCCTTGTTTTTGAAAGAAAATCTCAAAATCCTTCGATAGCATCGATGCACTTCCGATATGATCTAAATTCAAACATCGATCACATCGGAAGTCCATCGATGATATCGATTGTGGGCGCACATTTCTTACAGCAAATATTTCAGGTTGTTCTTAACTATGATCGGGGGCCCTTCGATAGAATCGATATTCAAATATCGATGATATCGACACCAGGTCGATTGCATCGATCTAGGTTACATTCTGTCCAGCAGCTTAAAGAAAAATTCGCTGGAATTATTGATGCGTCGACTCTGATCTAGATATCATCGACATTCAAATTCCGATGATCTCGATGGTTCCCCGATCAATCTTGAAATCCTAAAATATTTCAAAGTCAAGTCTCTCTCATTTTTCAAATGTCGATGGATCGATCCTGTCATCGACGGAATCAGAGTACAAAATTCGATGACATCGACCATGGTCTCGATTCATCGACCAATTGGCAAGAAGTTTCAAAAGCGTATGACATCGAGTTCAAGTCATCGAGCAAACCATCGATGCTATCGAGAGTATACACTCGATGATATCAAACCTGCTCGATGATATCGAACTCTGTCATAAATGTGACCGTTTTATATCCGTTGGAACTTTTTGCTTATATATAGGACTTGTCTTTTGTTGTTGTAAGAGAGAAAAGAGAGAGCTTTTGTGTGTTCCAACTTACATCTTATATCCAAAGCCTTTCTCTCCAGGGAGTTCATCCTCCAATCCACTCTCACCATTGACGTTCAATAGAGTGGATTGGGGAATGAACTTCCGCATTCAAGGATCCTCCAGCTACCACCTAAATGGCAAATCATTAAGCTAGGATGCCTTGAATGCATAAGAGTGGAACTACTCTATCTTCCTTATAGGAAAATCTTTAGAGAGTATAATTCCATCATAACCTTGACCCAACCCGAAGCCTAGTATTGGTATACCATCTTGTGTTGCAGATCAAGGGAGCATAAGACTCTTCGTCAACAAGGAGGAGGAGATCTTCGGCATTGTGCTTAACGGGTCTCATCAACTTATTTGTAAGTATCTGCAGTCCAAGAGGACACTTGCGATCATTCCTTTCTAGGATTGGGTCTTAAGTAGTTCTCGCCCTTTGAAGCTCTCGTAGGAGGCCTCCAGCGGGAGTGTATGTGGTGGGTGCGTTGTGTGGACCCTTGCTCTGTGGAGAGCATAAACATCTGGTTAGGAGTGAACCAGTAAAACTCTGGGTTTGAGGTGAACCGTGTAAAACCTTGGGTTAGGAGTGAACCAGTAAAACTCCAAGGTTAGAGGTGAACTTAGTAGAAACTTTCGTGTAAAGGTTGAAGGTGAACCTGATTTAAAACCTTAGGTTAGAGGTGAACCCTGAGAAACCTCCTAAGTGAAATCTGGTACACTCAAGGGTTGAGTGCGGCAACCGGGAGTGTAGTAGACTTATCGTCGAACCACTATAAAATGACTGTGTTTGTGATTGCTTTTCTCTATGTGTGATTCATGTCAATGCATTCACATCTCACATCTGATCACATCTCACACACACACAATCACATCCAACATAGACTAAGTTTCATATTGTTATATCTTGATTAGTTTGTGATTGGATCCTCTACTTGGCTTGGAAGCCAATAGAGTTACATTTGAGTAATCTTGAAAATTGCATACATGGTAGGATTGGAGTGATAGGATTCTTAAATAACTCATAAATCTTTAAAAAGTCCTATTCACCCCCCTCTAGGACATATTGACATATTCCGACTTCAACTCAAGCGGTCTTCACCGCTATTTCAATTGGTATCAGAGCGGGTCTCTCTTTAAGGGCTTCACCGCCTAGAGAGTGATCTTGACTGAAGTTGGGAATATGGTCAAAGCAGATGGCTCATCAGTCACTAGACCTCCAATATTTGGCAGCTTAAACTATGCATACTGGAAGGCTAAGATGCACTACTTTCTGAGATCTTTGGATCATGACATTTGTGATATAGTTAAAAGTGGATACGTGCCACCAACTGAACAAATCATACGTGACAGTGGCACAACAATCACAAAGCCCAAATCCAAAGAAAAGTTGATAGCATTCGACAAAGAAAGGCAGACATCTGAAGCCAAGGTTATGAATGTTATCTACTGTGCCTTGTCCCAGGATATATTCAATCAGATAAGTTTGTGTGGAACATCTAAAGAAGCATGGGATCTATTGGAAACAACCCATGAAGGCACAAGTACTGTGAAGAGGTCCAAACTTCAACTATTGACCTCACAGTTCGAAAGTCTCAGAATGGAAGAGCATGAGATATTTATGGAGTTTTTCACAAAGTTAAACATTATTTGCAACTCCATGGGTGGATTGGGAGAAAAAGTTCCGGTTCCTAAAATCTGTAGAAAAATATTAAGATCATTGCCAGAATGGTTTAATCCTAAGGTTACAACAATTGAGGAGTGTAGGAATATAGATGAAATGAAAGTAGAAGAACTGGTAGGTTCCCTACAAACTTTTGAACTACACTTCACTCAATCCCGAAAATCCAAAAACACTGTCCTAAAAACCTCAAACAAAACAATTCATGAGGATAGTGAAAGCGAAAAGGAAGATGAGGATGAAGAAGTGGCTTTGCTGGCACAGAAATTTAGGAGATTCTTTCAAAAGAATCGCAACTGTCCCTCTAGAGGGAGAAAGGTGAACAACAAACTCCCTGCAGGCAAATTTGGTAGATGAACCAAAGAACCTCAATGTTATGCCTGTCAGGAGTATGGACACCTATCAACCGAATGCCCAAACAAAAAAACCAAGGGCAAAGCAATGGCCGCCACGTGGGATGATACATATGAGTCAAATTCAGAATCTAATGACTTAGAAAGCACTGAAGATCAGAAACCATTGAAAATTCTCATGGTCTCCACTGCTTCGATCATTCCCACTGAATCTGAGAACGAAAAAGAATAGCAAGCCACGGAATCATTTCCATTTGATGATGAAGAAACTGGAAATGAAGAAGAAATAGAAAAGGATAAGTTGCAAGATGCTTACAATCAACTCTATACTTATAGCATTAATGTAACGCCCTGAAAATCGGGGGTCGAGCATAATCTCAACTCCCGAGTTCCAGAACATCACTTATGCAACAAAATGAATGATGATTGAATGTTGACTGTATTCGTGCATTGAACATGAGTGAGATTAAGCCAAAACAGCATATCATACTCCAGAGACAGTTAAGTTTGCAAGCGGAAGACTGTGATAGATAGATAAAATATATAATTTATGATGAGTCTCCAGAGTGTGATAACATTACCAGGTTAAATAAATACAAGTGCGGTTCTAAAATGTACCAAATGTGAGGAAGTGTAACGCCTCCTATCCCATGTACCATAGCCCCGTCAATACAATATCAGGTCTTCATTGACCTGCCAGAGAGATACAGATAGGAGAACTCCTCCTATCATCGCAGAAGTAGTCCGGCTCTGCTTCACAAGCATCGCCATCACCTGAAACTCAACAAATCTGGTGGGTGTTCGGAACACCGTCCCGTAACGTGGGAGTGAGTGATCAACTCAGTGGAACAGTAAAGCATAAGTTAACATGTTATCAAATCAATCAAGCAGTAATGATAAAGCAGTACAAATCAAACATTTCTAACTACTCTTATTAAATGCAAAAATGAAATGACATGATGCTGTATGCCCTTGCCAAACCACCCTCAACCGACATCATCTTACGTTCGCGAATGCTTACTCCCTCAGTGCGCCACATCTACAAAGCACATGCGGTGCGATGATGCTCATGATTACCAAGTTTTTATTAGTCCATTTCAAACAGCAGTATTAGGAAACTAAGGTACCTCCCTTGTATCATTCCCAAACATGATCCATTCTAGGGTCGTCAATCCTAGTTATTCTCATACGATGTTATGGTTTGAGAAGCGTAGTGAAGGCATCGCAAAGGGCTCATCACCCGTCAGCGCGGATACAGATCTCACCGTATGCGGCTCAATTGCTGGCCGTCAGCTCGAGTACAGGTCTCACCGTACTCGGCTCAATCACTAGCCGTCAGCTCAAGTACAGGTCTCACCGTACTCGGCTCAACTCACACTCTAGTTGCTGTGAAAGACTCGTGGCCAATCACAGACCCTTGGAGTGTACTCGATGATACCACGGAGGACTCGTCGCCCGTCAGCACGAGCACAGATCTCACCGTACTCGGCTCTCGCCGAAGTATCGACAGCTCGAATACAGTGTCCCATACCACCATATTCGGCTCACGAGTTAATTGCGCAATGGTCACTACGGGGAGGCACATGGCCCCAGCGTAGGCCGACAGCTTGACCACGGTGTCCCATACCACCATGCCCGGCTCATGCGACTTAGCGGATCTAGGTACCATGGTTAAACGGGGATCACCACTGGTAAGTTTGGTACCCTAGGTTCAAGCAGTAGCGACCAAACAGGGTGAACACACATAAGGCAGATCGGGTTACTTGACGAGCTCGACTAGCACGATCGCCCGTTGAGCTGCACGACATGAAGTGCATAAACAACTTCGTGTGGCCTAGCCACTGCCGACAGGCAACGCACGACTCGAGTTCGTCGAACACATCCCACGTGGCAAATGAATCTCAGCCACGAGTTCAATCTCGTTACCGATTGCCCGGACTATAATCATAGCCCCAAACACAATCAATTACAGAGATATAAAGCAGTAATAGATCAGGATTCAAAACATACAATCAGTCGGTATTATCCGTTTAGGGCTGCCAGGGCTGTTGCACGCACTCGTTGCTCCGCTCCCCCATCACCCATGACGGATCATACAACATAAATATAATTAAACATATGCATCACATAGTTAAAATCATAAAGCAGTTGAGCATGTTATGAATCACAACACAAGCATGAGTTTGTACATGTTCAATTCCTAATCACACAACTATCAAAGGAGATCATACACATAGTTTATAGAGGTTGAGAATCATGTCTCCACACCCTTATACATTACAATTTGCTAACTACTACTCACTCAGACATTTCAAGTTATACTTGAACTTACATACATCACATACATGACATATGTCGATCACATAGGCATTAGGCCAAATCCTTTCACTAGGGAGTTGCCCCAATCATAATACGCGTACACCCACGACGGATAATCATGGCAAGCAGGAATCCAAGTTCCATATTCATTCAGCCATTTCCACAAACACTTGGGCCACACATTTTAGCGTATATAGTGTATATTGGCCGTGGCGTGATTTAGGGCAAATCCTTTTGTCAAAGGGGTATCGCCAATACAACCATCATGAATCCATGACAATTAGTCATGGCAAGCACGAATGAGAATTCAATACTCATTCAGTCATTTTCACAAACACTTAGAATACACTATTACAACATACATGGTGTATGTTAGTAAAACATGTATTAGGGTTATCCTTTAGCCAAGCTAGTATTTTATCCATGTATAATATAATACTACAGCAAATAATCATGATACATACATCTCCAAAATTTATACGTATACAGTATTTCTAGAATACACAATTTCAACATACGTAGCATTTACAAGTGAACATGTATTACGGCGATTCCTTTCGCCAAACAAGTATTTTATCCATATATAGTATAATCATACATTAAATAACATGTCAAACACTTCTCCAAAAAAAACGTATACGGTATTTCTACGTATATCTAGAGTATGTGAAATTCCATATTCTACAATGTTAATCGAAACAGGAAACGGAAAGCACTTTGTACATGTGCAATTGCATGCAGATCATGAATCTATCATTATCTGACATTGAAAGCGTTGAAAAACGTAACCTATACACCTAAAGTCCGCACCTTTTGTCGTAGAATCGTAACGGAGTTGATAGGTTTGCTAAGCTTCCGTATACGGCAACTAGGCGACCTATAGAACGAAATAGGTTAGCTACTTCACAACCTACAACAGTCTAAACCCCAAAACAGATTAGGGTTAGGGTTTCTTACCTAGAAACGACGCCGGAAACGCCGGAAAAGCGTCAAGAAGGATGCGGTGGAGCATGGATAGCAGCAGGGAAGGACGGCAGGGAGATTCTCCCACTTCTCCCTCACTTTCTCTCTCTTTTCCCTCTCTCAAATCCAAATTCGTATGGCTGGAATGGGAGAGGGTTTAAGGTCCTTATATAGCCTCAAAACTCACCGAAATAGACTCCTGTTCAAAGGTTACTGCTAATATAGGTATTTCGTCACTTTTCCAGCTCAAAAGAGAGGTTCTGGTGGCCCTCCTTGAGCCAAACGTCAGACTTAAGCTCACCACACATGGATCTATGAGGGATTACATTTTCGACTCGAACGGATTCCCAGATCGCACGTGGCGGGCCACTTTCAGTTCAACGGTCAGTGGGCCACGATCCGAAATTCCAAGTACATGTAAATGTTCCTGAAATTTTTCCTGATCCGAGGGTGTAATTTGGTCTGATTCTGACGGTCTGGTTGCTTAATACTGATGCGCAAGTAAAAGGTGCCAGATCACTATTCCAGATATTTATTTTGGAATGGGAATAGTGTTTTTCACACTCCCTCACTCCGGAGTGAAAAGAATGGCCGTGGGACATCGGAATCACCTGATTTTTGAGATGATTGTCAAGCCCAGTGGGGCGGTCCTGGTTCCTTAGCTTCGTGTTAATCGGACTCCCGATGTGCGATCTAGACCTCATACGAAGTTTCGTTTCAGTCCCGAGAGCAGACGGGTAATGAGTTTGGCTCTAGACTTTAGGGTAACCTAGAGTCACATGTTTTACAAGTTTTGGGTCTTGCAGATCGTATTTAAAGCGATCCCAACGGATTTCATGGCTAATCGAGTTTGCACTTAGTTAACTTTGTTAAATTCTAAAGGATTTAATCCTAATTGTTTTCTGGTTGAGATGGTACTTAGGCCTTTGTAGTTTGTATATAAAGTGATCCAAGTTTTACTACTTAGCTAGTTTAAGTTAGTGTCTAGGGCGAAAGTGCTTTGAAAAATTGAAGGCACAAGGTAGTGAAGGGTGGGATTTGTGAAGAAAATGGTTTAAAGAGCAATTTTAGACTGTGGGATTGAGTTTTGACAAGTTGATAAGGTCTTAGGATTGACTCATTGCCCTAGGACGTCTAATCCCAGGTTGGCAAAAATCCGGGATGTTACAATTAACATTCTTAAGAGACTTGGAATCTCAGAAAATAAGAAGGTACTACTACAAAAATATCTAGATAAAACACTGGAGATCAATTCACACCTGATTAATGATCTACAACAATATTATGGAGATAATGACAAGTTGGAAAGAATCAACCTATCCCTAAGAACTGAATCATCTAAACTTACCAAACAAATTGAATTGTTAGAAGATGAAAATAGGCATCTCAAGAATGAGATTCACACACTCTGCTATGACTTAGAGAAATCTAAAAAATTTGCTAAAATAAACTATAAATTTTCTTAGAGTGGTGAAAAGCTTGAAAGAATGTTAGGGATGGGAAGGCCCAGAAAGGACAAGAGTGGCCTAAGGTATGAGAAAATTAAGAAGAAAACAGGAAATGCAATACCAACAACTAAATCATCGGCTGCTTCAGGAAGCAATATAAGAATCTCTCCAGTTTGTCATTTATGTGGTGATACAGGTCATTATGAGGTTGAATGCCTAACACCTAGACAGACTTCACATAACTCTGGACAAAATCACATTGGTAAATTCAAATCGATCAGAGAAACACAGAATGTCAAGAGTCCACCTAGGAGAAACACTCATCTATCACCACCTAAGATGAAAGATAGGATAAAGAAGTCTGTTTCAAAATGGATAGAAAAAGAAAAACAAAATTCCAAGCATAGAAGGACAAGTCCAAGTCATACATCTAGACCTGGATATTTTCTGAAATGATGCAAATTTTGTTGAGCTTTAAATGATACATCTGAGGTTCCTGACCTCAAATTTTTGTATATAAACATTTTGTATGTTTATAATTTTGCTGTGTACAGTGATTGTACATAATTTTGCCAAGTATACTGTTGTTTCACGGAAATATTAACCGCATACTTGAAGGATCGTCTGAAAATATAGAATCATTCATTGGCGATTGGACTATCAATAGGACATTTTTGATTAAATCGATAGAGAGTCGATACTATCGACAATTCCTTAGAATATGAAAAGTCACTTAATCGTGGATGACATCGGAGACATACTCGATAGAATCGATCGGTAACTTCTCGATAACATCGAAACAATGATCGATATGATCGACAGATGGCGCCCGATAAAAGTCTGCGGACCAAAAAAGGGTTTTTTTTTTTAGTCCGTCGATCGTCTTCTCTGCTCGATCTACTCGGCCAAATTACTAGGAGCCGCGACGGACTAACCAAAATCCATCCACAAATCGGGTAATACCTTTCTATACTACAAAAGGTCAATTCCTCTTTCAGGTATTTTCGATTTTGTCAAGTTTTTATCATATTTCCCAAGGCTTTCAAACCCTCTTTTTGTCTATATGGGAAAAGACAAAGGGATAGCATCCTGACAGGGGGAGACTTCAAGAGCTACCCGACGAAAAGTCCTCGCATCTAGAGAAAGAGCGAGGGCCCCGGAAAGTGGGATCCCCACTCGACAGAGATCACAGACTTCGTGAGGTGGGTCCCAAACCGATTCTCCAGCACCTCCTCCTCTGTCTAGGCAGCCCACACATCCAGCAAAATACACCGGTAGGAAGCTCATCCATGAGAGAAAAGTTGACAGGGTTTGTTTAGCACCATACAATCTATAACCCTTGTTTGCTGCAGTCGGTTGGCTGCCCATCCTAGATTTCAGAGGGCCTTGTCAACTCGAACAAACACGCAACGACCATGCAGCGTGTCACTCTCCGATATCTGATCCTCCTTCATTCATGGTTTCTCTAGATGGTGATGATGCGTTCATCACTCCCGCCACACTAGCTGACATTCTCAATCTGTAAATGGCACCAGAAGGCCTTCCTGACTTGAATCTCGATCTTCCTGATGTCCAGTCCATTGTAAACAAGTACCTGTGCAATAATAGAGATATTCCCTGGCACCAGGAGAGTTTCTTAAAATCTAGGTACATGGAACCCCGCTTTCGGGTTCTGCATGGGATCTTTACGACAAATTTGTATCCAAGGAGTACAAATCGATCCGATCTCACGAGTCTTATGGTCATGATTGTATACTCTGTTGCAAATGGGACAAAGGTTTGCCTTCCATCACTGATTGTCAACCAGTTGTTAAATGCAATACATACATCCAGAGATCTGCATTTTCCATATCCATGGATCATAAGCAGGATATGTCAAAGGATTTGTTTTCCATCTACCACTGATCCTGTACTTCCAGTTCAAGCCTTTAATATAAAGAACATTCGAAAAATGGACCTGGAGTACCACGAGTACAAAGAAGAAGGCATTCAAGGAGGTGAAGCTGAAGGTGTTGGTGATCCTCGTGGGGAGGAAACTAAGAGGACAAGAGATGAACCCTCTAGACCCGATCCAGCCCCATCTACGTCAACACCCGGACATAAAAAAAGATACAAGCTGGACAGGATCGGGGCAATTCGGTGGGATGTTCAATCGGTGCAAGAGCGACTCACAGTCTTGGAGAGGGTCATCAATAAAGTACAGCAGTTTGTGCAACAATTGGTAGATTTAATGACCTGCCGACGGGATGACACAACACAATCTCACTCTGCTCCATAGCACTGATCTCTGAATACTGTCTCACTTACATCTCATTCTTCACTCAGCGCATGAACATTAGTATCTTTTTGAATGCTCTGCGCCTTCTTGGGTGTATGTGACAGTTCTTTAACCTGATAAGTTGTTTTCTTTTATGGTTGTATATGCCCATGAATGGGCCAATTACCGCCTTTTTGGGTGCCCTCAATTGGGCTTGGTGATTTTATTTTTTTGGGTTAGGTAACTGTTAAGCTACTGCTGTCTGTGGCAGTATACTTTTTGAAAATATGGATATAACTGCCAATCTTGGGCAGTTCATTTTGGCTATGACTAAGTATAACTCATATATTTTCTGCCACTTTCAAGACTCCCTGATTTGTCTAAGTATGCTTAGAATGTATGTAATGCTTACTTGATCTACTACCATCACTGCCTTACTTTCATACTGCATCCATACTGACTGCCAATGATGCATGGTTTAAAATGATTTCATCTTTTTACATCGATATCTGTTGTTGCTCCCACATGCTTCTTTAAACTACAGTCAATATCACTTGCTATACCTTTGCCAATGACTGAGAAAAAGGGGAGAACAGTTCAAAACACCTCGAGAAAAAAATCGTGTATCTATCTATGTTGTTGCAGGTGTTAGGGGGAGCAGCTGTAAGAAAGGGGGAGTTTTTGAAGTAAGGGGGAGCAGATACTACTGGTTGTGTACATGGGGTAGAAAAATTGTAAAATTGTATAACAACATGTACACACAATTTAGGATGTGGTTGTCTAGAAGTGTTCTAGGGTGTTTTGGGGATTTTGTCACGTAATTGACAAAGGGGGAGATTGAAAGTGCACCTGCTAGTGCCCTTGTTTGTCAAGTTACGTGTGTGGTGAGTCAGACTGGCTACAGAACTCGATAGGAAGATTATTTCAAGCGTCTGCCTCAACCGGATGTGTGAAAGCTCGCAATAGGTAAATCATAGCCTCACATCCCATGTCCCAAAACACTAGGTGATTAAAACCCTTAAAACAAGATAGATATCTTAGGGTTATTAAGGTGAGAAAACTTTTTTCAAATAGGAAAATCTCTAAGTTCCTCTCGCCTTGTCGATCTTATCGAAACACCCTCGATATGATCGACCTGCTCTGTCGATTTCCTCAATACCTTACCGATATTATCGATATGAGGACCAAAAATGTCCAGCAACTAAATATTCATCTGGATGGATTTATCGATGTATCGATACACATATCCATATCATCGATATAAACACTAATATGTCCAGCAACTTCATAACATATATGGACGAATTATCGATGTATCGATACACCTATCGATATCATCGATATTCAAATCTCGAGTCCATCGGGAGTGGCTTGATAAGATCGACAAGTAGTTTTGCGGCGCCCCTGTTTTTTAAAGAAAATATCAAAATCCTTTGATAGCATCGATGCGCTTCCGATATGATCTGAATTCAAACATCGATCACATCGGAACTCCATCGATGATATCGATCGTGGGCGCGCATTTCTTACAACAAATATTTCAGGTTGTTCTTAACTATGATCGGGGGCCCTTCGATAGAATCGATATTCAAATATCGATAATATCGACACCAGGTCGATTGCATCGATCTAAGTTACATTTTGTCCAGCAGCTTAAAGAAAAATTCGCTGGAATTATCGATGCCTCGACTCTGATCTCGATATCATCGACATTTAAATTTCGATGATCTCGATGGTTCCCCGATCAATCTTGAAATCCTGAAATATTTCAAAGTCAAGTCTCTCTCATTTTTCAAATGTCGATGGATCGATCCTGTTATCAATGGAATCAGAGTTTGAAATCCGCTGACATCGACCATGGTCTCGATTCATCGACCAATTGGTAAGAAGTTTCAAAAGCGTATGACGTAGAGTCCGAGTCATCGAGCAGACCATCGATGCTATCGAGAGTATACACTCGATGATATCGAACCTGCTCGATGATATTGAACTCTGTCATAAATGTGACCGTTTTATATCCATTGGAACTTTTTGACTATATATAGAGGACTTGTTTTTTGTTGCTGTAAGAGAGAAAAGAGAGAGCTTTTGTGTGTTCCAACTTACATCTTATATCCAAAGCCTTTCTCTCGAGGGAGTTCATCCTCCAACCCACTTTCACCATTGACATTCAATAGAGTGGATTGGGGAATGAACTTCCGCATTCAAGGATCCTCCAGGTACCACCTTAATGGCAAATCATTAAGCTGGGATGCCTTAAATGCATAAGAGTGGAACTACTCTATCTTCCTTATAGGAAAATCTTTAGAGAGTAGAATTCCATCATAACCTTGACCCAACACGAAGCCTAGTATTGGTATACCATCTTGTGTTGTGGATCAAGGGAGCAGAAAACTCTTCATCAACAAGGAGGAGGAGATCTTTGGCATTGTGCTTAACAGGACTCATCAACTTATCAGTAAGTATCTAGAGTCTAAGAGGACACTTGCGATCATTCCTTTCTAGGATTGGGTCTTAAGTAGTTCTCGCCCTTTGAAGCCCTCGTAGGAGGCCTTCGGCGGGAGTGTACGTGGTGGGTGCGTTGTGTGGACCCTTGCTCTGTGGTGAGCATAAACATCTGGTTAGGAGTGAACCTGTAAAACTCCCGGGTGCGTTGTGTAGACCCTTGCTCTGTGGAGAGCATAAACATCTGGTTAGGAGTGAACTAGTAAAATTCCAGGGTTAGAGGCGAACTGAGTGGAAACCTCCGTGTAAAGGTTGAAGGTGAACCTGATTTAAAACCTTAGGTTAGAGGTGAACCCTGGGAAAACTCCTTAGTGAAATCCGGTACACTCAAGGGTTGAGTGCGGCAGCCAGGAGTGAAGTAGACTTATCGTCGCACCACTATAAAATGATTGTGTTTGTGATTGCTTTTCTCTATGTGTGATTCATGTCAATGCATTCATATTCATATATCTGATCACATCTCACACACACATAGTCACATCCAACATAAACTAAGTTACATATTGCTATATCTTGATTAGTTTGTGATTGGATCCTCTACTTGGCTTGGCAGTAGAGTTACATTTGAGTAATCCTGAAAATTGCATACATGATAGGATTCTTAAATAACTCATAAATCTTTAAAAAGTCCTATTCACCCCCCTCTAGGACATATTGACATATTCCGACTTCAACTCAAGCGGTCTTCACTGCTATTTCTAGATAAACTACAAGTTTTCCCAGAGTGGCGAAAAGCTAGAAAAATTGTTAGGAATGGGAAGACCTGGAAGGGATAAAAGTGGCTTAGGATTTGAAAATTTTAAGCCAAAGGCTGGAAATGCAGCACCTAGAACTGAAAAATCTACTACTTCTAGAAGTAAAACCAGAACAACTCCAGTATGTCATGTGTGTGGTGATTCAGGTCATTATAAGGTTGAATGCATAACACCTATGAGGACTAAACCTAACTCTGGTCAAAATCATGTTAACGAATTATCAACCAAAGAAATACGGAACTTCAAAAGTCCTCTTAAGGATATGGATAGAAGCAATGCCCTTGCACCACCGCTCAAATCGGTTTAACAAAATGAAATGGATAAGGAAGAATTAGTTCAAATCATGCATTAGAATCTAAACCTGTGCTAAAATGAGATTTTATTTTTTTTGCTGAGCTTAAAATGATATATCTGAGGGTTCTTGCCTCAATTTTTTTTTTTTTTTGTATAAACATTCAAATGTTTATAATTTTGTTGTGTACAGGGTGTACATAGTTTATGTTGAGTATACTGTTGATAGAAATATGAAAAGTATACTTAAAGAGTCATCTAAATGCTGAAAATTGAAAATCTTCATCTACGATATGACTGTCGATATGCATTCTCGATTTATCGATAAGAGGACGATATCATCGACGCCGCTTTAGAATATGAATGGTCGTGTAGCCAAAAATGATATCGAAGACAGACTCAATAGAATCGACCAACAACTTCTCGATGTTATCGAAACAATGATTGATAATATTGACAGATGTCGCCCAATAAAAGTCAGCAAAGCGAAAAAGAAGGTTTATTTTCTCAAGGGTTTCAGTCATCTTCTCTACTCAATTCTCTCGACCAAAACTACTGGAAGTCACGTCAGACTACTTAGATCACTCCACAAATTGGGTAATACCCTTTTTCCGTCACCCTTTTTGGGTATTTCTCTTTTGTGTGTCAGGTGTGTTTATCGTTTTTCCCAAATCCTTCAAAATCAACTTGTCCACATGGGAAAGGACAAAGGAGTAGCATCTGGTCCGGGGGAGTCTTCAAGAACTACCTGACAAAAAGTCCTCGCCTCAAAAGAAAGGGCGAGGGCCCCGGAATCTGGGATCCCCACTCGGCAAAGATCACGACAAACTTCACGAGGCGGGTCCCAGATCGAATCTCAACCGGCACCATCGCCTCCGACCAGTCAACGACCTGTAAAATACACCGGTAGGAAACTGATCCATGAAAGAAAAGTATACAGGGGTTGCTTAGCACCGTACAATCTGGAGCCCTTATTTGTCGCAATCGGGTGGCTACCTGTTCTAGACTTTGGGGGGTAGTGCCAGCTTGAGCAGACGAGGAACTTCCTCACCGCATGTCACTCACCTGTATCAGATCCTCCTTCATTTATGGTCTCTCTGAATAGTCATGATGATGTGTTGATTACTCCTGCCACCATAGCTAGCACCCTCAATCTGGAGATGGCTCCAGAAGGCCTCCCTAAATTGGACCTCGACTACCCTGATGTTCGATCCATGGTAACTAAGTATCTTTGTAATGATCGAGACATCTCGTGGCATTAAGGAAATGCATTAAAAGCTAGATTCATGGAGCCCCGATTTCGGATTCTGCATGGTATATTCACCACAAATGTATATCCAAGAAGCACCAATAGAACCGATCTCACTGGACTCATGGTCATGATAGTTTTTTTCTGTTGCAAACGGGACAAGGATGTGCCTCCCAACTCAGCTCATCAGTCAGTTGGTAAATGCTATTCATACCTCCAGGGATCTTCATCTCCCATATCCCTGGATCATCAGCAAGATATGCAACACCATTGGTTTCCCATCTACCACTGATTCAGTACTCCCACTTCAAGTCTTCAATATAAAGAACATTCACAAAATGGACTTGAGGTTTCACAAGTATACTGAAGATGAAGAAGAAGGCATCCAAGAAGGGGGAGCAGAAGCTGGTGCTTCTCATGTTGAGGAAACAGAGATGGCGGGAGAAGGATCCTCCAGACCCGATGTAAGCCCCGTATCCTAGACCGTACCGTTCCGTAGACTTTCGCAGTCTTCCCGGTGGAATTCCGGCAACCTTCGACCCTTAACTGGTAATTACGTGTGACCCTGATTCACACTTCGTCAACCCGAATCGACTCAACCTAAGACTAGTACCTTAGCGACCACGCTGTCACCGCGTTTCCGATGCTGTAACTCGCGCGCCGAGGTGATACCCTGGTCAGGAGATGTGGGCCACTATTCGGTGCGAGGAAAATGTCGCGTGTTGCAAAACCCAAGAGAATCTCTACGACTTGTCACATCAATCCATCAATCCATCAATCTCAACTTGTTAAGTACATGTCAAGTACACATCACCTTTCACCCTTTCCCAAACAAGCCCCAAAAGTCAAAAAGTTCTTACAAAGCCCATACCTTTCTTACACCAAGCAACCACAAAAGTCAAAAAAGGTCTCTTACACCCATCACCACCACAGCAAACATCCATCATCCATCTCTCTCCCTTTACAAGTCTCTCTCTCCTTCATTTCCAAATCTCATTCCAAGCAAACCCAAAAATCACCACACGTCCAAGCCTTTCCCCATTTCTTCCAAGCTACAAGTGTGGCCCACCTCTTCCTACCCTTCCATCTTCCATCTCAACCATCCAAACCCCATCTCCTCCATTGGAATCAAATCTAAGGAGCAAAGGAAGCTTAGGGAGCAAGAAGAAAGCGGTGGGTGATCTTGGATCTCCACTTATTTTCTTGTTTTGTGATTTAAGGGCCCACTTGTAGTGGGACCCACCTTGATGTATGCTTCTGATCAAGAGGGGCCCATAGTGACGGGGTCCCTCCGATATTGCCGATGTCTCTCTCTCTCTCTCTATCTCTCTCTATCTCTCTCTTTCTCTCTCCCTTTCTTGTATTGTGGACCCCACTATGAAGTATGATCCACGCCGTCCCACCCGTAGGGCCCACCTTGCAGTCCATCCTTGGGCGGGCCTGGATATAGGAGAACACAAGTATCAGCTTGATTCAAAAAAAAACTTAGGTGGGCCACGTCCCTTTGGGCACCACCATGATGTTTATGTATGACCACGTCCATCGTCAGGGCTGGACGCTGGCCAGTGACACCCAGATCCATAGCTAACTGGCAGATTGTGTGGAGATACCTCGTTTCAACACGTGAGGTCTTGGCATCCCTGTGGTGGTGGCTAACTTTAAGTGTGTGTACTGACCGTGGTGTGAAGCACAACAACGTTTTCTTTTCTCTTTTTTTTTTGGCTTTCTGGTGGGTCATGTGTACATCCTCCACCTTGATGTTTGTTTCAAATCCACACCGTCCATCCTATTCTTTGGCTCATTTCAGGCGTTGAGCTGAAAAATGAAGTCGATTAGATAATCAGACGGGCCATACCATAGAAAATTGTATTTTCCTATCGTTTAAGGCTGTTACGACCCACCTCGCTGTACTTACACACCAAACATGGTGGATATTGGACTCGTTTGGTGTATTTCAAGCCCTAGAATCCATTGGGCAGAGTGGATTCTCAGGTAGCGGGCCCCACATGCAATTTTCCATAGAAACATCAAAAAAAAAAGAGATGGGCAGCAGCAGCGCTGCTGCTGTCAGAAGGCAGCAGGCGCTGCCTGTGCCAGCCAGCGGACAGACGGACGACAGTACCCACGGCTTCGGCCGTGGGCCCCCTCTAAATATCAGGCCCATCCAAAGCTCAGGTGGCCCACATCACAAGAAACAGTGGGGTTGAACCACCTGCCATTAAAACCCTTTTTGGGCCCACAGAAGTTTCGGATCAAGCTGAAATTTGTTTTTACCCTTCATCTAGGTCTGCGTGACCTTATGAACGGGTTGGATGGGAAGTAAATATTATGGTGGGCCCCACATGGGACCAACATGATTTATGTGTTTTATTCCCACCGTCCAGGGGACGGTGGGGCGTCTGTGCATGTGTGTGTGCGTGCGTGCATGAGTGTGCGTGTGTGAGTGCATGTGTGTGTACGTGTGTGCGTGTGTGTGGGTCTGTGCATGTGTGTGTGTGTGTGTGTGTGTGTGTGTGTGTGTGTGTGTGTGTATATACACACTATGTATTATCTAACATACCTGATGGTGGGCTTTCATGGGCCCACCATGATGCATGTGTTGCATCCAATCTATCCAACCATCTTAGAAGCTCATTTTTGTTGGCATGAGCTAAAGAATGTGTCAGATCTATAGTTCAAGTGGACCCCACTTTGATGTATGTATGAGGCCCATCTTGGTTTATTTGTGGCCCATCCGTTGAGGCCCACCTTGATATGCCTGAGGTCTATATGATTAGGCCCATCTTGATGTAGTTAGGGCCCAATCATTGAGGCCCACCTGATATACTTAAGGCTCATGTTATACGACCCATTTGTTGTACCTAAGGCCCATGGGTCGAGGCCCAATTAGATGTACATAAGTCCATTAAGATGTATGACCCTACCATGGTTTGTGTAATGATGTTATGACAGCCATGCCTTGGGAGCAATATTGGTTTGACGTCCACATTGTAGAATAATGTTGGTTAAATGTCCGCATTATGATTCTCCCTAAGGCCCATTGTTAGGCCTGTACTTATAGGCCGTCTAGGCCCATCTTCGTTATGAACAACATCTATCCCATATAACATGTGTAGTATAGTTCCACAATTCATGATCATACGCATCATATGTATGCTTGATATGAGAAGTGACTGATCATAGCATATGCCTTCGGGCAGATTGTTTAGGGGCTCCCGGATAAGCGGTGTTGCCCTACATGAGCGTATGATACGCGCAGGATTACTGCATGACTGGATAATGTGATTCATGCATTCACATTGTGTGATATGGTACTGTACGCCCTAGCGACATCAGGGCCGTAGACTCCACAGGCGTGTCGTGGTTGGTAGGATTGGATACCAAAAATCTTGTTCTGCATGGGGTGCTATAGATATCCCTGGGTGAAAGTCCCTAAACCCTTATGGTACCAAAAGGTTGCTCCAACGTCTAGACCAAGTGGGTGTATAAGTGTAACATCCCGGATTTTTGCCAACCTGGGATTAGACGTTCTTAGGTAGTGGGTCGCTCCAAATACCTTATTAACTTGTCAGAACTCAATCCCAAAGTCTAAAACCTCTTTTTGAACCCATTTCCTTCACAAATCCCACCCTTCACCACCTTGTTCTTTCAATTTTTCTAAGTACTTTCACCCTAGACGCTATCTTAAACTAGCTAAGTAGTATAGCTTGGATTACTTTATATACAAACTACAAAGGCCCGGGAATCACCTCGGACAGAAATTACTCAGGACTAAATCCTTTAGAAATTAGGCGAGAATTAGCTAGTGTTAAACTAGAGTACCTGTGAAATTATCACCAATCGCTTTAAATACGATCTGCAAGACCCAAAACTTGTAGAATCATTGACGCTAGGTTACCTTAAAATCTAGGATCAATCTCATTACCCGGTTGCTCTCGGGAGCATCTCGAAACTCCGTATCAGATCTGGACGGCACGTCGGAAGTCCGATTAACACGAAGTTAAGGAATTAGGACTGCCTTGCTGGGCTTGACAACCATCTCAGAAATCAAATCCAGATAGTGTCCCAGTGTCATTCACTTGAGCTCGGAGCGGGGAGTGTGAGAAATGTGAAATTAATTCAAAATAAATACAAATTTATGAAATCTAGCATGTCTCGCTTGTGGATCAGTACTGAGCAACCAGACCGTCAGAATTAGGCCAAATTACATCATCGGATCAAGGATATTTCCCCAAACATATCCATGTACTCGGAATCTCAGATCGAGATCCACTGACCGTTAAACTGAAACTAGTCCGCCATTTGCGATCTGAAATCCCGACTGAAACGAAAACTTAACTAAACATAGATCCAGTGTTAGTGAACTTAAGTCCGACCTTTGGCTCAAGAGGGCCCGCCAAAAGTGCTCTGTTGAGCTGAAACAGGTCCGCTTTGGTTATAACCTAAGTGTACCTTGACCTGGAGTCTATTTTGGTGAGATTTTGGGATATATAAGGACCTTAAACCTTCTCTCATTTCAGCCATACGAATTTGAGAAAAACCCTAGGAAAAGAGAGAGAAAAGAGAGAAAAAGTGAGAGAGAAGTGGGAGCATCTCCCTGCCATGCTTTCCTGCTGCTATACACCTCGTTCTAATCGCTTTCCTGGCGATTCTGGCTTCGTTTCTAGGTAAGAAACCCTAACCCTAACCTGTTTTGTGGTTTTAATCGTTGTAGGTTATGAAATAGCTAACCTATTTCATTCTATAGGTTACCAAACTGCCGAATACGAAAGCTTAGCAAACCTATCGGATCCGTTACGATTCTACGACAAAAGGTGTGGACTTTAGGTGTATAGGTTATGGTTTTCAACGCTTTCAATGTCAGATAATGATAGATTCATGATTTGCATACAATTGTACATGTACAAAGTGCTGTCTATTTTCTGTTTCGATTAAAGATGAAGAATATGGAATTTTACATCTTCTATGTATTTGTAGAAAGTACCGTATACGTATAATTTTTGGAAATGTATTTGCCATGATTATTTTCTGTATGAATATATTATATATGGATAAAATACTTATTTGGAGAAAGGGTTCACCCTAATACATGTTTTTGCTAATATACACTATGTATGTTAAAGGAGTGTATTCCAAGTGTTTGTGAAAATGACTGAATGAGTATAGAATTCTCATTCGTGCTTGCCATGACTAATTGTCATGGATATATGATTGTTGTATTAGCGATACCCCTTTTACGAAAGGATTTGATCTGAATCATGCCACGACCACTATACGCTATATATGTTGAAATGTGTAGCCCAAGTGTTTGTGAAAATGTTCAAATGAATATGGAACTTGGGTTCCTACTTTCCATGACTATCCGTCGTGAGTGTACGAGTGTTATGATTGGGGCAACTCCCCAGTGAAAGGATTTGGCCTAATGCCTATGTGATCAACCTATATCATGTGTGTATTTTAAAGTGTTTGTTGAAATGTCTATATGAGTAGTAGTTAGTAAATTGTAATGTATAAGGGTGTTGAGATAGGATTCTCAACTACCTTAGTAATGTGTATAATTTCCTCCATGTTGTCTGTTTAGTTTAACCACTTATGAAACGTATGTGTTTGAATTTCCTGTTTGCATTGTGTTTTACAACATGCTTGTTAACATGTTTGAATTACTTGTTTGTGTAATTCTGTTCTGATTACTTCACATGTTTAAGTTGTATTCCATAAAAATCCATGAAGGGTGATGGGGGAGCGGTGCAACGAGTGCGTGCAACAGCCCTGACAGCCCTAAGCTGATAATATCAGACTTTGATTGTATGATTTGAATCTTGATCCATTACTGCTTTAACCATCTGTGATTGATTGTGTTTGGGGCTATGATTATAGTCCAGACAATAGGTAACGGGATTGAATTCGTGGCTGTGATTCATTTGCCACGTGAGATGTGTTCGACGAACCCGAGTCGTACTTCGGTTGGCGATAGTGGTTGGCCACACGAAGTGCTTATGCGCTTCATATCGTTCAACTTGTTGTGCGCTCGAGCTAGCCGAGCTCGTCAAGTAACCTAATCTGTCGTATGTATGTTCACCATGTTTAGACGCCTCTGCTTGAACCTAGGGTACCAAACTTACCAGTGAAATCCCCTCTAACCATGGTACCTCGATCCGCTAAGACTCATGAGCCAGGCATGGTGGTATGGGACACCGTAGTCGAGCTGTCGGCCTACGCTGGGGCCACGTGCCTCCCCGTAGTGACCAGTGAGCAACCAGACTCGTGAGCCGATTATGGTGGTATGGGACACTATATTCGTGCTATCAGCCTACATTGATAAGGTGATGGGGGAGTGGTGCAACGATTGCGAGCAACAGCCCTGACAGCCCTTTGTAGTGACCTTGAGCATACTCTGAATTTGCGATGAGGCGACAAGTTTTGCCGCAGTGTATGGAGTATGAACTGCGCCTGTATCAGCTTAGTGATGAATCGTTAAAAAGGTGATGGGGGAGTGGTGTAACCATTGTGTGTAACAGCCTTGGCAGCCTTTGCAGCGACCTAGAAACACACCATCGTATGAGATTAACTAGGACTGATGACCCTAGAATGAATCATGTTTGGGAATGATACAAGGGAGGTACCTTAGTTTCCCAATACTGCTGTTTGAAATGGACTAATAAAAACACAGTAATCATGCTCATCATCGCATTGCATGTGCCTGGAAGATGTGGAGCACTGAGGGATGAAAGCATGCCGCGAACGTAAGATGGTGTCGCACGAGGGTGTGTGTGGTGAGGGCATACATCATGACTGCATTCATACTTGCATTAATAAGAGTATTTAGAAGTGTTTGATTAAACTGCTTTATCATTACTACTTGACTGAATCGATAACATGTTAACCTATGCTTTATTGTTCCACTGAGTTGATCACTCACTCCCACGTTACGGGATGGTGTTGTACACACCAAGCAGACCCTATTGTAGCTGCAGATGATGGCGATGCTGCGAAGCGGAGCCAGACTTTTATGAGGATGAGGAGGATTCCTCCTTTATGCAGTTTCAGGCGGCTTCATGTGAGCCATGTCTTGATCTATGGGGTTACAAGGATGTTAACTAGAGGACCTTACACATTTGGTATATTTTAGAATTGTACTCGTAATTATTTAACCTGGTAATGTTATCACACTCTGGAGACTCACCACAGTTTATATATTTTATTTATCTATCACAGTCTTCCGCTTGCTAATTCACTTGTCTCTGGAGTATGATATGCTGTTTTGGCTTAATCTCACTCATGTTCACTACATTAATGCAGACAACATTCAATCATCATTCATTTTGTTGCATAAGTGATGCGTTGGAACTCGAGAGTTGAGTTTATGCTCGACCCCCAATTTTCAGGGAGTTACAATGAGCGCCGAGGGCTGATTACCGGAAGGCCGCGCTTTCCACTGTGTCGTGGTCGGTTGGAATAGGGTGCGACCTTACCCGCCCGAGAGGAGGGGGCACTACTAGGCTGAGTTTGACCAGCTCGAGGAATGGGTCGGCTATCGATGAGCCGAGCCCGATATTGGCAGGAGGGTAGTGAGGTCTCTTCCACTTACCTTATTGTGCACGATGGGGCAGCATTCTGGTTTAGAGTGTACTCGACCCCGGTGATATTCCAGATTTAAGCCGTATTGATATGTGGACTTAGATGAGGATTTATATGCTTGAATTGCATATCGCATCGTATGGCCTTAGTATAGCTGACATCACCATTGGGAGGCGATGAAGGCTGGACTGTCGTAACGTCTCGTAGAACAAGAGCACGAAATGCAAGAAGTTCTAGAATGAATCAGCCTTCACTAAGAATCAGAGGGTCGATAACACGTAATGCAGTTAGAAGGAATCCCGAACTCGCTCCTCCGGCGATATACCCCGAACGAATAACCCCGCTATTAACAGCGCATGACTTCCCATTTCTGAGTGTCTCGAGAGTCAAATGGATGAGAGAACAGAAAGGAAAAGCACTGGTAGTCAGATCGCCAATGTCCACGCCTCCCCAGGCAAGTTCATCAGTATCAGTGTTACCCCATTCAATTAATGATGTCGAGAGCATAGAAAAGCCCAATGAAACCCCTTCCTCCCCCCTCTTCATAAGTCCCACTACGTCAGCATATTCTTGTTCTACTCCGACTACCGCCTCGTCAAAGAGTGGGGAAGCTGCAATACATATGGCCGGAACGAATCCAAAATGTAGAACGACTATGAAATATCGTATTAATGAAATGGCAGAAGCCCAAAACGTATTGATGGAGGAATGTAGAAATCTTAGGGAGGCCTAGGCGACCCTTGCATGTAATGTAGCCCGGATGGCGGTTCCCCAAAGTACAATGAATGGACAAGAAAACCAGCCGGACAGCCTCCAACCACAGGGGGCAGGGTCACTGGGGTTCATTCCAACAGCAAGAACTATGACACAAGATGAGGTGAGACAAGTGGTTGAAGAAGCTGTTATAGTGGAAAGAGAACGCACAAATACTGGTCGCTTCAGGTATCGAACGTCGTATCCAAGGGAGGTAAAAGATATCCCCTTTCCAGCGAATTTCAATCATCAGGATTTTCAAAAGTTTAAAGGGGAAGGATCTCTAGAGGAACATTTAATGCACTTCATCACTAGCATGAGAAATTTTTCTACGATACCACAATATTGCTTACGATTGTTTGGATCCTCACTAACACACAAAGCATTTCGATGGTATTCCAATTTGGCACCAGGGTCGATACGTACTTGGGAGCAAATGAAAGAGATTTTCATGTCAAATTTTTTCTTGTCAGGGTGCGATGTCAGTATTACGGAGTTGGCTTCCATACGACAGAGAGATGGGGAACCGGTAGAAAAGTTTATCGACAAATGGAAGATACTGGGAATTTCATGTAAGCAGCTACTAGGAGAAAGCGAACAAGTCAAGCTGTGTCTAAACTCTATGAAGACAGAATTCGTAGCCGGACTTATTAATGCCGACACCAGAACTTTTCATGACTTGGCCACTAAGGCTTATGCTTTAGAATTGTTAAATCAAATAGTGCCAGCGTTTCGCTATGATACAGCTCAAGAGGCTTGTAGTAGGATGACAGTAAACACTACTGATCATGACAAGCAGTGTAATAATTTAAGAGATTTAAAGAAAGAAAGATCAAAGCACAAGGAAGAGTCAAATCAGATAAGAAGTTATAAAAAAACCTAGGATACTCGATTGGCATGAAGGGTTTGCATTTGACAAAGAAGATATCGTCCCTATGATGGGTCAACTATTGAAGGCCGACGCGATAAAATTGCCAGAACCTGCCATAAAATTGCCAGAACCCAAACACTCTGAGAATATGATAAGAATCAGGGAACGAAATTTTTGTCGCTATCATCAATTGGTGGGGCATCCAACAGAGAATTGTTATACATTGAAAAGTATAATCTAGTGATTGATAAACAGAGATGAGATAATAATTGGAAAGAAAACAAGCAAGAGGGCTATGAAAAGTATGGGTTTTGATCGAAAGGAATATACCGGCTTAAATCACAGGAAAGGAACTCGAACTCCTATTAGGGTCGACCAAGAGAGGCAGCGAAAATTTCAAGACATGGGGGTAAAATCGTCAGTAAATATGGTAACAACTGAGAGGTCTGTAGAAGAAAATCCTAAGATAATTGAACATCCTGGGATGGCTCCGAACCAGATAGAAGACGGGGGGGGGGGGGGGGGGGGGGGGGGGGGGGGGGGGGGGGCAACCAACGACAGACAGTTTGCAAGAGGTAAACTTGGGTATGAAAGAGGAGCCACGAAACACGTTCATTAGTGGTGGCCTTTCAGAACAAGAATCCGCAGAATACGTTCCGCTTCTTAGAGAAAATAAAGATGTATTCACTTGGACATATGCAGAGATGCCTGGCTTAGAGCCTTCCGTAGCACTACACCGACTAAATATTTCTAAAGAGAAAAAGCCGGTTAAACATGCACAAAGGCAATTTCACCCAGACCTGGTTCCCCTAATTGAAGAAGAAGTCAATAAATTGATAAAAGTCAGATTTATTAGAGAGGTCAAATATCCCAAGTGGATATCAAATATTGTCCCGGTAAAGAAGAAAAATGGACAAGTCTGGGTGTGCATCGACTTTAGAGACCTGAACGAAGCTTGTCCAAAAGATGATTTTCCATTCCCGATAACTGAATTACTGATTGATAGTACAACTTAGTATGTTGTCATGTCTTTTATGGATGGTTATGCAGGATATAATTAGAGTCGAATGGCCCCCGAGGATGAGGAAGCAACGACATTCCGAACTTCGCTAGGAACTTTCTGTTATAAGGTTATGCCGTTCGGACTCAAAAATGTCGGGGTGACATATCAGAGAGCGATGCAAAATATTTTTCAAGACATGATGCACAAATACGTTGAATGTTATGTTGACGACTTGGTAGTCAGGTCGGCAGGTTATCAGGAACATCGTGAGCACCTGGCGTCAGTTTTTTGGTGACTCAGAAAGAAATAATTGAAGATGAATCCCGCTAAATGCGCATTTGGAGTTTCTTTCGGTAAGTTTCTTGGTTTTGTTGTCTGACATAGAGGTATTGAGATCGATCCAGGGAAAGTCAGGGCTATTCAAGATATGCCGCCACCGAAGACATTGAAAGAATTAAAATGTTTGTAAGGAAAATTGGCATATATTTGCCATTTCATTTCGAATTTGGCAGGGAGATGTCAGCCATTTTCTCATTTGATGAAAAAGGGTACAGAATTTGTATGGGATCAAGCCTGTCAAAATGCGTTCGACTCAATATAGGAATTGATAAAACAGCCACCAGTATTAGAAGCTCTAGTGAAAGGAAAACCGTTTATTTTATACATATCTGCAACTGAACATTCTTTAGGAGCTTTGTTGGCACAAATGAATTTGGAAAGGAAACCGCTCTTTACTATTTAAGTCGGACCCTAATGGGGGCAGAATGTAATTACTCCTCGATTGAGAAAGAATGTTTGGCGTTAATATTTGCAGTACAGAAGCCAAGACATTATTGTCTATCTCATCATATAACATTGATTTCAAGGGCCGATCCGATAAAGTTTTTAATGACAAGACCAATGTTGTCCGGAAGATTAACCAAATGGATGTTGTTACTTTCAGAATATACTATTACATACGAACCAGCAAAAGTAATAAAAGGGCAGGCAGTGGCAGATTCCTCACAGCACACCCTGTGGCAGAAGTTGAAGCCATTAATGATGATTTTCCAGATGAGCAAGTTATGTTAGCCGAATCGCAGAGTCCATGGAAGATGTATTTTGATGGTGCTTCTCGAGCATCAGGAACGGGGGCATGAGTGATATTCATTACTCCTTTATATTAAGAACTGCATGTACGAATAATGAGGCTGAATACAGAGCCCTAATTATTGGAATGGAGATGGCTAAAGAAATGAAGATAAAAATGCTACATATCTTCGGGGATTCTAAATTGATTATAAATCATTTGACAATTGAATTCGAGATAAGAAAGCAAGAACTTTTGTCATACTGTCGTAAGACACAACAGTTGTTAGAACAATTTTCCCACGTCAAAATTAAGCATATCCCTCAGTCAGAAAATGCAAAGGCCGATGCTCTGGCCGTCTTAGCAGCGGCTCTATCTTGTCCAAATTGAAGCCCTCTTTAAGTGACTATAGAAGAACGAAGATTTTTACCATCCTCAAAAATTATTAAAGAAATTGTTGAAACTTTTCCTGTATCATGTCTAGAAATCGCCAAAGAAGATTGGCGTCAGCCTTTCATAGATTATCATAAATTTAACATCCTGCTGGAAGAACCCCCGCAGAAATAGCAGATCAGGCAATGGTTGAGTAGATTCATCATATGCAGTGAAACGTTATATAGAAAATCTTACAACGGAACACTGTTACGTTGCTTAGACGAGCAAGAAGCAAGTCAGGTATTGCAAGAAGCACATTCTGGAGAATGTGGGGCACATTAAGCAGGTCGAAATTTATTCCATCGAGTACATAGGATTGGGTATTATTGGCCCGCCATGTTCAAAGATGCGATAAATTACACGAAACGATGTCACGAATGTCAGATTCACGGCGATGTTATACATGTCCTTCCAGAAGACCTACATCAGTCAGTCGCTTCTTGGCCCTATCAATCCGCCTTCGTTTAAAGGGAAGCAATATATTTTGGCAGCGACAGACTATTTCTCCAAATGGACAGAAGCAGTCGCATTATGTAATGTTAAAGAGAAGGATGTGGTCAATTTCATCCGACAAGCGATAGTATACCGTCATGGTATTCCAAAGAAAATTGCTATAGACAATGACACTCCCTTCAAAAATAAAGGCATGAAAAATTTATGTCAGAAATTCAACATTCATCATTCGTTCTCAACACCTTATTATCCATCAACCAATGGACTAACAGAGGCGTTTAATAAAATAATAGTTAAAATACTGAAGAAGACAGTGACAAGTAACAAACGTGATTGGGACGAAAGGTTACAAGAAACATTATGGGCATACAAAACTACTCACCGGATAGCGACAGGAGCAACACTATATTCACTAATTTATGGTGTAGAAGCAGTGATCCCAATTGAAATACAAGTATCATCACTGACAGTGGCAGTACACCAATCTATAACTGATGACGAAATGCAAAAATGAGGTTAAAAGAGCTAGATTTGCTCGATGAGAAATGTCTGACTGCCCAATAGAGATTGCAAACGTATCAAGCAAGAAAGCAGCCGCCTTTGATAAACGAGTCAAATATCGCTCTTTTAAAAAGGGGGATATGGTCCTGATGTTGAAAAGACCTATTGTGGTTACTCGTCGAACAGGGGCAAGTTCGAACCTAAATGGGATGGACCGTACATAATAAAGGAAGTATACTCCAACGGAGCATATAGAGTTGTGGATCAAGATGGGCAATGAATCAATATACCGGTTAATGCTCGCTTCCTTAAGAGATATCGTCCGTAAATTTACTACTGATTTTGATCCAGAATATCATCAGAATAATGATTTTGAATCAAAAGGGGGCAAGAATAGATCATGGCCATGTTCCATCTGATGAATGAATATAGAAGAAGTTCGTGAGCATTTCAAGACTATGTAATAGCAAATGCTGTAAAAAGAAAGTAAACATCACCATCATCAAGTGAGCCCTACCAAATTCACAAAATTCTATCTGAAATTGATACCATCACCAAGCTGGTATATTATGAACAACATAGACAGACAGACGAGTATAATCGAAGACATTAACAGAAATGGTGATGTGTCAATTTCAAACAAAGATGTCTATCATTGTCTTCTAAGATATTTTAAGGCAGCCTAATCAAGCCAATGGCCAATCACGCATAAGGCCTATCAAGATCATCATTCGGGCAGCGATGAGAAGCTAGTGGCCCTAAAAAGCCCGTGAAGGCCATCGTACGCATACCCATGCGGGCAACTGACGGATCCAATGACCAGAAGTCTAAAAAGGCCAAAAGTCCTCAATGGCTAGTCATGTGTAACCCCCATGTCATCTGTATAGTGTTCTAACAGCGTCACGGGGAATGGAGGAAAATGCCCTCCCGTGAATGGGCTCGACCTTGCAGACGAAGAAAATAAGGGCCGCAGTGTGAGCTTTAGATAGGCCAACCATGCGTAAGATCCCCCAGGTTTATGGTTTGATTTCAGGACTAACTCATGAGGAATGGCTTAAACCTACTCATCGACGGACTGACGACCTTAGACTTGGTACCCCAAAGGTCGCCTTGTGAGCTCTGTGAACTCTAGAGAGTTACTGTGGCCAACCCTGTGCATAATTCCAACCGAGTTCACGACCCCGGTAGCTTCATTGGGCCCCTCTGATGGATTGCGGTTTGTGAACTTCTTAGGCAGTGAGAAGTCCAATGAACTCTTGAGAGTTACAGAGGCCATCATGTGAGACCCGACTCCACTACTCAAGAGCCTAAACTGTGTGTAACTGACTAAAATAAAACTTAGCACCGCCAATTAAAAGAAGGTCATATAGGAAATCCCATACTAACAAGCATAAAATATTAGTGTTAGATAATTAGTTTTTCATCAAATATCATGTTAAGATTGCATAAATGAATATGCTTGAAATGAATAAGAACATATGCAAGAATATGTAATACTAGGAATAATGTGAGAATGTACGAACATATATATATTCATCTAAAAAATGCCAAAATATGTTGATTGTTTGATGAAATGACATAAATCACAAGATTTCACATGATGAATACATTTCTTGTAAAGTAAATGAAATCACAATTGTATTAAGTTAAATCAAGATGTCTAATGTTTGAAATCTTTTTACTCTAAAGTTAAATGTTTCAAAATATGTTATTCTTCTGAAGAGGACGAGTCTTCAATGATAATATGTTTGTCCTTTCGAGGTAGATGACGATGTACTGGAATCTCCTGCCTTTCTGATGGTAAAGGAGAATCATCGCGTAATATCTGCAAAGGTGGAGGAGGATGGAACTATAACAAATTGTCATTGTGAGGAGTATTCGTCCGAGGAGTGACGAAAGTTATCCATCCTTCAAGAGCATCAGCAAGCTTTGCTTCATGAACAACATTTTCTAAAGAGATCCTCGTACCAAGTTGGTCTGGAAAGGGGGGAGGGTTCGTCTCTGCAAAATAACCAATGCCCTGGTCTTTCTGATAATCTCTAAGGAAAGGAGGAGGAATCCACATGGCATGATCTACTGGAAGATAATTATCTACCAAGTAATGTTGGTGAACCCAACATCGCATCCAGCAGTAAGAGCCACTAACTGGATAATTATGGCTAGGAATTATGAAGTTTGATCCAGTCTAAACGATCAAGAGCTACTTCCATATTAGGGCCCAATTATATGGCCCAATGCCATAGCTCCTCATCGCTCTTGTGACGATATCACGAGTCCCAGGTACGGCTTGATCAAAGCCAAATTGGCGAGCAAACCGACTAGGGTAATACGGTTCGTGCCAGAATATGCTACTTTCTCTCCATGGAAGAGTACTGGATCTGATAGAAACAAGGAAGGAATGCTCACCAAATGAGATAGAATCATCATCAATCGCGTCTACATCTTCGGGATAGTTAAACAATGGAAAGTGGTGAAAGTCAATGGGATCATCGCTTTTTAGTCTCCTAGAAATCCATCCAATTGATTCCTTGATCATGTCCCTTAATTGGAAATGCTAAAGAGGAAGTCGATAGGGGTTTGAGTATGCCCTTCCGGAGTTAGCAAATGTCCAAGGAAAGTATACCCCTAACCAATCTACGAAGAAATATCAAGGAGCATAGACCGGAAAGGCTTCAGAGACAGGACCTTTCGAACCAGAAATAACATCTCCTAAGGCGCGATAAAGAGAGCACAAAACTGGAGGAGCTAACGAATACTTCCAACCTTCCGCCATTGCTCCTGTAACCACGAAGAATGAGGGACTGATAGTATCTGCTTGGTCAGGATCAGGGAATATCACTAAGCTTAACCAATAAGCAAGAAAGGCGGCTAATTCACAGGAAGGACTGTATTTTGCAGAATGTTCTATTTTCTTACGAACGTCCTTGAGTTCTGATTGGTTGTGGCCTGCAAAACTGTCAATATGAAGATACAATACTTCAACAAAATTGTTTGAGAATGGGATTAATGAAAATAGAAGAAAATATGAAAGAAGTATACCGCGATTTTTGAGAAAAGTAAGCCAGCCATTCAAGAGAAGTGATGCGATCAGGATGAGGGAATGCGACCAATGCACTGAAAAGTTCAAGGGTCGTTCTAGAAATTTTAGATACATCTCCTCTCACGGATGCAGAAGCAAGCTCTTCATTGGAGGGTATATACGCATCGAAGATATTACCCATGATGGGAAGACCTGCTATACAAAATAAGTCCCATAAAGTGATGCTCATTTCACCTAGGGGAAGATGGAATGAATTAGTGATTGGAGACCAATGATTAAGAAAGCATCTAAGGATAGTAGTATCCGCATGGAAGTGTTACGATGTGGCTATAATTGCGTTAGAAAGCAAAATCTGCTCCAGTATAGCTGAATGTCTTCGAATGACAGCGTAAGCCCAAGCACTGTAAAAATCAAGGATGGGCAGCAGGCCTGTGATTGTGAATCTTCTTGTACTCTAAGGTAATTTTTCAAGAAAGAAGAGTTGCTGAGCCATTTCGAAATAGTGGAAATGAAAAGGATGCTGAGGATCATAGTGTGGACGCAAGAATCTCATTCTGTGAATTCTACCCACTCTTTGACAAAGCCCGTTCTCTCTCAAATATCCTGTCAAGATTCTTGACTCTATTTTAACCCAGTCACCTGTTGAGACAAAGGTATTCTGCCTGTCAAAGGGTTCGTTGTGTAAGATCGACCAGTGATGCGGTAAATTGATAGGGATAATGCTCTGCTGACTGGTGAAAGGGTTATTGATATCCAAACTTTTTTCATTTATCTCTACATGTTTCCAAGAATAATGGAGAGGATGTTTCGGCCTAGAACCGGACGAACGGTTCTTTCTTCTAGAAGAGGAAGCTTCAGAATGAGTCATAATGAAAAAGGGGGTGAAGGACTTGAAGATTTAAAGGTACTGAAAGAAAGTTCAAAGAAAGCAGAAAATTCTCTAAGTTTCAATTGCACGGTACTGTGCAATCGAAGTCAGCAGCGCAGGACAAACCAGGGGCTAGAAAGTTCGGGCGAACAGAAGACTATTACGCGGGTCCGCGCAAACGAAAGTCTTTGTGCGAGGGAGAATCACTGGAAGAGTGCTTTGCTACAGTAGGAGAAAAGTGAAGAATAATTGAAGGGTTGGGTATTTATAGGGTATACAGTCGAGTACGGTAGGTAAGTCTCGATTGCGTGGACCCGCGCAAACCCTGTCAGTGTGATCATTTTTTATCCTTTTCTTTGATTTTTGGGGAAACAAAGAAAGGATCAAGGGGGCATCTATTGGGACATAAAAAATGGTAAGGAAGAAAGGATTGAAGCAAGAGAAGATTGAGAGATAGAAAGAAAATTGGAAGACAAGAATAATGAAATAACTTTCGATAGGTTGTGAAGGTCTGCGCAACCGATGTCCGTTGCGCGGGACCGCGCAACCAAAGATCAGTTGCGCGGGTCTGCGTAATGGGTTTCAGGAGAAGATTTCCTTGAACGGTTAAGGTTGATGCAAGATGGGTCCCACGCCACCGAAATCGAGGTACCACACGTGCGAGGGCCTATAAATACCTCCTCCCCTCCTTCATTTGGAGGGATTGAAGATTTTGGAGAGGAAGCAGAGCAAGGAGGAAGATTGAAGGTAGGAGAGGAAATCCGGGTGGGTTGCGCGGGTCCGTGTAACTATTATCCGTTACGTGGGACTGCGCAACCGGACTGCCCTGCAGTCTGTGAAGAGAAAGGGTCGTTATGCTGCCAAAATGGTTGCAGTCTTTAAGCTCCTTCTATTCAAGTCTAAAGCAGAATGATCAACAGAAGATCATATTCCTCCTAAGTCCTAGGAGATGACTGAAATCACTATTGAAATGCTGCCGAATTTAATATTTGATTATGACAATTGCACTTATAATATTTTCTTTATTCTAAATAATCTATCTTAGAATCAAGGGATGTTAAAAGGATGTAAATGAACTCGGTATCAATAAAATGTGATGATTGTTACAAATACCCTTTCTCTGTTATGTTTGAATAAGATAATCTCCTAAATCAAATACTTTTGTTTCTTGTCGAAACAAATTTTCTACACCCAAAACACCACAACAAAATGAAATTGTGGAAAGGAAAAATAGAGTTCTTCAAGAAATGGCTAATGTAATGATAAATAATATGAAGCTCCCTAAAATTCTTTGGGCTGAAGCTGTAAATACTGCCTATTATACAATCAACCGAGTTTATACAAGTAAGTCAAATAATAAAACTGCTTATGAACTATGGTTTGATAAGAAGCCTACTGTCAAATACTTTTAAGTTTTTGGTAGCAAGTGCTATATTTTACGTGACCGTGAAAATTTAGAAATGTTTGACACTAAAAGTGATGAAGGTATCTTTTTAGGGTATTCTTTAAACAGTCGTGCATATCGAGTATTCAACAAAAGGACCGGTGTTATTTAAGGATCCATCAATGCGATTATTGACGATCACTTGAATACACCTGCCCCAAGTTCATATAGTGATGAAGTTCTTTTAATTGACAAACCAGATACTTCATCAAGTCAAAATAATTCTGAATTAAGGGCTGTCAAAGATCATCCAAGCACTCAAATTCTTGAAAACCCTCTTACTGGTGTGCGCACTTATAGAAAAATAGAAGACATATATAATTACGTGTGCTTTACATCCCAGATTGAACCGGCTAAAGTAAAAGAAGCGCTTTCTGACGAAAACTGGATAGTTTCTATGCAGGAAGAACTTAACCAATTTGTGAGAAATGATGTTTGGTATCTAGTTCTTATACCTAAAGATGAACACATTATATGAACTAAGTGAATTTTTAAAATTAAGTCTGATGAACTTGGTAATATTATTCGAAACAAGGCTAGACCGGTTGTACAAGGGTACACTCAAATTAAAGGCATCGACTATGATGAGACCTTTACCCCAGTAGTTCGTCTTGAATCAATTAGATTATTCATATCCATTGCATGCTTTCAAAATTTTAAAATTTATCAAATGGATGTAAAGAATGCCTTCTTAAATGGTGATCTACATGAAGAAGTCTATGTTGAACAACCAACGGGTTTCGAATACCCTAAGAACATTGATCATGTCTATCACCTTAAAAAGGCTCTCTACGATTTGAAACAAGCTCCCAGGGCATAGTACGAAAAATTGACTAAGTTTTTACTAAGTCATAATTTTCTAATGGGAAGTGTTGAGAAAACTCTGTTTGTTAAGATACATAACGATCATATCTTAATGGTACAAATCTATGTTGATGATATTATTTATGTATCTACCTGTACTAACATAATTGTTGAGTTTACAGATTTAATGAAATCTAAGTTCGAAATGAGCATGGTTGGGGAATTGAATTATTTTCTAGGGTTGCAAGTAAAACAACAACCTGATGGTATTTTTATTTCTCAAACCAAATATGCTTTGAACTTGATTAAAAAGTTCAGATTTGAGAATGGTAAGAATTTTGATACTCCTATGAGTACAACCTTAAGACTCTCAAAAGACTCTACAGGTAAAAATGTAGATCCTAAACTATATCGTATCATGATTAGCAGTTTATTTTATTTAACTGCAAGTAGACCTGATATTGCTTTAAGTGTTGGTATTTGTGCTAGATATCAGTCTAACCCTAAAGAATCTCACCTAATTGTTGTTAAGAGGATTATGCGATATGTCGCAAGTTCTGCTAATTTGGGTCTCTGGTATCCATATGATACTAGTGTTCAGTTGGCTGGGTATTCAGATGCTGATTGGGCTGGTAATATCGATAATAGAAAGTCAACCAGTGGTAGTTGTTTTTATATTAGAAATTGTTTAGTTTCTTGGTTTAGCAAGAAGCAAAGTTCTGTATTGCTCTCTACTGCTGAGGCTGAATACATCACAGTTAGAAATGCATCTACTCAGCTTGTTTGGATGAAACGTATGTTAAGCGATTATGGAATTGCATAGGAATCAATGATATTATATTGTGATAATTCCAGTGCTATAAATTTTTAAAAAAATATAATCCAGCATTTACGTACCAAGTACATTGACATTAGGTATCATTACATTCGTGAATTAGTGAAAGAAAAATTAATCTCTTTAGATTACATTCTGACCGAGACTCAACTTGCTGACATTTTCACTAAACCGCTCGACAAAAGTAGGTTTAATAAATTGAAATTTGATCTTGGTATGTACAATTTAAATTGATTATTCATGCATATGTGTATCATAGTGTATATATATTTGATAATTTATTGGTTTAAATTTTAATTTTTTATGAAAAAAAATATTTTTATTAGTACACGACCAGTCGAGGACGTGCTCGACCAGTCGTGGTACGACCGGTCGAGAATGGTCCTCGACTAGTCGTGTAAAACGCTGGACCTTTTTAATTTGGCAGAAAATCTCGTCTCCTCATTTCCTATTTCTTTTCCAACGGGCATAAGCACGACCAGTCGTACCTATTCGTCAAAGGTTAGTGCATTTTTTTGGTCAATCTTGTAGATTCATGTTTTTTTTCTCTTCATGTTTGTCATTTGAGTACTTGATCTCAAGCATTGTTGAGATTTTGGGGTTTTCCTTCTCCATTTACTGATTTTAGAAAACTCATCTCTACTTCCTTTGTGATTTCTTGTTGCTTTGGCTTTCTTCAAGAAAATGGATGCTAGAGGAAAAAGAAAACTGCCCATGGTCCATCATCTTCCAGATTAACTCCTATCACTAGGCACCATATTCGGTCATCCGAAGATGATCCCTCTCATGTTAGGGATTTGAGTATGTGTAATGTCATTGTTGAAAGACCTGTATTTATTGATCATATTGCTCCTTTTGGTATCCTTCCTCTTCTCCAATCTGTAGGTTAGGATAACATCCTACATTGGGGTGGGCTGGCATACCAATCCATTACATAGGCCATGATCGCATGCATCTCTGAATTTTCTTCTGATAATTTAACGTTCAATATTGATACTAGAAAAGGTCCATTTACTGTAGACCGTCATCTGATTGCGGATCTAATGGAAATACCTGTTAATGATGAGGGCATCCCTATTCATACTCTAATGGAAAAACCATCGAATCAGAAAAACGTTTGTTAACTAGAGATTTCTGTAATATGGACGTTCAATGGACTCATAAAGGGAATGCGCTCCCCGCAAAGTATTTGTTACCCAAATACAGGGTTCTCCATAGAATCTTTACTTCAAATTTATATCCACGTTCTAGTAACAAAATTGAACTAACTTCCTATATAGCTCGAGTTTTGCATTCTATTGTCACTGGTACTAAAGTTTGTCTGCATTCTTTGATATGTCATTTCATCATTCAATTTCGACTTCATCCAGGCCACAGTGATATTCCATTTGCCTATCTTATGACTGTGTTAGTGTCTCATATGCTAGTTGTTATGCCTATTGAAGAGGCTCCTATTCGTCATCTTTCTTTTAACAATTCTAATATAAACAAGATGAAGTTGGAATTGACTCCTGGCCAAAGAGATGTGGGTGGTGATGGTGCTGACGCAGGGAATGAAGATGAAGGTGGCGATCTTCCTCCTGATGGTATAATATGGATGATATTTTTGATGAAATTGAATCTGATTCTACAAATGATCCTGACTATGAGCCATCTGATTTTGATGCTCGTCTTCGTGCTCTTGAAGAGAAGGTAGGGAACATGAATGTTGCCCATGATTTGTAATTTAAGTATATGCATAAGTATCTTAGGCACATTAACAAGGGGCTTCATCAACTTGATCCTACCATAGCTGCTCCTTCCTCAAGATCTGATTAAGTGTTTTAAGCTTTGGCTTGTAATAAATTTTATACTACTTTTGTTGGTGTGTGGACTTTGATTTTACTTCAGGTGGTATGACTGACTTTTGTTTCAGATGGTTAATGCTATGTGAATTTTAAATGTGCTTATTTTTACTTACATATCTTAACTAGCTATTCCTTTCATTACTCTCTTATTGGTCTTCCACTTCCATTTCTTTCTTTCTTCCTTTGTCATATTGTGACAAAAAGGGGGAGAATAATTTAAGTATGATAGTATGATAAATATGGATTGTGGGAGAGTATCCATAGGGGAGATAAATATGGATTGTGGGAGAGTAGAGTAGCATATCATTTTTATGCTGGATTTAGTTGTGCTACTCAGGGGGAGTAAGTATGAAGAATTTGTGAATGTCAACTGGTGCAAGATTCGTTAATCAGGCTGTAACTGGTTTACTTTTATAACTGGTGAATGATTTCTTTTATGTTCATATTGATCATATTTTTTAAGTGTGTTTTGTCACAAATTTGGCAAAGGGGGAGATTGTAAGTGCAATAGTTATTTGCCCCTTTGGTTGTCAAATTTTGTGGTGCCAAAAACACAATCTATGTCTTGCGTAGTATATTGTCTTGTATGTTCAAGTCACTGCATCAATGCTACAAGCTAAGAACGATGATCTACTTCAAGAAGTTCAAGTTCAAGTTATTTGTCTGCTTCTGTAAGCTTCAATGATCAGAATATTTCAAGAGCTACATCAGAAGACAAGTTCTTGTTCAAGTCTCAAGTACAACTTAAGAATAACATTATAAGATGAAGTTCAAGCTTTAAAAGATCTCAAGTTCAAGCTACATCAGAGATCTCATGCTTCACAATCTTCAAAGGTCAACCGACATCTTAAGAAATGAAGACTCAATGTCCATACTTCACATTTAAGGTATGAATGACCTTAGTTTGACCTTAGGGTAGGTCATTTTGTATACATAATTCAAATTGAATATTTTTATAAGTGTTTGGTCTGTTCTAAGACCAGTCCTGGACTCTGTTCGACTAGTCCTAGAACTCGCTCGACCAGTCCAAGAAATTCCAAGACTAGTCCTAAGTTGTTTCAAATTTTTGAAATTTTTTTATTGAGCTTCGACCAGTCCCGGAGTATGCTCGACCGGTCATAGGAACAGTGTCGACTCATTCACGACCAGTCCTGCAGCTACGACTCAAACTCCAACAACCATTCTTAGTTCCTCATGACCAGTCGTGGGATGGTCACGACGAGTCGTGGACACCTACGACCAGTCATCGTGGCCACACGACCAGTTGAAGACACGATTTCTGCATCTATAAATAGAACACGAATTTCAGAGTTTTTCATGAATTCAATTCAAGTAAAATCAAGGCATCGCTCTTAGATAAGTTTGTGTTATTTAAGCTACGTTGTCCATATTTCATATTATCTTTTGTTAGCTTTATTTATTTGATTTTGTTTCTGTATTCCAATCTGAATTGAAAAGAGGAATTGTTGTATTCCTTCTTCTTGGAATTAAAATCAAATAGAGCTAGCCCAACTGGTTTAATTTAAAATCAATTAGAACCTAGAACCATTTTAAAGTTAGTATTGGACATTGAACTTCCATATTCGATCTTTTACTCTGATTGGTTCTTCCGGGCTATTACAAAAGGAGAAATCCAGGTATTTTACTTTATTGTAAATTTCCTTGTTTTTGGTTTTTATTTGAGATTAAGCCAGAAAAATCTCAATCTAGTGGTTATCTGAGGAGAGCCAGAAAACTCGGAAGTGGGATTTTTTGAATTGTGTAAGCCCATTTGAAAGATACAATTGTGAAGGTTTTAGGTGAACCTGTGAAACCTATTTTCATAATGAACGCTGATATCCCCTGTGTGAGGATATTAGGAGTGGAGTAGCAATCTGTGTGGCTGTTGTTTAACAGTTGGTGTACACACAGGTGAACCACTATAATTCTTTGTGTTTTGTGGTTTGAATGTTTGTTTGAATTTCTATATCTTTTATCATTCAAAGCTGTGGAATGTATATGTGGATGTGAATGTTGTAATCTCTTACATTTCAAGCATTGTAAGAATGTTGTAATAGTTTAGAATTTAATATTTTGCTATTTCCTTAATTTCCTTTTAATTTGAGTTTTTGATATTCAAATTGTTCTAGTAAGGTTGTCCTGCCATAAACCCTTGGTTTTTATGGTGCAAGGTTGTCCTTAGAACAACATTGGTATCAACCTCTCTATTTTATTATTTAAAGATTGCTTTACATTTCAGTCCTGATATTTGTTTAAAGTTCTATCTTTCAAGGTTATCTTATTCAGTTAAATTCCGCTGTTAAAGTTTTAATTTGGCATAGTCCTATTCACCACCCCCCTCTAGGACATATAACTAGGCCTTTTCACTTCGCATGTGGGTTTGGGTGTTGTCCTGATGCAGTACGGGAAGCCATTGGCTTATGTGTCTCGCCAGCTCAAGGTCCATAAGCTGAACTACCCTACGCAAGATTTGGAGCTGGCAGCAGTTGTCTTCGCACTGAAGGTGTGGAGGCACTATCTCTATGGGGTCAGGTTCAAGATCTTTTCCAACCACAAGAGCTTGAAGTATCTCTTCTTACAGTCCGAGTTGAACATGCTGCAGAGACGTTGGATGGAGCTCCTGAAGGACTATGATTTTGATCTTTAGTACCACCCGAGCAAGGCGAACGTCGTGGTGGATGCCCTTAGCCATCAGCCACGAGACCTAGTGGGGCATATGATGATTCAGGAGTGGAAGATGTTTAAGGATATTGCAGCGTATGACGTCGAGTTTGACTTGTAGTCTTCTATCGTTTAGTTATTAATCCTGTTGATTCAACCTCTCTTGTCGCAAGGGTGATCGAGACTCAGCAGTCAGACGAGTCACTTTAGAGTTATTGAGCAGAGGCGGCATCTGAGAGCCAGTCAGATTGGCAGGTTCGTTCTAATGGTGGATTTCGCTTCAGAGGCCAATTATGTGTCCTGATATTCTAGAGTTGCGCAGAGATCTTATGACCAAGGCACATCGATTGAGGTTTTCTATCCACCTTGACTCGACGAAGATGTACCGCGATATGAGGCGACAATATTTTTGGGCAGGGATGAAGTGCCAGATCACCAGTTTTGTGTCTAAGTGTGACACATGTCATCGTGTCAAGGCCGATCATCAGAGACCCCCAGGTCCGTTGCATCCGTTGAGCATCCCGATGTGGAGGTGGGAGCACGTATCCACCAATTTTATTATGGGCTTGCCGAGGACTCAGCGCGGTCATGACGTCATCTGGGCTGTTGTGGATTATCTGATGAAGTCGGCACATTTTCTCGCGATTCGTGCGACCTGGCCTTTAAACCGACTTGCTAGATTGTTCATTGATGAGATTGTGAGACTGCACGGTATTCCGGTTTTGATCGTTTCAGACCAAGACCCGAGGTTCACATCTCAATTTTGTAGGAGCGTCCAGAAGACGATGGGGTCAGCCTTGCAGTTCAGCACTGCGTATCATCCGCAGACCGATGGGCAGATCGAGAGGGTCAATCAGATCGTGGAGGATATGCTTAGAGCTTGCGTGATCGACTTCTCGGGTAGATAGGATGAGCATTTGCGCCAGGCTGAGTTTGCATACAATAACATCTATCAAGCGACTATTGGTATAACTCCCTTCGAGGCCTTGTATGGCAGATTATGTTGATCTCCCAGTTGTTGGGCCGAGGTTAGAGAGCACCATCTCTTAGTCCCCGAGCTTGTGCAGGAGACATGAAAGGTTATGGATATCATCAGGCAGAGGATACGCACAACTCAGAGCCGGTAGAAGAGTTTTGCTGATCGCAGGCGTCGTCCCTTGGAATTCACTGTTGGGGATAGAGTGTACCTCAAGGTCTCTCCCATGAAGGGCGTGGTTCGATTTGGAGCGAAGGACAAGCTTGCCCCGAGATTTATTGGACCTTTTGAGATCACTGAGCGCATTGGTGTCGTAGCTTATAGGCTTGCCTTACCTTTTCAGTTGTTTGGCATCCACAACCTTTTCCATGTTTTGATGCTGCAGAAGTGTGGGTCAGACACCATTCTTGTGATTGGTTGACAGCCTCTTGAGGTCCATGAGGATGCTTCCTGCATTGAGCAGCCAGATCGCATCCTTGATCGAAAAGAACAGGTCCTCCGGACCAAGGTCATCCCTTTGGTGAAGGTGCAGTGGGGTCATCATAGTGCTGATGAGGCATCTTAGGAGTGCATGGCTAAGATTAGAGAGCATTATCCCCATCTTTTTATACATTGATTGTGCTTGTATTGTGCTTTATATTGTATCGATTGATATATCTATAGATGATGTCATGTTTCCTCTTCTTTTTGTTTGTTCTGTGTGATAGTACAAATTTCAAGGAGGAAATTTTTATTAGGAGGGGAGAGCTGTCAGGCCTGTGTCCTAGCATCTCGCCGTTCCATAGAATCCTGCGGTCCTCCCGGTTGAATTCCGGCGACCCGTGACTTGCAGATATCGTTTACACGCGACTTTAAGTAGCATCATGTAAACCCGAGCCGACTCAACCCGAGACCTATGCCATTGCGATTGTGCCATCGCCGCAGTTCCAACGCTGCATCTCGTGCGCCAATCCTATGCTTATATCATGAGATGTGGTCCACGCTCCATTTCGGCTGTGGACCGGACATTGTGGGGCCGTGAGATTCTAGATATATTGCATTCCCTAGGAGTCATCATGAGGGTGATGTCATCCTAGGCTACTAGCCTAAGGATGACATCATCCTATCTCATGCTTGCTAGGCTATCATGAGAGCATCCTCACACATGCAATCATTACCTAGAAGCAATCATTTCTCTCCCTCTCTTATCTCTCTCTTTCCCTCCCTTTCTTCTTCATTTCTCATTTCCTAGAAAGAGAGGCTTGGACGTCCATGGCAACCTTTCCATTTTTCGCCCTCTCGTACCTTTAGATCCCCTATATCCAACCATAAAAAATCCATCTCAACCATTAGATCAACCCTCTAGAAGCTCTAGAACCTATTGAACGAAGAATAAGTTGAAGATCCAAGGTGGGTGCATGTTTAGGACTAGATATTTCTTTCCTTTTTTAGATCTTTAGTTTTTATTGCATGGGAGCATGTAGGACCCACCAATCAATGGTAGAGATCCTATTTGATCCCTTGGATGGTCCAATGGCCCCATCCTTGTTGCATGCATGATCCATGATGGGGCCATTCTCCATGGACCCCGTCATGATGTTTTGATTTAATCTATGGCCTTGATAGGTCCTCTAGACCTTGATTTCGTGGTGCGGATGGCATCCCCACCTCAGGATTTTTTTATGTAGGATCATGCAATGTATGGGGCCCATGTATAGATCTTGATGTGATCGAAGGGGCTCATAGTGGCGGAGTCCCCTCCCATGGACGATTATCTCTTCTTCTCTCTCTCTCTCTCTCTCTCTCTCTCTCTCTCTCTCTCTTGATCCCTTGCATGATGGCCCACCTGATGCATGTCGTTGTCCAAATATAGGATGCCCACACATCCAGATTTTTGGGGTCACTTTGCTGCTCATTTTGGGGCCAATCTGGATGAGGGAAAATACAAGGATCAACCTGATTTTCTGGATGGGTGGCCCACCCAGGTGGACCCCTTGCATGATGTATGTATTTTATCCATGTTGTCTGCCCGAGGGGCCCACCTTGCTGACGTCCAGCACTATTGGTACCGTCCAGCGCCCTTGGATGAAGGAGAAAACAAATATCAGCTTTATTCAAAGCTGGTGGGCCTTTTGTTTGAAACTTAGCGATCTTCCTAGTAGTCGAGAGGTGTGATCATGGACATAGGGTAAAGAGATAAGTAATTTAACGGGTCTATGCTTTTTGTAGTATTACTCTAGCTAACAGTGGATGAGTTTGTTCGAAACAAAACTAAATTAGGTTAGGCGTCCATGAGGAACGATGATTATGTAATGTTACGTTATATAGGAGAGTTGTGTTGTATTAGCTTAAGCGTGGGTCTCTTCTTTCTTCACTTCAATTATACATGGTTGTGTGCAATCTTTAGAATCATTCTCACTGTTTTTTATTCAATCAATCAACCATCAAACAAGCATAACCAAATACATTTTATCACATGTATAAGAAAATATTAACTCCAACAACAGATGTATGAGAGGTTATACTGGGAGATAATCATTGGAGTCACTTCCAATTATTCTCTTTTCAATCAATTAGCCATTAAACAAACATGGCTAAATACATTTCACTTTGTGTACAAGAAAATATTGTTACCACCAAGTTATGTGATTGTACTCATTTTCAACTCATTATATAATTGTAGCAATTCATGTCTTAACATGTATATATGTAAATTTCTTTGTATTTATTATTCTACTAGAAATTTTATATTTATTACTTCACCATCTTTACTCATTATGCACATATTTATAACTTTTAATTTTACTATATATACATGATAGTAACATATTTCTTATCTTTTCAGTTATGGGGCACGTGCTTTGTAGCAATGACCAACCTGAACTCCCATGGTACTTCTTCATCCGGCTGTGTCGGCCATAGGCTGTTTTGGCATTTTAATGGACAATTTCATCGTTTTGCCATAAAGATTTTCTTCTCCCTGTTAGTTGAGAAAGTATTGTCACGCCCCCATCTTCCCTACCATCTTATTTAACAGTATTAGATTGGGTGTACCATGTTAGTACAGCCTTGAGTTACTGCCCCAAAAAAATCTTACTCATCAATCTTCACTTTTCCAGCCCCGAATTGCATCGGGAGCAAAACTTTGATGCTCTTGGCAGTGAGTGGATAATTCGCAGGCACATAGAAAATACTTATCCACTAAATTGCTTACATGGCATGCAAATGAAGCTGCGGGTTCCAGTTTAAGTGTTTAGGGAAATGTACTTTTACTTGATTACCTGATTATCTGGTTGATGGACATCTCCTGGATGGTTAAAAATATAAAAATATCGAGTGGTTCCCAAATTTTCTGGTACAGTCGAGTTAATGTATGTGCCAGGTGTAGAATCTCAATGTGCCAGCTTATCAAGCATCATACGCTGCCAGAGAGTATCAAATAATTCCACTCATCTCGGCAGTCCTCTGCGAGAGAAGGTACAGGATATCCACGGTAGAGGTTTGCCAAGCCCAAGTGGTGCCAGGGTTTATAGGCCAGCACAGGTGTCAATCGTGGCACACAGGAATAAGATCCAAACGTTTATAAGGTAGATCCCACTTAGTAGATGCCTTAGACTAAAGTCAGGCTGCTTTCCTGATCCAGACTGTTCATCTGTTATGACCGTACAAATTTAGACTGTTCAGCACATGTATGCTTGACCGTATAAATAAAAATTCCTACCGAACAAAAAACATGGGGATGGTCCAAGGACTCCATATATGGCTGTGGCTCAACAGACATGTCCTGGAATTACTAAAACAGTGAGCCCCGTAAGTAGACCGTGCTCCTACTCCAAGAATGGCCTCCAAAGGATGTGTTTGGTTGCACAAAATATCTTGCACCAAATTAGTACGATTAATTTGCAACCGAAAGCATCCAAATCTTGGGCAACGAAACCACCCAACCTATGCATCAAACTCCACTTATTCTGTATACATCGTCACTGCTGACGCAAGCATCCTCATGATAAAGTGGCTCTTGACGCTTGGCCTTTAATTAAAATAAAACCAAAGAAGAAGAAAAAAAATAAAAATAAAGAAGGAAAATGGTATGTGCATTCTACCGCATCAAGTGGGCCTACCTATGATCAATGTGGACGGTTAAATAAATAGGGTCCACCATGATTAGCACATGGCGGCAAAACCACCTATTCATTATCAGTCATTGAAATGAGTCCTACGTAATTGATGACTAGACCATACTTATAATTCTCAGGCGCTGGTTCACACCATGGTGTCATCCAATCGCCGTTATACATTGTGGATCTTTCATATTCGATGGTTGCGGTGATCATAAATGGGCCCGTGTAGGAACCCCCCTCCTCACACACACAAATGTCGTGTAGGATCATAGCTTATATATATATATATATATATATATATATATATATATATAATATATATATATATATATATATATATATATTCTTATAGCTTGCGGCAACCTTTACAATTTTCCAGGAGACGACAGATGGAAAGGGAAAAGAAATAAAAATAACAATAAAAAAGGCCCACATGCCCACAAAGGATAGAGGCAGATCTTGACCGAATATTTTCTCAGCTTATTTTATTAATATAAACATTAACGTCCCTCCTAACCTTGAATTAAAAATTCAACATGTAGACATTAAAAATTAAAACCTAGGAAAGCCATCCATTGTTTTGCCATTTGCTCTTCCCTATTGACAACTGATCACCTACAGGTGGGCCACAGCTGTACGTTGGAACGGGCCGTCCATGTTTTGGCCCACCTACTAAGTGGATCGGACTGGCTTTTATGCCAGGTGACCTTCACGGTGGGCCTGCCATTTTCATGGTACCGATTTCCTACATATTGGTGCGGAAACTAAGTTAAACTGCCGCAAGTGTTTGTCGAAAATTTTTCAAAATAAAGAATTTGATTACTGAAAGAATTAAATTAAACAAATTCATTCGAATTAGGCCGAAGCACATGTTAGATACTGTCCTTAAAGTGTGATTTGCCCCTCTTTTCTTAGATTAGAGATCACTCATGGAAGCCTTCTTTGTTCCAACGTGAGACGACCTTAGGAATTCGGCTAATGCAGTCACTATCTCTAGCCGACTCGAAGAGTTTTTGGACTCAATATTTCAGTGAGTTCGAGAACTTAGTTTGTTGCAAAAAGAAAAGAGAGATGTTGTTATGGTTTTTATTGGTTGAGAGATCATTGTTTTTGAATTTTCTGTTGCTTTGGACCTGTAGGGTCCGATTTGTATAGATGAAAGGAGTGGACCGTTCCACTTGAGACCGTCAAAGTTCAGAATGTTGTGTTGAGTGTGAAATATCGTATATTTCTCCCTTATTATGCATTAGTTTTATAAGCATATATGCTCTTAATTGATCTAATTACATATGTTCTGTTATGTATGGTGATTTGTGAAAATTCACACGTGGTGTAATGAGATTATCACGATTGCACTACAAAAGCTATGCAGAGCTAAGAAATGAAGGCTATCCTTATGGGGGGGGGGGGGGGGGGGGGGGGGGGGGGGTGTGATTATGACCAATAAAAAATTGTCTTTAAAAAATCAATTGCCTACTTTAAACTAATATGTAATTTATATTTAGGCAAAATAATTAACTCTAAGGCGTTCTAGCTATTAGAGGGTTTAATCATACAGACTACAAATGATATGCCAATTAAACAACTAGTGTATAAACATGATAATGTACATGTGTGTGTGGGATGTGATAACTATCAACACCAACATTCATCTAATCATTCATACATATAATTACACATTCACCACATAAGCATAATTAAACAAGTGCTCAAATAATAATCCCAAACACAAATATGTATAGTGTCTCGGTTTCCCTACTCCACCCCGGCGGATGTTCACAACCCCAAGTATAGGGTTGCGATGTAGTAAGAATCTCAGAAAGACCATGGTCGAATCCGCAGGGACTGAACTTGTACATTTCTGAAGGTAACTAGAAGTGGAACTAGAAGAAGATGTGAATCTAAATCTGAAGTAATTGAGAGAGTAATTTTGAATAAGGTAGTTTAAACTTGTAAATTTAAAGGTGGGAACTAGGGTGCCAAGGATCCGCTCGTAGATCTTGGGATGCTACTTTATTTGATTCAGAAGATCCAACTAGAATCAGAGTCCTATCTTATCCAGCTGAAGAAAGAGAGATGATCAAATCTCTGAACATCTCATTGATCTAGCCTCAATGGAAGAAAATTGTGGAGATTGGAGGGGATTCCCTCACCTAACCATGCCCATGGGACAATGACAAACAACATAATTTACCAATCCACAATCTCAGAATAAGAAAAGAAAATACTCAAAGCTATTGCAGGTCTACTGTAATTTAAGTCACAATAAACCATTAAAAACTGAAAGTATTCCTTAAAATCAACTAGAAGTCAATGAAGTTCAACATAAATATGAATCAAAGTAAAGAAAACATCTCATTCACGCTACAAGCTTCACCTCTTAGCCCTAATTAAGAGGTTTAGCCAACCATAGACATGATTGAACTAATAACTCTTAAAAAAAACATAAAAACAAACTAAGGAAGAAGAAGAAAACTCTTGGCGGCAGCTCTCCACCCTTTTACTCCACTCCTCAAACCCTATATGATGCCTAAAAACATCATAGGGACTACTATTTATATTAGTGCAACACCCTCTGGCGAATCGACTTAAAATTTCCACAAACCGACCTTAGAACTGCCTCAAATTTACACAGTCCGCATAATGCCTTTGATGTCATCGAACAGTCTTCAATGTCGTTTAACAGGGCTTTGATGTCATCGAATGGTCTTTGATCAATCGAGAATGTGTCCAGAAACTTTCAGTGAGTTGCTCCAGAAATCTGCAAAAATTTCGATGCCATCGAATGGAATTTGATATCATCGAGCAAGTCTTCGATGTCATCGATAGAGACTTTGAGTAATTGAGAATTGCGCCCAATATGTCCAACAACCAATCTTGATTTTCATATAATTATTTGATCTCATCGAGCTATCTTTATTGCTATCGAAGAGATCTTGGAGTCATCGAACAGGTCCTCGAGCCATCAAGAAATGTCTTCAATTTGTCCAGCGAGCAACTCGATTTTAATGGAATTATTCAATGTCATCGACCCGTGTTCGATGTCATTGAACATTGGCTTCGATGTCATCGAACTGTAGTCGATAACATGGTCATTGAGGTGAATTTCTGAACTTTGTTCTATCGACTTCCTTCCTTCTCCACTTGGTTTTCTTAAATCCTGGGGACATGAAATGTTCAATCTTGGTTTCCTAAGATCCATCCATTGCCTTAGTAATTCTTGAGCATCAAATCCATACTTTTAGCATTATTTTCAATCTAAGCTCTTAAACTCACCTTGCAACACAAACATGTATAAAATATACCATTAAGCATTATCATGTTCATAAATCCAAGATATAAATGGGAGAAAATATACAATATTTGGCACTCAACACACTCCCCAACCAACATTTTTCTAGTCCCGAGCAAAACATGCGTGAAGTAATTCTCAATTCTCAATGTTCAAAAATCCTTTTTCAGAAATCAATCCTTTGTGCATTAAGTATGAATGAGTAGAATTAAGGTGAGAAAATCAGATTTTGAAAACCTAGGTTGAATCATATAAGCAACCAATCAAATTGATTCTTTATCAATTATATCAGAGTATAAGTTTATATATCAAGTTTTTCAATGTGCTCAGTGAAAATCAACTTACTTCCCAAATACTATCTTTTCATCATGTTAGCCATGCTCATCACTTCAAGATTTACTGAATAATCAAGTATTGATTCCAAACTTATCCCTTTCTCCTTATTTTTCCAGATTTTGATTTTATATCGACGATCACTTATATTCATTTAGTCTTTTTATTTTTATTCTTTTTCAGATTTTTCGTTCTTTTCATTTATTTTTTCTATTCTTTTTCATGACTTTTCGTCGATCTCACTGTTTTTTAACTGCTTCTTTTCATCTTTTAAGGTGGATAAAATTCTCCAGACTCAATTATCACCATCTATTAGTGATTCACATGCTATCAATAAGGAATTCTAGCATATTCACAAAAGGTAGAATGATCGTGTCTTTGTGATTTTAGATTAACATGATATCTAAACCTCCTCTTAATTGATTACGTGCAAGAATTTTGGTGATAGATTACTTAGTTGATCAAACTCTAACAATCAAAAATTCACTTTCTACCTTATCATCATACTCAAGGCATTCTTAAGTCCACAAATAAGTTTTCCAAATCAAAAATTCACTTTAATCATTTTTCAAATAAGTTTTTAACTTATAAATTTGAAAAATTTCAACGGTTTTACTCAGAAGCTAAGAAAGTACAGATTAGTTTTACCTAATCCACACCCCCAACCTAAAATCTACATTGTCCTCAATGTAAAAGAGATAAGCATGTAATGCAAAAGAGGCAACGAAAAGAAATGAGAAGTGATGGAAATGTATTACCTGAAGAAGAAATTTTTTGAGGCTTTTTCCAAGGATCTCAATGTGAAGATGGGTTAGCACAAACACTAAACAAGTTGAAAGAAAACTATCTTAATCCTAAATTCTATGAAAATAGTAAGCCTAACTACACCTCCATCAGACTAGGAGATCAATCCTGGTAAACATGATCAATTAGAGGTATGGACATGTCCCCTGAATCAAATTTTTCAACAAATGGCTTTAAACGATGTCCATTCACTTTGAAAGCATTGTCATTGTTTAAATTCTGGATCTCGACAACCCCATGAGGATAGACATTAGAGCAATGAAAGGGCCGGTTCAACGAGATCAGAGTTTACTTGGAAAAAGATGTAATCGAGAATTGTACAATAGAATTTTTTGTCCAATCAAGAATGTTTTTCGAAGGATATTCTTGTCATGGAACAGCTTCATCATGTCCTTATAAATTCTCGAGTTCTCGTATGCGTCATTTTGAATTTCCTCGAGTTCATTTAACTGAAGTTTGCGCAGTGAGCCAGCATTGTCCAAATTAAAGTTCAAATTTTTAATGGCCCAGTAGGCTCTATGTTCCAACTCCACAGATAAGTGGCCAGCCTTCCTATAGACAAGTCTAAAGGGAGACATTCCAATAGGGGTTTTAAATGCAGTATGGTAAGACCATAAAGCATGTGTCAAACGGATTGACCATTCCTTGCGATCAGAGTTAACCGTTTTCTGTAAAATGTGTTTAATTTCCCTATTGTAAATTTTGGCTTGCCCACTTGTTTGTGAGTGGTACAGAGTGCTCACCTTGTGAGAGATTCCATATTTCTTCATTAAATTTGTAAATGGCCTATTACAGAAATGTCAACCTCCATCACTAATGATGTCTCGAGGAGTTTCGAACCGGCAAAGGATATTTTCTTTTAAGAATTTAACGACTGTTTGATGGTCATTGTTTCGACACGTGATCGCTTCGACTCGTTTAGTTACAAAGTCTTCGACTAATAAAATGTATAAATTTTCAAAAGATTGGGGGAATGGTCCCATGAAATCAATGCCCCAGCAATCAAATGCTTCAATTATGAGAATGGGTTTCAAAGGCATCATATTTCGACAGGACAATGCTTACGAGCTTTACAAAACTCATGAGTGTCCTTGAACATAGTGGGCCAGTAAAAGCCGTACTGTAAAATTTTAGTCGTGGTCTTTTTTATTTTTTGTAAAAAAGTGATCACCACAGGCCTGAGAGTGATAAAAGGAGATGACACTTTGATGTTCATTATCTGTCACACATTTCCTTAAAATTTAGTCTGGGCAATATTTAAATAAATATGGATCATCTTAAAAGAATTTGCATACATCGGCAAAGAATTTTTTCTTATCTTGTGTAGTCCAATGTGTTGACGTGAAACCTGTGGCAAAATAATTAGCAATGTCAGCAAATCAAGGTAAGTGAGAGACTTTAAACAGTTATTCATCAGGGAACATGTCGTTTATAGGTGCCATCTTAAGGGAATCAGGGAGATCAAGTGGTGAAAGATGGTCAACCACTATGCTCTCTACTCCCGTTTTATCTTTTATTTCTAAATCAAATTCCTGAAGTATCAATATCCATCTTATCTAGCGAGGTTCAACATCATTCTTAGAAAGAAGGTACTTGAGCACTGAATGATCAGTGTAGATGATGATCTTATATCCAATCAAGTAGGATTTAAATTGTCTAAAGTGAATACTATGGCTAAGAGTTCCTTCTCTATAGTAGAGTAATTCACTGGGCAGGATTTATAGTTCTACTTTCATAATGAATAACATAGGGCTTCCTTTATTTTCTCTGGTCTAACATTGCCCCAATAACATAGTCAGACACATCACACATAATTTCAAAAGGAATGTTCCAGTCGGGTGGCTGCATGATAGGTGCGGTAGTTAACATGCCATTGATCTTAGAAAAAGCTTATTGGCATTGCTCAGTCCATTCGTATGGTATATCCTTTTGAAGTAGATTGTATAAAGGACGAGAGAGGTGATTAAAGACCTTTATAAATCTTCTGTAAAATTTGGCATGTCCTAAGAAGAATCGCACGTCTCATATGCTCTTGGGTGGAGGTATGTTAGAGATCAGATAAATTTTAGCCTTATTTACCTCAATTCTCTTGGATGAGATGATATGTCCAAGAACAATTCCCTTATGAACCATGAAATGACATTTCTCCCAATTTAGTACCAAATTCTTTTCCTCACATCGCTTCAGTAGATTTTTCAGATTTTCCAAACATTCGTTGAAGGATAGACCAAAGACAGAGAAATCGTCCATGAAGACCTCTAAATATTGCCCCACCATATCAGAATAAATACTCAACATACACCGCTGAAAAGTGATAGGGGCATTACATAGTCTGAATGACATCGTCCAGTAAGCAAAGGTGCCAAAGGGACATGTGAATGTGGTCTTTTCTTGATCTTCAAGGGCTATCTCTATCTGATTGTAGCCCAAATATCTGTTAAGCAAGCAATAGTAAGAGTAACCAGCTAGCCTTTCCAAGATTTGATTAATGAAGGGCAAAGGAAAGTGGTCCTTCCTCGTGATGGTATTCAACTTATTGTAGTCAATGCACATTCTCCAAGCAGTAGTGACTCTAATTGGCACGAGTTCATTGTCGGCATTAGCTACGATGGTGATTCTGGACTTCTTGGGAACCACCTAAGTTGGACTCACCCATTGACTACCAGATGTAGGGTATATGATACCCACATCAAATAACTTAAGAACATTGGCCTTAACCACTTCCTTTATGCTTGGATTTAATTGACATTGTGGTTGCCAGGAAGTCTTTGCATTATCATCGAGATGAATGTGTTAAGGGTCAAATATTGCATATTGGACCGCAGTTATTCCTTGGTTTTATGAACATGATAATGCTTAATGTTCTATTTTAATCATGTTTGTGGTGCAAGGTGAATTCAAGAGCTTAGATTAAAAAGGATGTTAAAAGCATGAATTTAATGCTCAAGAATCACTAAGACCAAGAATGAAGAATGTACATACTGAAGATCCAAGAAAATTAAGTCAAGAATGAAGAAAATCGGAGTTTTGAAGTGAATTTGCGTGATCCTCGACAATACGAGCTGCCTCGACTCGAACTCCAATAACAAAAATCGTTAAAATCAAGTCATCCTCGACCAGTCGAGGGTTGTCCTCGACCAGTCTTGGGTTACACAGATAGCACACAAAGTGCAGAAATTTGAAGCAATTTCCAAAATTTTCCAACTCGGTGCGAAAGTCTAAGGCCTAAAACTATAAACAGGGGTCCCTAGGGCACCCGTAGGCATCATTTAGGGTTTGAGGAGTGGAGCACAAGCATGGAGAAGCCGTTGCCAAGAGTTTTTCTTCCCTTTCCTTAGTTGTTTTTATGCTTTTCTTAAGAGATTTTAGTTCAATCATGTCTATGGTTGGCTAAACCTCTTAGATAGGGCTAAGAGGTGAAGCTTGTAGCGTGATGGGATGTTTATATTGCTTTGATTCACGTTTATATTGAACTCACTTTTATTTTAGTTTGATTATAAGGAATACTTTCAGTTTTTAATGGTTTGTTCTGACTCAAATTACAATAGACTTGCGATAGCTTTGAGTATGTTCTTTGAGATTGTGAAATTAGGAAATCTTATTGTTCACCATCGTCCCTTCAGCATGGTTGGATGATGGAATCATCCCTAACTTTCATAATTCTCCCAAATTGGTATTGGATTGGTAAATCCTGTTGTTTACCTTGTCTCATGTGCATGGTTTTGTGATGGAATCACTTCCAGTTCTCATACCTCTCATCTATTGAGATCTAGGTCAAAGGAAGTTCAGATTTGATTTTACTGAGGTATCTTCCAATTGGATAGGCTGGGACTCCGATTCCAATCGTGTGACGTAAATCAAGCATAGATCTCCCTGATCTCTACAAGTCGATCCTTGGAAACCCTAGTTTCCCACCTTTGAATTTCATAAGTTTTTCATTAAATCTCTCACAATTACTCTCAAATACTTCAGATTTAGGTTTTCATCTTTTTCTAGTTCTTATTCTAGTTGCTTTTAGAAAACACACGAGATTAGTCCCTGTGGATTCGACCTCGGTCTCACCGAGATTAGGGCTACTGTAACGCCCTGAAAATCGGGGGTCGAGCAAAGCTCAACTCTCGAGTTCTAACGCATCACTTATGCAACACAGATAATGATGATTATGATGAGAGCATGGAAACATGAATGAGATTATACCAAAACAACATATCATACTCCAGAGACAATTAAATTGCAAGCGGAAGACTGTGATAGATATATAAAATATAAAATATATAAACTGTGGTAAGTCTCCAGAGTGTGATAACATTACCAGGTTAATTAATTACAAGTACAATTCCAACATATACCAAATTTGTAAGGTCCTCTAGTCAACATCCCTGTATCCCCGTCGATCAAGACACGACTTACATGAAGTCGACAGAAAACAACATATACGAGAAAACATCCTCGTTGTCACAAAAGTCCGGCTCCGCCTCAGGAGTAGCGTCGCCATCTGCAATCAGGCAAAGTCTGGTGGGTGTCCGGAACACCGTCCCGTAACGTGAGAGTGAGTGATAAACTCAGTGAAACAATAAAGCATAGGTTAACATGTTATCAATTCAGTCAAGCAGTAATGATAAAGCAGTAAAGTCAAACACTCCTAAATACTGTTATTAATGCAAGTATGAAAATGCAGTCATGATGCATGCTCTCACCAACATACTCCCTCATGCGACACCATCTTACATCCGCGGCATGCGTTCATCCCTCAGTGCTCCACATCTTCCAAACACATGTAGTGCGATGATGAGCATGATTACTGAGTTGTTATTAGTCCTTTTCATACAACAGTATTGGGAAACTAAGGTACCTTCCTCATATCATTCCCAAACAATGATCCATTCTAGGGTCGTCAATCTTAGATAATCTCATACGATGATGCGGTTCTATGTCGCTGCAAGGCTGTAAGGGCTGTTACACGGAATCGTTGTACCACTCCCCCATCACCTCATCAATACAGGCCTAGTTTATACTCTGTTTACTACGGGAAGGCTCGTCGCCTCTCCACAGATTCAGAGTATGCTTGAGGTCACTACACCGGGTACGGTCAGGGCTGTCAGGGCTGTTACACGGAATTGTTACACCACTCCCCCATCACCCATCAAAGCAGTGCAGGCCGACAGCTCGAATACAGTGTCCCATACCACCGTATTCAGCTCATGAGTCTGGGTTGCTCACTGGTCACTACGGCGAGGCACATCGCCCCAGCGTAGGCCGACAGCTAGACCACGGTGTCTCATACCACCATGTCCGGCTCATGAGTCTTAGATCGAGATGTAAGGTACAAGGGTAACGGGTTGCACTGGTAAGTTCGGTACCTTATGTTCAAGCAGTAGCGTCCAAACATGGTGAACATACATTAGACAGATCGGGTTACTTGACGAGCTCAGCTAGCTCGAGCGCACGACAAGTTGAACGACATGAAGTGCATAAGCACTTCGCGTGGCCAACCACTATCGTCAACCGAAGTACGACTCAGGTTCGTCGAAAACATCTCACGTGACGAATGAATCTCAGCCACAAATTCAATCCTATTATCGATTGCCTGGACTATACAATAGCCCCAATCACATTCAATTACAGATAGTTAAAGCAGTAATGGATCAACATTTCAAACCACACAATCAAAGTCTGATATGGTCCGCTTAGGGCTGCCAGGGCTGTTGCACGGAATCGTTACACCACTCCCCCATCACCCTTCACGGATTTTATGGAATACAACTTAAACATGTGAAGTAGTCAGAGCAGAATTAAATAAACAAGTAATTCAAACATATTAACAAGCATGTTATAAAACACAAGGCTAACAGGAAATCCAAACACATACGTTTCATAAACCAGTAAGTGATTAAACTAAACAACTTACATGAAGGAAATCAACACATCACTTAGGTAGTTGAGAATCCTATCTCAACACCTACTCAAGGCACTACTAGATTAAGTACATACCTATACAAGCATTTTCACAAACACTTAGACTACACATTCCAACATACCTATAATATACTAGTTAAAACACGAGTCGTAGCGAATCCTTTCACAAAGGATTGCCACATGAAACACGATCATGCATTCACAACCAATAGTCCTGACAAACATAAATCATAGTTCCATATTCATTTGAACATTTTTGCAAACACTTAGGCGACAACTAGTACATACACGACGTACGTTAATATAACAGGTGTAAAGCTAATCCGTTCACCCAGAAGTTGATACATATGTATCTAGCATACCTAGACAACAATTAATCATGGCAAGAACAAATCCATATTTCATACGTATACGGTATTTTCTACAAATACGAGGAATACACTATATTCAACATAGTTAACGTATAACCGAAAAATAAAACGGACAACACTTTGTACATGTGCAATAGCATCCAGATCATGAATCTATCATTATCTGACATTGAAAGCGTTGAAAACCATAACCTATACGTCTAAAGTCCGCACCTTATGCCGTAGAATTGTAATGAAATTGCTAGAATCGTTAAGCCTTCGTTGGCGTTGTTATCATAACCTATATCACGAGTTGAGTCAACTATTTCGCTATTTGCAACATGTGAAACTTTAGAACAGATTAGGGTTAGGGTTTCTTACCTAAGAACGAAGATGGAATCGCCGAAAAAGCGATGAGATAGCGATGGTTAAACACGTATAGCAGGGGGTGGAGTATCAGGAAGATGATCCCACTTCTCTCACACTTTCTTTCTTTTCACTCTTCTCTCTCCTAGGTTTTCTCAAATTCGTATGGAATGAGAGAGTGAGGGTTTAAGGTCCTTACATAGGTCCAGAACTCACCAAATTAGACTCAGGGCCAAGGTATACTTAGGTTATGTCCAAAGGGAGACTGTTCTGTCTCAACGGAGCACTTCTGGAAGCCCCCCTTGAGCCAAAGTAGGACTTAAGCTCACAGACATTGGATCTAGGTCGAGTTACGTTTTCGGTCCGATCGGATTTACAGATCGCCTGTGGCGGACCAGTTTCAGTTCAACGGTCTCGGAAACTCGATCAGGGCCACAAGTACACTGACCTGTGTTGGAAATTTTTCCTGATCTAAGGGTGTAAGTAGGTCTAATTCTGACGGTCTGAATCCTCATACTTGGCCCGCAAGCGACAAGTCTCAGATTACTTATGTAACAGCCCGGATTTTTCCCAACCTGGAATTAGACGTCCTTAGGCGATGAGTCAATCCTAACACCGGTTTAACTTCTCAAACACTCAATTAAAGCCTCAAATCCCTTTTCAAACCATTTTCTTCACAAATCCCACCCTTCACCACCTTGTTCTTTCAATATTTTCTAAGCACTTTCATCCTAGACACTATCCTAAACTAGCTAAGTAGTATAACTTGGATCACTTTATATACAAACTACAAAGGCCCAGGTACCACCTCAGACCGAAATCACCCAGGACTAAATCCTTTAGAAATTAGGCGAGAATTAGTTAGTGTTAAACTAGAGTGCCTGTGAAATTAGCACCAATCACTGTAAATACGATCTGCAAGACCCAAAACTTGTAGAATCATTGACGCTAGGGTACCCTAAAATCTAGGATCAATCTCATTACCCGTCTGCTCTCGGGAGCATCTCGAAACTCCGTATCAGATCTGGACCGTACATCGAAAGCCCGATTAACACGAAGTTAAGGAATTAGGACCGCCTTGCTGGGCTTGACAACCATCTCAGAAATCAAATCCAGATAGCGTCCCAACGCTATTCGCTTGAGCTCGGAGTGAAGAGTGTGAGAAATATGAAATTAATTCAAAATAAAATATCTTGAATAGTAATCTGGCATGTGTTGCTTGCGGATCAGTTTTAAGCAACCAGACCGTCAGAATCAGACCAAATTACACCCTCAGATCAGGAGAAATTTCATACACATTTACATGTACTCGGAATCTGCGATCGAGGTCCGCTGACCGTTAAACTGAAACTGGTCCGCCACGCGTGATCTGAAATTTCGACCGAAACAAAAACTTAACTAAACGTAGATCCGGTGTCGGTGAGCTTAAGTCCGACCTTTGGCTCAAGGAGGCCTGCCAGAAGTCCTCCGTTGAGCTGAAACTGACCCGTTTTGGTTATAACCTAAGTATACTTTGACCTGGAGCCTATTTCGGTGAGTTTTTAGACTATATAAGGACCTTAAACCCTCTCTCATTGCAGCCATACAAATTTGAGAGAAACCCTAGAGAGAGAAGAGAGAAAAGAGAGAGAAAGTGTGGGAGCAGTGGGAGATTCTCCCTGCCACTCTTCCCTGCCGGTCCACGAGCTCCACCACTCCGTTCTAATCATATTCCCGGCGATTCCAGCTCCGTTTCTAGGTAAGAAACCCTAACCCTAATCTGATTTGGGGCTTGGGTGGTTGTAGGTTATGAAATAGCTAACCTATTTCGTTCTATAGGTTGCTAAACTGCCGAATACGAAGGCTTAGCAAACCTAGCTGATTCATTACGATTCTACGACAAAAGGTGCGGACTTTAGGTGTATAGGTTATGGTTTTCAACGCTTTCAATGTTAGATAATGATAGATTCATGATCTACATACAATTGCACATGTACAAAGTGTTGTCTGTTTTCCGTTTCGATTAAAGATGAAAAATATGGAATTCTACATACTCTAGGTATTTGTAGAAAGTACCGTATAAGTACAAATTTTGGAAATGTGTTTGACATGATTAATTGTTGTATGAATATATTATATGTGGATAAATTACTTGTTTGGCGAAAGGACTCGCCCTATACATGTTTTGCTTATATACACTATGTATGTTGAAATTGTGTATTCTACAAAGTACCGTATACGTATAAATTTTGGAGATGTATTTGCCATGATTATTTGCTGTATGAATATATTATACATGGATAAAATACTTTCTTGGTGAAGGGATAGCCCTAGTACATGTTTTGCTAACATACACCATGTATGTTGTAATAGTGTATTCTAAGTGTTTGTGAAAATGACCGAATGAGTAAAGAATTCTCATTCGTGCTCGCCATGACTAATTGTCATGGATATATGATTGTTGTATTGGCGATCCCCCTTTGACGAAAGGATTTGCCCTAAATCACGCCACGGCTAATATTCACTACTTATATTAAAATGTGTGGCCCAAGTGTTTGTGGAAATAACTGAATGAATATGGAACTTGGATTCCTGCTTGCCATGACTATCTGTCGTGGGTGTATGCATGTTATGATTGGGGTAACTCCCTAGTGAAAGGATTTGGCCTAATGCCTATGTGATCAACATATGTCATGTATGTTGATGTATGTATTTTAAAGTGTTTGTTGAAATGTCTGAATGAGTAGTAGTTAGTAAACTGTACTGTATAGGGGTGTTGAGATATGATTCTCAACTTCTTTAACTATGTGTATGATTTCTTTAGATATCTGTATGATTAGGAATTGAATATGTACAAACTCATGCTTATGTTGTACTCATAACATGCTTTTAATTGATTGTATGATTTTATCTATGTAATGCATATGTTTGAATTCATGTTTACGTTGTATGATCCATCATGGGTGATGGGGGAGTGGAGCAACGAGTGCGTGCAACAGCCCTGGCAGCCCTAAACGGATAATACTAGACTTTGATTGTATGATTTGAATCTTGATCCATTACTGCTTTATCTATCTGCAATTGATTGTGTTTGGGGCTATGATTATAGTCCAGACAATCGGTACTAGAATTGAATTCGTGGCTTTGATTCATTTCTCACGTGAGATGTGTTCGACGAACTCGAGTCGTACTTCGGTTGGCGATAGTGGTTGGCCATGCGAAGTGCTTATGCACTTCATGTCGTTCAACTTGTTGTGCGCTTGGGCTAACCGAGCTCGTCAAGTAACCCGATCTGTCTAATGTATGTTCACCATGTTTGGACGCTACTGCTTGAACCTAGGGTACCAAACTTACCAGTGAAATCCCTTTTAACCATGGTACCTCGATCCGCTAAGACTCATGAGCCGGGCATGGTGGTATGGGACACCGTGGTCGAGCTGTCGGCCTACGCTGGGGCCACGTGCCTCCCCGTAGTGACCAGTGAGCAACCAGACTCGTGAGCCGATTATGGTGGTATGAGACGCTATATTTGAGCTGTCGACACCTACAGCGAGAGCCGAATACGGTGAGACCTGTATTCGTGCTGACGGGCGACGAGTCCTCCGTAGTGTCTTTGATTATACTGTAAGGTCTGTGATTGGCGACGAGCCCTTCACAGCAACTAAAGCATGAGTTGAGCCGAGTACGGTGAGATCTGTATTCGAGCTGACGGCCAGCGATTGAGCCGAGTACGGTGAGACCTGTATTCGAGCTGACGGCTAGCAATTGAGCCGCATACAGTGAGATCTGTATCCGTGCTGACGGGTGACGAGCCCTTTGTGATGCCTTTGCTACGCCTCTCAAACCATAATATCGTATGAGATTAACTAGGACTGACGACCCTAGAATGGATCATGTTTGGGAATGATACAAGGGAGGTACCTTAGTTTTCCAATACTGCTGTTTGAAATGGACTAATAACAACTCAAAAATCATGCTCATCATGCATTGCATGTGCCTGGTAGATGTGGAGCACTGAGGGATGAACGCATTCGCGAACGTAAGATGGTGTCGCATGAGGGTGGTTTGGCAAGGGCATACATCATGTCATTTCATACTTGCATTAAATAAGAGTAGTTAGAAGTGTTTGATTGTACTGCTTTATCATTACTGCTTGACTGAGTTGATAACATGCTAACCTATGCTTTATTGTTCCACTGAGTTGATCACTCACTCCCACGTTACGGGACGGTGTTGTACACACCAATCAGTTTTGTTGAGTTTCAGGTGATGGCGATGCTTATGAAGCAGAGCCGGATTACTATGATGTGGAGGAGGAGTTCTCCTACTTGTAGCCCTCTGACAGGTTTATGAAGACCTGTTATGTATTGACGAGGCATGATACTTAGGATAGAAGACATTACACTTACACATTTGGTATATTTTAGAAATGTACTTGGAATTTATTAACCTGGTAATGTTATCACACTCTGGAGACTCACCATAGTTTTTATATATTTTATATATCTATCACAGTCTTCCGCTTGCAATTTAACTGTCTCTGGAGTATGATATGCTGTTTTGGCTTAATCTCACTCATGTTCAATACACTAATGCAGACAACATTTAATCATCATTATCTATGTTGCATAAGTGATGTTCTGGAAACTCGGGTGTTGAGTTATGCTCGACCCCCGATTTTTTTGGGATGTTACAACTTAAAATTGGACTTTATTTCTAATTAATTTCACGTTTCTCACAATCTTCACTCCGGACTCAAGTGAATAGCCCCGATACATTAGCTGGATTTAATTTCCAAGATGGTTGTCAAGCCCAGCAAGGCGGTCATAATCCTATAACTTTGTATTATTCGGACTTTCGATGTGCGGTCCAGATCTGATACGGAGTTTCGCGATGCTCCCGAGAGCAGCCGGGTAATGAGATTGATCCTAGATTTTAGGGTAACCTAGCATCAATGATTCTACAACTTTTGGGTCTTGCAGATCGTATTTAAAGTGGATCAAGCGGATTTCATAGGTAATCTAGTTTAACACTTAGTTACTTTTGAAGGATAAGGTAGTAAAAGGTGAGATTTGTGAAGGAAAAGGGTTAAAAAGCGATTTTAGACTGTGGGATTGAGTTCTGACAAGTTAATAAGGTGTTAGGATCAACTCATTGCCTAAGGACGTCTAATTCCAGGTTGGCAAAAATCTGGGATGTTACAGCTACATTGTGACCCTACACTTGGGGTTGTGAACAAGTTTTTCGTGCCATTGTCGGGGATTAGCGGTTGCATTTTTCTCAGATTAGATAGTTTTAGAATTAGGTTAAGATTAGAGTTTTTCTATTTTTTATTTTTAGATTACGGTTTATTTTCTGTTTTTAGAAACTTTCTAATTCTAGGATTTCTTAGAAACTTACTTTCTAATTCTAGGTTTAGAACTTTCCTAATTAGTTTTTAGAAACTTTCTATTTTCTTTTTTTTTTTAAAACTTTCCTTTTTCGTTTTTAGAACTAGTTTACTTTCTATTTTTATTTTTATGAACTTTCTAATTTTAGAACTTCTGTTTTTAGAAACTGACTTGTTTTGTTTTGTTTTGCAGGATTTTAATTAGGAACTTCCAATTTGGTAACTTCTTCCTAATTCCCTCTCTCTTTCTATTTCTAGATTTCTATTTCCTTTCTCTCTTTTAGGTTTAGGTTAGAATCTAAAATTGAGGGCTAAGAGTGCTTCATGACCAAGTGGGTTTGTGATAACACTCGACGTCTTTTAAGTGAAGGAGGATTAGTTGAGGGGTTATCTATCCATCACAAGATTAGACACCACTCGAGATCCTTAAAGTTAATTGAGGTTATGGCTGCAAATCGACCAATCAATCAAACGGGAAGACAACCTCAACCTAGGGTTGAGGAAGTCCAGGATGAGAATGAGGCGCATCAAGCACCCCGCCTCATACTTTATGAGATTATTTACAACCGGCGGGGGTGAGCATGCCCTCATGTATGGTTTTTCCAAAAAACATGGGACACATGGATATCAAGCTAGGGGTGATCCAACTCCTTCCAAAATTTCATGGACTTGAATTTGAAAGTCCATATTTGCACTTGAAAGTGTTTGATGAGATCATAGCCACTTTATATTTTCCAAACATGTTTGAGGACACAGTCAGACTGAAACTCTTTTCCTTTTCTTTGAAAGAGAAAGCTAAGACGTGGTTGCATTCACTACGCCCCAGATCTATTGGCACATGAAATGACATGATAAGGGAGTTCATAAAGAAATTTTTTCCACATCATAAAATGAACACCCTTAGAAAGTCAATCATGAACTTCACCCAAAAGGAGGATGAAACATTCTTTTAATGTTGGGAGCGGTTTAAGGATCTTGTCAGTTCATGAGCACAACACGATTTCGAAACGTGGCGTATTACACACTTTCTATGATGGACTGACATCTTCCATGCGCCAATTGGTTGAGACAATGTGCAATGGGGAATTCAAGAATAAAAATGTCGATGATGTGTGGGACTACTTGCATAGACTTGCTGAAAATGCACAATCATGTGACACTTACCCAAAATCAAGCACCACTTCTAGGCCCACTCAATCAAAGGAGAGGAGTAGATTATACCTTCTGAAAGAGGATGATGATATTAATGCTAAAGTGTCTAATCTCATAAGGAAATTCGAGGCCATGGAACTAAAGAAGGATAAGGTTAAGGAAATGATTTGCGGTATTTGTGCTTGCAATGTTAACACAACTGAAAATTGTCCAACAATATCTGTTTTTTAAGAGGTGTTGAATGAGCAATCCAATGCCGTGAATAATTACCAAAGACCTTTCAATGGACCTACCTCCAATACATACAATCCTAATTGGAGAAATCATCCAAACTTCAGTTGGAGGAATGGATAAACTGCTACCCCTCAAGGTTTCTTTAATCAAATTCCAAATCAAGTGAAACCTCACGAAGAACTGGATCAAAATTCCAAATAAACTCAAGAGCTTACTCAAGCAATATGAGAACTTACAAAATATATGCAAAAGATGGATTCACGTGTTCCGGTTATAGAAAGGAGGATACTTCCTGCTCAACCTCTCCCCAATCCTAAACCGCAATACGAGATAAGTGATCCGAGCTCTTCAAATTATATGGGTAAGATAAATCTATCACCACTCTTAGGAGTGGGAAGACCACTGACAAAACAATTCTGGTTAGGGTTGAAAAGCCTAAGGACCCGGAAGAGGACAATGATGATAGACCTAGCACTGCTCCACAATAATTGGAACCGAAACTTCAAGGCAAGACGATTGCCCCATTCCCCCAACCGTTGGTTGCACCAAAACCTCTCTCTAACTCTCAGGACATTCTAAAGGTGTTGAAACAAGTCAAGGTCAATATTCCTCCACTTGATGCTCTAAAACAAATACCTTCATATGCCAAATTTTTGAAAGACTTCTATACGACCAAAAGACGACAAAGTATCAAAAAGAAAATCTTTTTAACTAAAAAAGTGAGTGTCATCCTAAGCAAGATGTGCCACAAAAGTACAAGGATCTCGGTAGCCTAACCATCGCTTGTATAATTAGGAACTACAAGATTGAGCACGCACTTCTTGACTTAGGAAAAAGTGTAAATTTGATTCCATACTCGGTCTACAAACAGTTAGGTTTGGGTAAATTGAAACCCACCCTAACCACTTTACAACTTGTTGACCGCTTAGTTCGTGTACCGAGAGGGGTAATTGAGGATGTGTTGGTCTAGGTTGACAGATTCTACTACCCGGTAGATTTTATTGTCCTGGATACGGAATCCATCAGTAACATGAGCACTCAAATTCTCGTCATTCTTGGTCGTCCATTCCTCGCCACTTCAAACATAATCATTAATTACAGGAACGGAGTCATGAGTATGTCTTTTGGAAATGTGACATCAGAGTTAAACATCTTTTTCAATACGGGTAGACAGTTAGAGGATGATGACGATTTCCACGACATTAACATGACTGACTCTTTCGTAGAAGATAGAACACTTTTGACCTTATCCTTGAAAAGGCCAAGCTATTAAGTCCTAAAGGGGGGGTTGAATAGGAATATGTCAAAAATTTTTTTAAAAAAAATAGCAAAATTTAAATAAATTAAATATAGATATCAATAGACAATCCCACAATGCTGAAATTAAACTCAACCTCAAATGTACGAGTATTGAGAGGTTGATACAAATGTTGTTCTAAGGACAACCTTACACCATAAAAATCAAGGTTTTATGGCAGGACAACCTTACTAGAATGGTTTGTGTATCAAAAACTCAAATTGATACAGAGGAATAAAGAAATAAATGACAAGAAAACAAATCTATGCTATTACAACATTCCCACACTTGCATAAAAGAAATTACAACATTCTCCACAAATGCAAAAAGGAAAATTACAAACATCCACAAAATGAAATGGAAATTCAATCAACCACAAGACCAGAAATTATAGTGGTCATTTGTGTGTACACCAACTGTTAAACAACAGCCACACAACTACTCCACTCCTAATATCCTCACACAGTGGATATTAGCGTTCACTATAAAAATAGGTTTTTTCAAGTTCACCTAAAACCCTCACAATCGTGTCTTTCAAGTTGGCTTACACAATTAAAAAACTCCACACTCTGAGTTTTCTGGATCACCTCAGACAAACCAAAACAGAGAGATTTTTTTGGCACAATCTCAATGAAACCAAAATACAAAAATTTACAATAATGTAAAATACCTGGATATTCTCCTTTAGATGCAGCCCAGAAGAACCAAATCAGAGTAAAAGTTCAACATAGAAGTTCAATGTCCAAACTCACTTATGAAATGGTTTTAGGTTCTAAATTGATTTTAAATTAAATCACATTGGGCTAGCTTGATTTGATTTTGATTTCAAGAAATGGGAATATAACAATCCCTCTTTCAAATAAAATTAGAATGCAAAAATTCAAAATCAAATACAAAGAAAGCTAATAAAAGAGAATATTAAATGAGCACAATATAGCTTAAAAAGATCACTAACTTATCTCTCAGAGTGGCATATTGATTTAGCTTGAATTCAATATAAAACTCTGAAATTCGTGCTCTATTTATAATAGCAGAAATCGCTTGCTCGACTGGTCCTGGGGTCAGCTCGACTGGTCGTAGGACCAACATATTTTTGAAATTTCAAGCGTAATAAGATAAGACCGTTCCACAACTGGTCGAAGGACCTGCTCGACTGGTCGAGCGGTCTCCATTACCGGTCGAGTCCTGTCTACGACTGGTCGTGCGCGACCCAATTTAATTGTTGGACTTTGAGTCAAACTTGTAGTACTGGTCGAGAACGAGTCGAGCACTGTTCACACGACCGGTCAAGCAGTCTCTAGGACTGGTCGAGGCTTAACAAAAAATTCTGAAAATCTGTAACAAACTTAGGACTGGTCGAAGAATTTCTTGGACTGGTCGAGCTAGTGCTAGGACTAGTCGAACATAGCCTAGGACTAGTCTAAAAACAGACTATTCACTTATAAAATGACCTAATTGAATTATGTATTCAAAATGACCTACCCTAAGGTCAATCTAGGGTTCTTTATACCTTGTTAGTGATGTGTGAACATTGAATCTTCTTTTTCTTCAATTGATAGTCGTTCTTTTAAGTTCACGAAGCTTAAGATCATGTCATATGATGAAGCTTGAACTTGAGACTTCTGAAGCTTCACATTGACTAACATTGAAGCTTGAACTTGAGATTCAAAGACTAGGAACATTGTCTTAACTTGTACGAAGCTTTGAAACTTTTGAACCTTGAAGCTTGAAAGCTTGAATTCACACTTGATGTTGTACTTGAACATGAACAAGTACACTTGCCTTTGAAGTCCTTCAACTAAAGACTAAAGGCCATTGTCCTTGAGAGATGCACAATCTTTATTATGTAAATGAGCTGGATAAGACACAAATTCCAAGAGGTCTTGGCACTACAAAATTTGACATTAATAAGAGCTATAAACCATAGCACTTATAATCTCCCCCTTTGTCAAATTTGTGACAAAAAGCACTTGATAATAACATAAGCATTATATGCACAAAGAATCATGCACCAGTTAAAGAATTAATTCGCATTAAATACTCCAACAATACTCCCCCTTACTTACTCCTCCCCCTTACACAAACAAGGCTACATATCCACAATCCATATGCCATATACTACATATCCATATATCAACATATCAAGCATGTCAAAATTCTCCCCCTTTTTGTCACAATATGACAAAGGAAGAAACCATTAAATGGACCAGGACGTAGGTAAACAAGGAAGAATAAGAAGAGTCATGAGGAATAATTGATCAAGATATTTAGCATATTAAATTCATAAGCAAGTAATGTTCAAGTATAATCAACCAACATCAACAAAGTTCAACCAAAGTCAATCTCACAAATAGAAAGAAAGCGAAGTATCATAAGAGTTATTACAAACCACATGAGAAAATACTAATCGGATCTCGAAAAGGGAGCAGGAATAGATGGATCAATTTAATGTAAACCCTTATTAATGTGCCTCATATATTTACGCATATAAGTAAATTGAGAATCCTAGGTTACACGGATCTGAGCCACCTGTTCCTCAAGTGTACGCAACCTCTTAGTAAAATCAGAAGGCTGATAGTCAGGATCATCAGCAGAGTCAGATTTGATCTCATCAAATATATCATTCATGTTTATGTCATCTGGTGGTAAATCACCTTCTTCTTCTTTCACCACATCAGCTCCACCAACACCCACATTGACTTGGCCATCGACCAACCTCAAATTCATTTAGTTTATATTGGAGTTGTTGAATATTAGGTGTTGAATGGGAGCTTCCCCAACAGGCATAGGCACTAAGATATGGGAGGCCAACATAGTCATGAGATATGCGAAAGGTATATCACTATGTCCTGGATGTTGATGGAATTGAATGATACAATGACAGATTAAAGAAGGAAGGCATACCTTGGTTCCAGAAACAATGGAATGAAGAATCCGAACCATGAGAGTGGTGAGTTCGGTTTTGTTACCAGAACGGGGATAAACATTTGAAATAAAAATCCTGTGAAGAACTCTGTATCTAGGTAACAAATACTTTGAGGCAAGCGCATTATCAGCAGGATTCTATTCAACATTTATATTGCTCAAAACTCTAGTAACCATGCGCTTTTCAGATTTAGACGGTTTATCCACTAGAGAGCTAATGAGAATACCTTCATCATTGACAGGTATGTCCATTAGACCAAAGATCAAATGTCGGTCTACTTCAACCGGACCTTCTCTAGTGTCAATAATAAATGTCAGGTTTTCAGTTGAAAAATCAGAAATACATGCATACATAGTTTGTGCAATGGACCGGTATGCCAGCCCACCCCAATGTAGAATATTATCCCAACCTACAGATTGGAGGAGAGGAAGGATATCAAATGGATCAAGATGTTCAACATGAACAGGTCGTTCAACTATTACATTGAGCAACCTAATATCCCGCACATAAGAGGGATCATCTTCGGATGACTGAAGGTGGTGCCGTGTGATAGGTGTCGATCTAGAAGTTGAAGGACCACGGAAAGTTTTCTTTTTGCCTCTACCTTCCATTTGTAACTAGAAAATCAAGGAAATAAGTTGTTGTAAAAGAGGTAGAGTGGGTTTTCTTAAGATCAGATTTTGGCCAAGAAAACCCCAAAAACCTCAATGGAACAAGAAATAAATCACTCCAAAGATGAAAAAGAAGTGATATGAACTTAAATCTACAAGGAATAAGGAAATAAAGCACTAACCTTGAAAATCTTAGGGAGGTGGGTTCGACCGGTCAACCTAGGACCCATTGGAGAAGAAACCCAATATGAAGAAAAAAAGATTTTTCCCCCAAATAAAGCACCATCCCATGCTACACGACTTGTCGAGTACATGTTCGACCGGTCATGCCACGACCGGTCGATTATGTACTCAACTGGTCGTGCACAGCAAACGATATGCAATTTACTTGAAATTTGAAATTTTAAACGTATAAAATAAAAAATACAAATACAATATGATACAAAAATGCATAAATAATCAATTCAAATTTCACATACCAAGATCAAATTTCAATTTAGAAAACTTGTTTTTGTCTAACGGTTTTGTGAATATGTCAGCAAGTTGAGTCTCAGTTGGAATATATTCCAAAGAAATTGTCTTTTCTTCCACTAATTCACGGATGTAGTGATATTTAATGTCAATATGCTTGGTTCGTGAATGTTGGATTGAATTTTTAAATATATTAATTGCAATGAAATTATCACAATATAAAACCATAGAGTCCTGTACAATTCCGTAATCGCTTAACATTCTTTTCATCCATACCAGCTGAGTACATGTATTACCTACTGCATGTATTTAGCCTCAACAGTTGAAAATGATGCAGAACTTTGTTTCTTACTTTGCCAAGAAACTAAATAGTTCCCAACATAGAAACAACCACCACTGGTTGGTTTCCTATCATCAACGTTACCAGCCCAATCAGCATCAGTGTAACCAGCTAATTGAACACTAGTATCATGAGGATACCAAAGATTCAGATTAGTTAAACTTGCGACATATCACATAATCCGCTTAACAACAGTTAAATGTGACTCTTTAGGGTCAGATTAATATCTAGCACAAATTCCTACACTAAATGCAATATCAGGTCTACTCGCAGTTAAATACAACAAATTACCTATCATACTGTGATAAAATTTAGTATTAACTCTCTTACCTGTAGAGTCCTTTGAGAGTTTTAAGGTAGTATTCATAGGAGTATCAAAACTTTTCCCATTCTTAAATCCGAACTTTTTAACTAAGTTCAGAGCATATTTGGTTTAAGTAATAAAAAAACCATCAGGTTGCTGTTTAACTTGCAACCCTAGGAAATAATTCAATTCCCCAACCATGCTCATTTCGAACTTAGATTTCATAAGATCTTCAAACTCAATAGTCATGTTAGCACAAATAGATCCATAAATAATATCATTAACATAAATTTGCACTATTAAAATGTGATCGTTATGTTTCTTTACAAATAATGTCATATCAACACTTCCCATTAGAAAGTTATAACTTAGTAAAAACTTAGTCAATTTTTCATACCATGCCCTGAGAACTTGTTTTAAACCGTATAGAGCCTTTTTTAGGCGATAGACATGATCAATATTCTTAGGGTCTTCAAAACCCGTTGGTTGTTCAACATACACTTCTTCATGCAAATCGTCATTCAAGAAGACACTCTTTACATCCATTTGATATATTTTGAACTTTCTAAAGCATGAAATGGATATAAATAGTCTGATTGATTCAAGACGAGCAACTGGGGCAAAGGTCTCATCATAATTGATTCCTTCAATTTTAGTGTACCCTTATACAACCAGTCTAGCCTTGTTTCTAATAATATTACCAAGTTCTTTAGACTTATTTTTAAAAATTCATTTAGTTCCGATTATGTGTTTATCTTTAGGTCTAGGAACTAAGTACCAAACACCATTTCTAACAAATTGATTAAGCTCATCTTGCATTACAACTATCCAGTTTTCGTCAGTAAGAGCTTCTTTTACGTTACCTGGTTCTATCTGAGATGTTAAGCACACGTAATTACACATATCTTCTAGTTGTCTACGAGTGCGCACACTAGTGAGAGGGTTTCTAAGAATCTGATTAGTTGGATGATCTTTAACAGTTCTCAGTTCAGAGTTATTTTGACTTGATGAAGAATCCGGTTTATCAGTTAGAAGTACTTCATCATTATCTGAATTTGAGACGGATGTATTCAAGTGATCGTCTATAACCACATTAATGGATTCTTGAATTACACCGGTCATCTTATTAAGAACCCGATATGCTCGACTATTCAGAGCATACCCTAAAAATATCCTTTCATCACTTTTGGTGTTAAACTTTTCCAGATTTTCTCGGTCACGTAAAATATAGCACTTGCTGCCAAAAACTCGAAAGTATTTTGTCACGCCCCAAACTCGGAAACCGGGCTCACAAAATTCTCGATCGCTGAATCCGGCGCCGACAGCCTCCGAGAACCCCATTCTCGGCTCCCAGCGCCCATACGCCAGGTTCCGATCCTGGGATGCTATAAGGAGGATTTTCAAAATCAGTTTAATTTGTAAAAAGTATAACCAAAGGCATAACCCACAAACAACAACCAAAAACTTCATCACATTTCCACTATGATAAAAAACTTTACAAGTACAATGAGCATAAAGGGAAATACAATGAGAATGGACAAAAAGCACCAAAAAGATCTGCTCTGCGCTCCTGCCTCAGCGCTGCTGCGTCCTCGCGTCACCTGCATGCAACGGTCGTGCATAAGCTTATAGAAAGCTTAGAGGGTGGTGAAAGTATGTGCGCAAGGTAGTAATGCAGATATGCAGTATCAGAGTAATGCGGAACATGCTGGTGAATCCATGAATACCGTTAGCCGTACCGAGGCTATGCGATGCAAGACATGAATGATGTCGGCCATACAAAGGCCATGCGATGCGAGATGAAACTCAAGCATACAAATCCTCATCTATATCCATATATCAATACAGCTCAAATCTGGGATATCACCGGGGTCTAGTACACTCTAAACCAGATTGCCGCCCCATCGCGCGCAATAAGGTAAGTGGAAGAGACCTCACTATCCGCCTGCCAATATCGGGCTCGGCTTGTCGATAACAGACCCATTCCTTGAGCTGGTCAGACTCAGCCTAGCATTGCCCCCTCCTCTCGTGCGGGTAAGGCCGCACCCCCTTCCAACCGACCACAACACAGTGAAAAGCGCAGCCGTCTGGTAATCAATACTCGGCGCTCCTACACCCACTCGGTCTAGACGTTGGAGCAACCTCTTGGTACCATAAGGGTTTAGGGACTTTCACCCAGGGATATCTATATCACCCCATGTAGAACAAGATTTCTGGTATCCAATCCTGCCATCCACGATACGCCTGTGGAGGTTACAGCCCTGATGTCGCTAGGGCGTAAAGTGACCATGTCACACAATGAGAAATGCATGAATCACGTTATCTAGTCATGCAGCAATCCTACGCATATCGTGCACTCATGTAGGGCAAATCTGCCCATCAGGGAGCCTATAAACAATCTGTTCAAAGGCATGTGCTATGATCAATCACTCATCTCATCACAAGCATGCAGATGATGCGTATGAACATGTATCATGATACTATGTTGTCACATACTCATAATCGGTATTGATAACCGGCGTCGGCCTCGGCAATCGGCACCGATAATCAGCATCAGAAATCGGCACCGATAATCAGGGTCGATAATCGGCGTCGGTCGTGGTTATGAAGTCATTCGTCTACAGCGAATGATGCCCACTTATTTGGGGTTAACTCATAAAGAGAATGGGCCTAACAAGGCCCATGGGAAGGTCACAATGAGGATATTTAACCATCATTGCCCATCAATGTGGATGTCAAACCAACATTGCTCCCAAGGAGTGGCCTACATAGGGCTAAACATATAATGGGCCCATGGCCTCGCGTACAATCACAATGGGCCTCATTCATGTCACATAGGCCTCGACATATGGGCCAACATACATTACGTCGGGCCTCGAATACACAATAGGTGAGCTTCGCACCTGAGCCTCAATATTAGGCCTCATATATCAAGTGGGCCTCATGTATATCAAATTGGGCCGCACCCATGGGCCTCAGGTACATCAAATCGGGCCGTGCCAATGGGCCTCATGTATATCAAGTTGGGCCCATCCTTATGTGTATTTGAGATTCGACCTATTCACAAGTTAACATAGAGATAGATGAAGTGGAAACAATATTGAGGACTATGGTGGCCCATAGAAGTTTTTGAATGGTGGATGTCACTATACCCCGTTATTAATGCAAATGGTGGGGTTCACTTGAACTTTGGGTGACACACATTCACCCCATGTCCTAAAACGATCTCACCGGTGATTGGACGGCTTGGATATAACATACGCACTATGGTGGGTCCCATAGATAGACGGTGTGGGAGAGACAAATGAGACCCACGGTACTAGCTGACATTGAGAGAGAAAGAGTCGGAGAGAGAGAGAGTTAGAGAGAGAGTCAGAGAGAGAGAGAGTTAGAGAGAGAGCAGCCATGCTGCCTTTTTTTTCTTTACTTTTCTTTCTTTTCTTTTTCTTTACTTTTACTTTTTTTGTCTTTTTTTCTTCCTGTAACACAACTACAGGGGTGGGTCCCACGTAGGGCCCACCACAACCTCATATATAGTATATAACATATATATTATATAATATAAGATATTATATATATGATATAATATATTATATTATATATATAATATAATATAATATATATTATATAACAAGCGTCCAGGCCTTAGACGGCCTGGACAATACATACATCACGGTGCTGCCCACATGTGGGTCCCACCGTCGGACACCACACGTGATGGTGTGGCCCACCAAAGTGGATGGACGGCGTGGATGGGTCCCACGGACCCCACCATCATCACACTCCCATGCCAGAACACACTCTACGTTAGCCACCTTCACAGGGATATATACCATGACCTCAGTGTTTGAAACGAGGTATCTTTCACTAGTCTGCCACTTGAGCTATGGACCGGGGTCCCACCATATGGACGGTCTGATCTCACGTGGGACCCACCGAATTGCTGATGTCAGATGGCAGTGGGTCCCACCATAAAAATAGATGAACGGCATGTGTAAAACACAACATCATGGCTGGGATCCACTGTCCATGGGCTGCATCCTCAAGGTGGCCCCACACGTCAGGATAGATGGACGACTTGGATGACGTTGCCAGGCCTAGCTGCTGCACATTGCAGCTTTAACCAAAAAAAAAGGAGGTGGGTCCCATGCAATGGGCTACCCCTTCTATAATGATATAATATATTATTTTATTAATTTATTTATCACATGATGCAGCAGGTGAGTACACCCTACTGCCAATTAACACTTTACTGTCAGCCACCTCCACCATCAGTCCAGACTTCCAGCGTCCCTAGACGGACAGTGTGGATGTACACAACATCAAGGTGGGTCCCACATGGTCCACCTGCTTTGGATTAGGCTAATATGTGTGTTTCCCTTTCATTCGGGTGGCCCACTATTGGATGCCCCACACCAAAAACAAAAGGGCAAGGTGGCCCACTATTTGGATGGCATGGGTAAAATACACTCATCATAGGTGGGCCATTCATCATAGAGAAAGAAGAAAGAGAGAAGAAGAGACATCGGTAAGAATGGAGGGGCCCCGCCACTATGGGCCCCTCTTTGATACAAAACCTACATCAAGGTGGGTCCCACATATATGGACCATTAATCAAACAAAATGAATGAAAAACAACTATCTAAGATCACCCACCGGCTTCTTCTTGCACCCTAGGCTTCCTTAGCTCCTTAGCTTTGATTCCAACGGAGAGGATGAAGTTTGGATGGTTGAGATGGAAGATGAAGGGGTAAGAAAGGTGGGCCACACTTGTGGCTCTCTTGGAGATATGGGAGAGGCTTGGAGGTGTGAAATTTTCTCTCTTGGAGATATGGGAGAGGCTTGGAGGTGTGAAATTTTCTCTCTTGCTTGGGAATGTAGTTTGAAAATGAGAGAGAGGTTTATAAAGGGAGAGAGAGAAAGATGGTTGATGGATTGATGGATGTGTGTAAGAGCCTTTTTTACTTTTGTGGTTTTTGGTGTAAGAAGGGTATGAGTTTGTAAGAATCTGTTTGACTTTGAGGTTGCTTGGGGAAGGGTGAGAAGTGATGGATTGATGGGATTGATTGATGGGTGATTGATATGACATCTCGTTGAGATTCTCTCGGGATTCGCACGCGCGACGTTTTCCTCGCACCGAACGCTGGCCCACATCTCTTGACCAGAGTATCGCCTCGGCGCGCGAGTCGCGGCATTGGAACCGCAGCGACAGTGCGGTCACACTGGTATAAGTCTCGGTTTAAGTCGAATCAGATTAACGACGTGTGAATCAAGGTCGCGCGTAACACCGGTTGAGGGTCGAATGTTGCCGAAATTCAACCGGAAAGACCGCGGAAGTCTATGTAACGGTACGGTCTAGGATACGGGTCTTATATATTTGACAGTATTATCAAACCACATTTCATAAGTGTAAGACCCGTATCCTAGTTCGTACTGTTCCGATGAATCCTGTGATCATTTCCGTCGAAGTCCGGCAATCCACGACTGATAATCGACATTGCGATCGATCGTAAGTCACATCCTTTAGATTCGAGTCAGTTTAATCCGAGACCTGTATCATTGCGACCGCACCGTCGCCGTGGTTCCAACGCCGCGACTCACGCATCGATTCGATACCCTGACCAGAAGATGTGAGTCAGCGTTTATTTCAAAGAAAATGCCGCGCTTTCTCGATCCCAAGAGAATCTCTACACAATGTCAAATCAATCCCATCAATCAATCAATCACATCCATCAATCAATCACTTTAATGTCAAGTACAAGCAACCCATGCTTTCTCTCTCCAAAGTCAACTCTTTCTTGCCCTCTCTCTTACACCACCATACATGTCAAGTACACATCACACATCACTCACCCTTTCACCCATCATACCCATCACCTCTCCTTATCTCTCTCTTTCCATTCACATTTTTCAAGCAACCCCAAAGGAGAAAAAAATCCTACGTTGGGAGCTCTTCCATGAGAGAAAACAAGCAAGTGTGAGGCCCACCTTTTCCATTCCAAAACCCTTCATCCTAGCCATCCATTTCCCATCTCCACCATCAAAGAGGAGCACAAGGAGGGTGGCGTTCCAACGGACATAAGAGATCAACCGGTGGGTGCTTTGATAGGATAGATTTCTATATTTTTATGATGGGCCAAGTGAGGCCTACCGATCAATGGTATGGATCTCACTTGGGACCCTAAGATGTGGCCAATGGCCCACTTTGATTACCGTTTGATGTATGATGGAATGCAAGGGAGGACCCATAGTATCGGGGTCCCTCCATCCCACGTGTGTCCCACTTTCTCTTTCTCTCTCTCCCTCTCTTTCCTTTTATTTTTCTTTCATGAGATGTTGGTGTGATTGTGTGGCCCACTTGGATGGACCCCACCATGGGGCATGGTTTTATCTAAGCCATTTATAAGTGGGGCCTACCTTATAGGTGTTGACCCACACCATCCTCCAGGTGGTGGCCCACCTAAACCGGGCCCACCTTGAATGTATGTGTTCAGTCCAGCCGTCCAGCGTCCCTAGACGCTGGACGTGGGAAGGAAAAACACAAATGTTGGCTTGAAATTCAAGCCTTGGAGATGGGCCACTTGTATAGGACCCACCTTGATGTATGTGTTCAATCCACGCCGTCCACCCTACTTGCCACCTCATTTTAGGCGTTGAGCCGAAAAATGATGTTAATTTGACTCTCAGGCGGACCATACCTTTGGAAATAAAAATTTTCACCGTTGAAAACTTCCCTGATCTTTTTGTACATTGAAAAATACCCAATATTGGGCTTGTTATCTTTGTTATGAGCCATGGGAACCAATGGCTGAGGCGAATTTAACCGATGCGGGCCCTACACTGGAAAAACCACACAAAATGTAGTTTTCAAAAAAAAAAAAAAAAAAAGTAAGGGCAGCAGCGCGCCTGCGTGCGCTGGCAGGCGTGCAGCGGGTTAGTCCCACGACCCTCAGCCGTGGGCCCAACCTTGATGTTTATTTGAAATCCACACCGTCCATGAGGTGGACCACCCCCTGAGGTGGGTCCCCTCCAAAAATCAGTCAGATCCAACGCTCGGGTGGCCCACATCACCAGAAACAGTGTGAATTGAATTCTACCATTGAAACCCATTTGGGGTCCACAACAGTTTCAGATCAAGCTGGAATTCGTTTTTCCCCTTCTTTCAGGTCCTGTGTGACCTTCTGAACGAAGTGGATGGAAGATAAGCGCTATGGTGGGCCCCACGTGGGACCCACAGTGATGCATGTGTGTAACCGTCCACTGTCAGTGGACGGTGAACCCTTGGACGCGAGTGTTTTATCCACACCGTCCCTCTGGACAGTGGGCGTGTGACCATGCACGTGTGTGCGTGCATGTGTGAGAGTGCACATGTGTGTGCATGTGTGTGTGCGTGCGTGTGTGAGTGTGCACGTGTGTGCATGTGTGTGTGAACGTGCACATGTGTGTGAGCGTGTGTGTGAGAGTGTATGTGTGTGTGTGTATATATATATATATATATATATATGTATATATATATATATATAATATTATATTCTTAATATTGTATTATAAATATATGGTGGACCCCACCTTGGTTTATATAAGGCCCAAGTGTTTTAGGCCCACCTTATCGTATTTTTTGTCATTGTTGAGGGCCACCTGGATGAGTAATTGTGGCCGTTATTGAGGCCCACCTTAATGTGTAATTGTGGCCGTTATTGAGGCCCACCTTGATGTGTATTTGTGGCCATTGTTGAGGCCCACCTTAATGTATATATGACCCATGTGATGGGGCCCATTCAATGTATTTGAGGCCCATGTTACAAGGCCCATTGTGATGTATTCAAAGGCCTGTGGGATATGGCCCATTGCAATGTACATAAGGCCCCTTTGATGTGGCCCACTTGATTTATAAAAGGCCCATATGATGCGGCCCATTTGATGAATCTAAGGCCCATGGGTCGAGGCCCAACAGGACGTCCTTAGGGTCCATTGCAATGAGGGATTCCTCCATAGTGTGTGTAATGATGTTTGATGACAGGTTATGCCTTGGGAGAAATGTTGGTTTGACGTCCACGTTGTAAGAATAATGTTGGTTAAATGTCCGCATTATAACTCTCCCTAGGGCCCATTAGTAGGCCCACATTTGTTGATAGTTCACCACTTTATAACATGTTTAGTATAGCTCCATGATTCATACCCATACGCATCATTTGTATGCTTGATATGAGGAATGTTTAATCATAGCATAAGCCGTTGGGCTGAGACATTTACGGGACTCCTTATGAGACGGAGTGCCCCACATGATCGCGTGGTACGTGTGAGATTGCTGCATGATTGTACGGTGTGACTCATGCATCTTGCATATGTGTGACTTGACCACTGCACGCCCTAGCGACATCAGGGCCGTAGCTCCACAGGCACATCGTGGATGGCCGTATCGGATACCGGAAATACTTTGTTCTAGCACTGTGGGCACTTAGGATGTCCTTGGGTGAAAGTCCCAGAACCTTTTTGGTACCAGGAGATGCTCCAACGTCTAGACCGAGTGGATACACGAGCGCCCGAGTGCCGAATACCAGTAGGCCGCGTCTCCCACTGTGTCGTGGTCGGTTGGAAAGGGGTGTGGTCTTATCCACCTGAGTAAGGGGGCTATAAGCTAGGCTGAGTTTGACCAGCTCACAAATGTGTCCGCTATCGACGAGCCGGGTAGGTATTGGCAGACTACTAGTCAGGCGGATAGTGTGGTCTCTTCCACTTACTTGACTGTGCAGCTAGGGAGGAGGCAGTCAGTGTGAGATGTATTAGACCCCGGTGATATCCAGAGAGGAACTGTACTGATATGTGTACATGATGAGGACTGACATGCTTGTATTGCATCTCGCATATGACATTCGGCTACGTAGGCCTTGTATTACGTCGGTATGGCCGATAGCATTCATGTTTCGCATCGCATGGCTTTGGTATGGCCGATACCATTCATGCTTTACATTACATAGTTCTAGTACAGCTGATAGCATTCATGGACTTACCGCATATTTCCGCATTACTCTAATATTGTACACTTGGCGTTTGCCTTGTACACACACTTACACCACCCTCTAAGCTTTTGTAAGCTTATGCACGACCGTTGCGTGCAGGTAGCGTTGGACAGCAGCAGCGCTGAGGCAGGAGTGTGGATCAGATCATTTTGGAGCCTTTTGACTATACTGTATTTCCCTTCCCGCATTGTACTTAAAAGTTTTTGTTATAGTGGATATGTGGTGTTGTTGTTTTGTGACTTGGTTATGCTTGTGGTTATGCTCCTTTAACAAAAAAAAATTCATACTGAAAATCCTCCTTGTAGGATCCCAGAATTGGAAATCTGGCGTATGGGCGTTGGAAGCCGAGAATGGGGTGTTACGGAGGCTGTTGGCGCTGGATTCGGTGATCGGAAATTTTGTGAGCCCGGTTTCCGAGTCTGGGACGTGACAATAAGCCATTTTACTATTTGATTTTCTAATATATACTCGATTAATTATATAACATGCAGTATTTACGGCTTCGGCTGAAAGATTTTTAGGGAGCTTCATACTATTTAACATTACATTTGCCATTTCTTGAAGCACTCTATTTTTTCTTTCTACTATATACTATTTTGTTGTGGTGTTTTGGGCACAAATAATTCATGTGATATGCCCTAGTCACTGCAAAACTTCTCAAAACCTCTATTCTCAAATTCGATCGCTACGGATCTTAGAGACGTGAGACTCTTTTTCAGTTTGGATACGTCTAAGTACCCTTTTTACTTCATCGAGAGTTTCTGATTTGTCTCTTAAGAAGGCTACCTAAGTATATCTGGTAAAGTCATCTACAATTACTAGTATGTACTTCTTACCACCTCGACTCTCCATTCTAGTTGGTCCAATAAGATCCATATGGAGGAGTTCAAGCAGTTTAGATGTGGCATTGGAGTCCAGCTTTTTGTGAGAACTCCTAGTTTGCTTACCAATCTAGCATTCGCCACTTATTTTATCGATTTTTTATATTTTGCGTAAGCTTCTTACTAACTCTCTTTTGCTCAATCTATATAAGTTGTGGTAGTGTACATGTCCAAGGCGTTTATGCCATAACTCGGTCTCATCGGTATGGACCATGTAGCATGATAGGTTAGATGAGCTAGAATCACTTACAATGTAGCAGTTTTCAAAAGTTCTACGACCAGTTAGTATTACTAAACCATTTTTATTTAAAATTTCGCACCCTAGGTTAGTAAATTTTATGCTCAGATTATTATCGCATATTTAAGAAATTCTTAATAAGTTGTGTTTTAACCATTCAACATATAAAACAATCTCAAATAAAGGGAGGTTAAAGAGTTGAACCGTACCATGGCCAACAATCCTGCAGTTGCTACCATCACCAAATGTGACTGAACCATCATTCATATCTTTAAGATTAGTGAACAGACCTTTGTCACCTGTCATTTGTCTGAGCATCCACTATCTAGGTACCATGTAGAATGGCTTGTAGCTTTGAAAGCAGTGTGGGCAACCAATCAGGTAACTTTTGGAACCCATTTCATTACAGTTTTGGGTTTACGAGTATAGTTGGTCTTCTTATGATTGTAGTTGATATAAGACCGACCCAATGAGTTAGATTTTAAGAGCTCCTTAAGTAAATCAATAATTTTCTCAGCTAAAGGATTATGATTCTGATTTTCGTAGTTGATATGGTTACTTCTAGGTTTTAAAGTTTGAAAAGACAGCATTTTTAAAATGATTTTGATTCAGTCTTTTCCCTTTCGAGTTTGAAGACTCCCCTTTTACAAATTTAGGTGAAGTATTCTTATGTTTAGGAGGAATACTTTTGTTGTAGCTAATCCAGATCGATCGCCACATTTTTTGGATCCAGATAAAAGTTTTTCTAACTTAGGATCTCCTTAGGCATACCTCCATGTGTCCTTTAAACTTAAAAGTGAAGAGACTTCAAGTTTTAGTTTTTCATTTTTAGATTTTAGATTTTCAATAAGGGAAGTTTTGAAATCTAAATCTCATTTAGTTTTTTCAAAATAATCTGAAATGTGGAATTTTTCTAAAACAAGAGTATCATAATTTTCTTTAAGTTTCGAAAACATTTCTTTTTGAAGTTTTAGTTTTACCGCAATTTTACAACTTTCCTTGTATAAGGCATTGTAAGCATCGTGAAGATCTTCTTCGTTTTCATGATCATTATTAAGATTTTCTTCACTAGTTGAATCATCATTATCTGAAAAAGTGAACTTGGCTAAAGTCATAATGGCTTTAACTTCATTACCCGACTCGGTTTCAGAACCTTTTGACTCAGAAGAGGCTTAAGAGTAGGAAGATTCATCCCAAGTAGCCAACATACCTTTTCTTTTAGGTTTGTCCTTTTTAGGACACTTGTTTGCTAAATGCCCATATTCATGGCATTTGTAACGTTGACTATCTTTTAAAGATTTCCATGTTTTAGATTTAGATCTTTTTTTATCATTAGATTTTTGAAAATCAACCCTCTTTTTACTTTTGAAAATCTTATAAAACTTTTTAACTAAAAGGGACATATCATCTTCAGAATTTTCAAAATCAGAATTACTACAATTTTCTTGAGAAATACTTGTAGAAGATTTAAGGGTGATTCAATTACCTTTAGGAGCTTTAAAGGTTAACTCATAAGTCTGTAAAGAGCCAACTAATTCTTTTACCCTCATATGATCCGTATCACGAAGTTCCTGGATCGTAGTCACCTTTGAATTGAACCGTTCAGGTAGCGAGCGTAGCATCTTTGCACACACTTTACTTTCTGGGATTTTATCACCGAGACCCCACATAGAGTTGACAATGTCATTTAATCTAGTATAAAAGTCCATGAAAGTTTCACTTTCTTCCAACGTATTTCCTCAAATTTGGTTGTGAAGATTTGGACTTTAGATTTTTTTTGGCAATCGTTGTTCCCTCGTGTGTCATTTCTAAAATATCCCAAGCTTGCTTTGCAGTATCACAAGATATAATTCTTTTGAATTCATTTAGTGATAGTGCGCAAGTGATTGCATTTAGTGCTTTTGCATTGGCACTACTCTCACATATTTTAAGAGAGGTCCAAGAGAAAAAAGGTGTGACTCTCATAGTTTTGGATCCATTGATACCATTCACTTCAGTGGTAGGAGGGGTCCAATCAGTCACTGTGGCTTGCCACATGCTCTCGTCCATGGATTTTAAGAAAAATCTCATCCCGGCTTTGTAATAGGAATAATTGGAGCCATCAAATGGTGGAGGCCAAGTGACTGAAAGACTATCAAAATTTGACATCTCAAATAGCTCAGATTGATTAGCTCAGGAAATTAATCCAAAAGAAATAATAATTTAAAACGAGTTATTAGCCTCTGATACCACTTGAAATGGCCGAGCTATTAAGTCTTAGAGGGTGGGGGGGGGGGGGGGGGGGGGGGGGGCAGGGTGAATAGGACTATGCCAAATTAAAAAATAACTGCAAAATTTAAATAAATTAAATACAGATAGCAATTGACAATCCCACAATGCTGAAATTAAAGTCAACCTCAAATGTGCGAGTATTGAGAGGTTGATACAGATGTTGTTCTAAGGACAACCTTGCATCATAAATACCAAGGGTTTATGGCAGGACAACCTTACTAGAACGGTTTGTGTATCAAAAACTCAAACCGATATAGAGGAATAAAGAAATAAATAATAAGGAAAGAAATCTATGCTATTACAACATTCCCACACTTGCATAAAAGAAATTACAACATTCTCCACAAATGCAAAAAGGGAAATTACAAACATCCACAAAATGAAATAGAATTCATTAAACCACAAGACCAGAATTTATAGTGGTTCGTTTGTGTATACACCAACTGTTAAACAACAACCACTCACACAATGGATATTAGCGTTCACTATGAAAATAGGTTTTTCCAGGTTCACCTAAAACCCTCACAATTGTGTCTTTCAAGTTGGCTTACACAATTCAAAAACCCCACACTCTGAGTTTTCTGGATCACCTTAGATAAACCAAAATAGAGAGATTTTTCTGGCATAATCTCAATGAAACCAAAATACATAAATTTACAATAATGTAAAATACCTGGACATTCTCCTTTAGATGCAGCCCAGAAGAACCAAATCCGAGTAGAAGTTCAACATAGAAGTTCAACGTAGAAGTTCAATGTCTAAACTCACTCGTGAAATGGTTCTAGTTTCTAAATTGATTTTAAATTAAATCACATTGGGCTAGATTGATTTGATTTTGATTCCAAGAAATAGGAATATAACAATCCCTCTTTCAAAATAAAATTGGAATGCGAAAATTCAAAATCAAATGCAAATAAAGCTAATAAAAAAGAATATTAAATGAGCACAATATAGCTTAAAAAGATCACTAAATTATCTCTCAGAGTGGCGTATTGATTTAGCTTGAATTCAATATAAAACTCTGAAATTCGTGCTCTATTTATAATAGTAGAAATCGCTTGCTCAACTGGTCCTGCAGTTAGCTCGACTGGTCGTAGGACCAACAGATTTTTGAAATTTCAAGCACAATAAGATAAGAACGTTCCACGACTGGTCGAAGGACCTGCTCAATCGGTCGAGCGGCCTCCATAACCTATCGAATCCTGTCTACGACTGGTCGTACGTGACCCAATTTAGTTGTTGGACTTTGAGTCGAGCCTGTAGGACTGGTCGAGAACGATTCAAGCACTGTTCACATGACCGGTCGAGCAATCTCCAAGACTGGTCGAGGCGTAACAAAAAATTCTAAAAATCTGTAACAAACTTAGTATTGGTTGATGAATTTCTTGGACTGGTCAAGCCTGTGCTAGGACTAGTCAAACATAGCCTAGGATTAGTATAAAATAGACTATTCACTTATAAAATAACCTAATTGAATTATGTATTCAAAATGACCTACCCTAAGGTTAATCTAGGGTCATTTATACCTTATTAGTGATGTATGAACATTAAATCTTCTTTTTCTTCAATTGATAGTTATTCTTTGAACTTCACGAAGCTTGAGATCTTGTCATGTGATGAAGCTTGAACTTGAGACTTCTAAAGCTTGACATTGACTAACATTAAAGCTTGAACTTGAGATTTAAAGACTAGGAAGGTTATCTTGACTTGTACTAAGCTTTGAAACTTTTGAACCTTGAAGCTTGAAAGATTGAATTCAGACTTGATGTTGTACTTCAACATGAACAAGTACACTTGCCTTTGAAGTCCTTGAACTAAAGACTAAAGGCCATTGTCCTTGAGAGATGCACAGTCTTCATTGTGTTGATGAACCATAACACTTACAATCCTCTGACCCTCTAGAGACGTGCCTGGCCCAGTCCTATGATTTTGATGATGACATGATTAAGGAGACAGGGGCCATGCTTGATACTATGTTGGTACTTGAAGTTAACCGGTGGAGGCCACAATTTGAAGAATTGTCCCAAACTGATGTAGTGCCTCTACCGTCTAACCTCAAGGCACCAAAGCTTGACCTAAAACCTTTGCCCTCTGATTTGAAATATGTCTACTTAGGTCACGATGAGACATACCAAGTGGTAATTTCTTCCCACCTTGAGCAAGAACAGGAGAGTATGCTCATCTCTACTCTCATTGAGCACAAAGGAGCCCTAGGATGGTCGATTGCGGACCTCAATGAAATTGACCCTTTGATTTGTACTCACCGCATTTATCTTGAGGAAAATGTGAAGACCTCACGACAACCACAACGTAGACTAAATCCAAATATGAAGAAAGTGGTTAAGGCCAAGGTTCTAGAACTATTAGATGTGGGTATCATATACCCTATATCCGATAGTCAATGGGTGAGTCTAACTCAGCTGGTTCCTAAGAAGTCTGGAATCACCATTGTAGCCAATGCTAATAATGAACTCGTGCCAAGTAGAGTTACTGGTTGGAAAATGTGTATTGACTACAGGAAATTGAATACCGCCACGAGGAAGGACCACTTCCCTTTGCCCTTCATTGATCAAATCTTGGAAAGGCTAGCTAATCACTCATACTATTGTTTCCTTGACGGGTATTCGGGCTACAACCAAATAGAGATAGCCCCTGAAGATCAAGAAAAGACCACGTTCACATGTCCTTTTGGCACCTTGCTTACCGAAGGATGCCATTTGGACTGTGTAATGCCCCCGCCACCTTTCAGCGATGTATGATGAGTATTTTTTTAACATGGTGGGGCAATATTTAGAGGTCTTCATGGACAACTTCTCAGTCTTTGGTCCATTCTTCAGCGAATGTTTGAAAAATTTTAAAAATGTGCTGAAGCGATGTGAGGAAAAGAACTTGGTACTCAATTGGGAGAAGTACCATTTCATGGTGTTTAAGGGAATTGTCCTTTGACATATCATCTCGTCCAAGGGAATTGGAGTAGATAAGGCTAAAATTGATCTTATCTCTAACCTACCTCCCCCCAAGAGCATACGAGACGTGCAATCCTTCTTAGACACGCCGGTTTTTATTGGCGATTCTTAAAGGACTTTACTCACCTCTCTTGTCCTTTATGTAATCTACTTCAAAAGGATGCACCATACGAGTGGATTGAGCAATGCCAGGAAGCTTTTACTAAGCTTAAGGGCATGTTAACCACTCCACCTATCATTCAGCCACCTAACTAGAGACTTCATTTTGAACTTATGTGCGACATGTCTGACTATGCTCTTAGGGCGGTTTTAGGCCAGAAAAAAGAAAAGAAGCCCTATGTTATTCATTATACAAGTAGAACTCTAAATCCTACCTAAGTGAACTACTCTACTATGGAAAATGAACTCTTAACCGTAGTGTTCACTTTGGACAAATTTAGGTCCTACTTGATTGGATCCGAGATCGTCATTTATATAGATCATGCGACACTCAAGTATCTTCTTTCTAAGAATGATGTTAAGCCCTGCCTGATAAGATGAATCCTCTTCCTCTAAGAATTTGATTTGGAAATAAAAGATAAAAATGGAGTAGAGAACGTAGTGGCTGACCATCGTTCCAGCCTTGATCTCTTGATTCCCTTGAGATGACACATATAAATGACATGTTCCCTGATGAACAATTGTTCAAAGTCTCTCATTCACCTTGGTTTGCTGATATTGCTAATTATTTTGCCACAGGTTTCACACCGACACATTGGACTGCACAAGATAAGAAAAAATTCTTTATCGAGATTCGTAAGTTTTTCTAGGATGATCCATATTTGTTTAAATACTGCCCAGACCAAATCTTAAGGAGATGTATGCCATAAAATGAACATCAAAGTGTCATCTCCTTCTGTCACTCTCAAGCCTATGGTTGTCACTTTTTTGCTAAAAAGACCATGACCAAGATTATACAGTGTGGCTTTTACTAGCCCACTATATTTAGGGACACTAATGAGTTTTGTAAACCTTGTAGCATTGTCAGAAGTTGGGAGCATTGTCCCATTGAAATATAATGCCGCTTAACCCCATTCTGATCATTGAAGCATTTGATTACTGGGGCATTGATTTTATGGAACCATTCCCCGAATCTTTTGGAAATTTATATATTTTGCTTGTTGTAGACTATGTCACTAAATGGGTCGAAGCGATTCCTTGCCGAAACAATGACCATCAAACGGTCATTAAATTCTTAAAAGAAAACATCCTTTCCCGGTACGGAACACCTCGAGCCATCATTAGTGATGGAGGCTCACATTTTTATAACAGGCCATTCACGAATTTAATAAAAAAAATATAGCATCTCTCACAAGGTGAGCACTCCATACCACCCATAAACAAGTGGGCAAGCTGAGATTTCTAATAGGGAATTAAACATATCTTGGAAAACATGGTTAGCCCTGACCACAAGGATTGGTCAATCCGATTGACCAATGCCTTATGGGCTTACTGTACCACATTTAAGACCCCTATTGGGATGTCTTCCTTTAGACTTGTCTATGGGAAGGCTTACCACTTACCTGTGGAGTTGGAACTAGAGCCTACTGGGCGATCGAAATTTTGAATTTCAATCTGGACAACGCTGTCTCGCTACAAAAACTTCAATTGAATGAACTCAAAGAAATCCAGAATGATGTGTACGAGAACTCGAGAATTTACAAGGACAAGATGAAGGTGTTTCATGACCAACACATTATTTGAAAATCATTCACACCAGGTCAAAAGGTCCTCTTGTACAATTCTCGATTACATCTCTTTCGGGTAAACTCCGATCTCGTTGTACCGACCCTTTTAATGTTTATCCTCATGGGGCTGTCGAGATTCAAAATCCAAACAATGGCAATGAGTTTAAAGAAACATCGATTAAATCCATTTGTTGAGAAATTTGATTCAGAGGACATGTCCATAACTCTGAATGATCTTGTTTATCAGGATTGATCTCCTAGTCTGACGGAGGTGTAGTTAGGTTTATTGGTTTCTACCATTTTAGGATAGTCGACTTTATGATGCTTAGGATAGTTTGCTTCTGCTATTTTAGGATAAATTGTTTTGGGTTGATAAACTCTTGTGCTAACCCACCTTCATGCTGAGATCCTTTGGAAAAAGCTGCAAAATCTCTTCATCAGGTACTATCTTTCCATCACTTCTCTTTCAACTATGTTGTCTCTTTTTCAGATCATGCTTATTTCTTTTACATTGAGGATTATGTAGATTTTAGATTGGGGATGGGAGATTAGGTAAACTAATCAGTGTTTTCTCAATTTTGAGCAAAATTTGTAAATTTTTTGAAAATTTTTCAATGTTTATCTATTTGGAAAGCGATAAGTTGTGTATTTAAGACTGTTTTGAGTATGATGATATGATAGAAATCGAATTTTGAATTGTTAGATTTGGAGCAACTAAGTAACTTATCACTTATGGTCCTTACATTTAATTGATTAAGAGTAAGTTCGAATATTATGTTATTCAAATTGTTTTCTATGAATAGTAATATAATTTTTGATTGTTAATATGATGATCATTGAAAGATATTGAGAACCGAGTCTGGAGAATTTTATCCACCTTAAAAGAAGAAAGAACCAGTTAAAAAGTAGGACATCGACAAGGAAGTCATAAATAATGAAAAATGACAACATCTTTTGAGGGGAATGAAAATGTCTTTGAAAAGAACGTAATGTCTAAAGAAGAGGAATAAATACAAATGACCGTTGGTATAAAATTAAAAATTGGAAAAAGAAGGAAAATGGGATAAGTTCGGAATCAGTACTTGGGTTTTCAACCAATCTTGAAGTGATGAGCATGACTAACATTACGAAAAGATAGTATTTTCACTGAGAACGTTGAAAAACTTGATATGTGAACTATGCTCTGACCTAATGGATAAAGGATTTATTTGATCGGTTGCTTATGTGGTTCGGCTCCAGGTTTTCAAAAACTCACTTTCTCATCTTAAGTCTACTCATGCATACTTAATACACAAAAGATTGTTTTCTGAAAAAGGTTGAACATTGCGCATTAAACTTATTTTTCGCATACTTTGCTCGGGACTAGGAAAATGTTGGTTGGGGATTGTGCTGAGGGTCAAATATTGCATATTGGACCCCAGTTATTCCTTGGTTTTATGAACATGATAATGCTTAATGTTCTATTTTAATCATGTTTGTGGTGTAAGGTGAATTTAAGAGCTTAGATTAAAAAGGATGTTAAAAGCATGGATTTAATGCTCAAGAATCACCAAGACCAAGAATGAAGAATGCACATACTGAAGATCCAAGAAAATCAAGTCAAGAATGAAGAAAATCGGACTTTTGAAGTGAATTTGTGTGATCCTCGACCAGTCCTGGCTCCAGCTCTACTAGTCCTGCATACGCTTGACCAGTCCTGTCTTGACCAGTTGAGCTGCCTCGACTCGAACTCTAGTAACTAAAATCGCTAAAATCAAGTCATCCTCGACCAGTCGAAGGAAACTCTCGACCAGTCTTGGGTTACGCAGACAACACACAAAGTGCGGAAATTTGAAGTGGTTTCTGAAAATTTCCAACTCGGTGTGAAGGTCTAAGGCCTAAAACTATAAATAGGGGGTCCCTAGGGCACCCCTAAGCATATAGGGTTTGAGGAGTGTAGCTGTAACATCCCGAATTTTTGCCAACCTGGAATTAGACGTCCTTAGGCGATGGGTCAATCCTAACACAGGGTTAACTTCCCAAACACTCAATTAAAGCCTCAAATCCCTTTTTAAACCATTTTCTTCACAAATCCCACCCTTCACTACCTTGTGCTTTCAATTTTTCAAAGCACTTTCGCCCTAAACACTAACTTAAACTAGCTAAGTAGTATAACTTGGATCACTTTATATACAAACTACAAAGGCCCAGGTATCACCTCAGACAGAAATCTTACAGGACTAAACCCTTTAGAAATTAAGTGAGATTTAGCTAGTGTTAAACTAGAGTGCCTGTGAAATTAGCACCAATCGCTTTAAATACAATCTGCAAGACCCAAAACTTGTAGAATCATTGACTCTAGGTTACCATAAAGTTTAGGATCAAACTCATTACCCGGCTACTCTCGGGAATGACTTGAAACTTCGTATTAGGTCTAGACTGCACATCGAAAGTCCGATTAACACGAAGTTAAGGAACTAGGACTGCCTCACTGGGCTTGACAACCACCTCAAAAATCAGGTCCAGTCGATGTCCCACGGCCATTCGTTTGGATCCGGAACGAGGGAGTGTGAAAAACACTATTCCCTTTACAAAATAAATATCTGGAATAGTGATCTGGCACAATTCGTTTGCGCATCAGTATTAAGCAACCAGACTGTCAGAATCAGACCAAATTACACCCTCGGATCAGGAAAAATTTCAGGAACATTTACATGCACTTGAAATTTCGGATCATGGCCCACTGACCGTTGAACTGAAAGTGGTCCGCCACGTGCGATCTGAGAATCCGATCGAGTCGAAAACGTAATCCCACGTAGATCCATGTGTGGAGAGCTTAAGTCTGACGTTTGGCTCAAGGAGGGCCACCAGAACCCCTCTTTTGAGCTGGAAAAGTGCCGAAATACCTATAATAGTCGTACCCCTTGAACAGGAGTCTATTTCGGTGAGTTTTAAGACTATATAAGGACCTTAAACCCTCTCTCATGGCAGCCATACGAATTTGAGATTTGAGAGAGGGAAAAGGAAGAGAAAGTGTGGGAGTTGTGGGAAGATCTCCCCGCCGCTCTACCCTGCTGCTATCGGTGCTTAACCACCTCATTCTTGTCATTTTTCCAGCGTTTCCGGTGTCATTTCTAGGTAATAAACCCTAACCCTAACCTGTTTGGGAGATTTGATAGTTGTAGGTTATGAAATAGCTAACCTATTTCCTTCTCTAGGTTGCCTAGTTGCCGTATACGGAAGCTAGACAAACCTAACGATTCCGTTGCGATTCTACGACAAAAGGTGCGGACTTTAGGTGTATAGGTTATGGTTTTTAACGCTTTCAATGTCAGATAATGATAGATTCATGATCTGCACGCAATTGCACATGTACAAAGTGCTTTCTGTTATCTGTTTCGATTAAAGATGTAGATTATGAAATTTTACATATTCTAGGTATTTGTAGAAAATACCGTATACGTATAAATTTTGTAAATGTGTTTGACATGATTAATTGTTGTATGAATATATGATATATGGATAAAATACTAATTTGGCGAAAGGATTCGTCCAAATACATGTTCACTAATATACACCATGTATGTAGAAATACTGTATTGTAGAAGGTACCGTATACGATGTATATGGAGATGTGTTTGCCATGATTATTTGTTGTATAAATATATTATACATGCGTAAATTACTAGTTTGGCGAAAGGGTTCGCCCTAATACAGGTTTGCTAACATACACTATGTATGTTGGAATAGTGCATTCTAAGTGTTTGTTGAAATGACTAAGTAAATATGGATTTATGATTTATGTTTGTCATGTGTATTGAATGTAAGAACATGATTGAAATGTACTAGTCAACCCCTTGACGAAAGGATTTGCCCTAAATCACGCCACGTTCAATACACTACATATGTTAAAGTGTGTAGTCCAAGTGTTTGTGGAAATGACTGAATGAATATAGAACTTGGACCTATGCTTGCCATGACTATCCGTCGTGGGGGCACGCATGTTATATTTGGGGTAGCTCCCTATTAGAAGGATTTGGCCTAATACCTATGTGATCAACATATGTCATGTATGTGATGTATGTAGTTCAAGTGTTTCTTGAAATGTCTGAATGAGTAGTAGTTAGCAAATTGTAATGTATAAGGGTGTTGAGATATGATTCTCAACCTCTTTTAACTATGTGTATGATCTCCTTTGATAGTTGTGTGATTAGGAATTGAACATGTACAAACTCATGCTTGTGTTGTGATTCATAACATGCTCAACTGCTTTATGATTTTAACTATGTAATGCATGTGTTTAAATTTATATTTACGTTGTATAATCCGTCATGGGTGATGGGGGAGCGGAGCAACGAGTGCGTGCAACAGCCCTGGCAGCCCTAAACGGATAATACCAGACCTTGATTGTATGAGTTCAATCTTGATCCATTACTGCTTTATCTATCTGCAATTGATTGTGTTTGAGGCTATGATTATAGTCCAGGCAATCGGTAACGAGATTGAATTCGTGGCTGAGATTCATTTGCCACGTGGGATGTGTTCGACGAACTCGAGTCGTGCGTTGCCTGTCGGCAGTGGTTAGGCCACACGAAGTTTTTTATGCACTTCATGTCGTGCAACTCAACGGGCGATCGTGCTAGTCGAGCTCATCAAATAACCTGATCTGCCTTATGCATGTTCACCCTGTTTGGACGCTACTGCTTGAACCTAGGGTACCAAACTTACCAGTGAAACCCCTTTTAACCATGGTACCTCGATCCGCTAAGACGCATGAGACGGGTATGGTGGTATGGGACACCGTGGTCGAGCTGTTGGCCTACGCTGGGGCCATGTGCCTCCCCGTAGTGACCATTGCGCAACCAAACTCGTGAGCCGAATACGGTGGTATGGGACACTGTATTCGAGCTGTCGATACTTACGGCGAGAGCCGAGTACGGTGAGACCTGTACTCGTGCTGACGGGCGACGAGTCCTCTGTAGTATCTTCGAGTATACTCTGAGGTCTGTGATTGGCGACGAGCCCTTCACAGCAACTAGAGTATGAGTTGAGACGAGTACGGTGAGACCTGTATTCGAGCTGACGGCCAGCGATTGAGCCGAGTACGGTGAGACCTGTACTCGAGCTGACGGTCAGCAATTGAGCCGCATATGGTGAGATCTGTATCCGTGCTGACGGGTGACGAGCCCTTTGTGATGCCTTCGCTATGCCTCTCAAACCATAATATCGTATGAGATCAACTAGGATTGACGACCCTAGAATGGATCATGTTTGGGAATGATACAAGGGAGGTACCTTAGTTTCCCAATACTGCTGTTTGAAACGGACTAATAACAATTCGAAAATCATGCGCATCATTGCACCGCATGTGCCTAGTAGATGTGGAGCACTGAGGGAGTTATGCATTCGTGAACGTAAGATGATGTCGCATGAGGGTGGTTTGGCAAGGGCATACATCATGTCATTTCATACTTGCATTAAATAAGAATAGTTAGAATTATTTGATTGTACTGCTTTATCATTACTGCTTGACTGAGTTGATAACATGTTAACCTATGCTTTACTGTTCTGCTGAGTTGATCACTCACTCCCACGTTACGGGACGGTGTTGTACACACCAACCAGATTTGTTGAGTTTCAGGTGATGGCGATGCTTGTGAAGTAGAGCCGGACTACTTCTATGATGATAGGAGGAGTTCTCCTATCTGTATCTCTCTGGCAGGTCAATGAAGACCTGATATTGTATTGACGGGGCTATGGTACTTGGGATAAGAGACATTACACTTCCTCACATTTGGTATATTTTAAAACTGTACTTGTAATTATTTAACCTGGTAATGTTATCACACTCTGGAGACTCATCATAGTTTATATATTTTATCTATCTATCACAGTCTTCCGCTTGCAAATTTAACTGTCTCTGGAGTATGATATGTTGTTTTGGCTTAATCTCACTCATGTTCAATGCACGAATATAGTCAACATTCAATCATCATTCATTTTGTTGCATAAGTGATGTTCTGGAACTCGGGAGTTGAGTTTATGCTCGACCCCCGATTTTCAGGGCGTTACAAGATGGTATCAGAGCATGATTTAGATTAAACCGGACCTGGGTTATGGTCACATGACGCACACTGACGCACTCTTACTTAGGAGGGAGCGACGGAACATAAAAACAGTCATAGGTATTCCGATTCCGCCAATCGGCGAAGTTCACTAAAGTCGAACGCCGAAATCATGTCCGTATTCAACCATGGTCGCATGGGTCGACCTTAAAACATTCCTAGGTCGTCTAGTAAAGAGTATAGATTACCCCAACCGTTGGATATAAATAGAATACAGGATAAATGTGATGAGGATAACTACTCCGAATCCTCGGAGCTTCTCTGGACTCCTCACAGAGACCTCTCAAATCCACGAGGAAAGAAGCAAAATATATATATATATATATATATATATATATATATATATATATATATATATATATATATATATATAAATTCTAATAAATTCAAAATTGATTAATTAATGAATAAAGAATAAGTTCACTACCCTTTTAAATCGGGATACCAAGTAATGGGAAAGAAATCAGAAATGAACTACAACTAAAACTCCTAGAATTCGCGACTTACTAGGGTCGTGATGTGTACTAGTGCGCAAGGTTTTCAGTTAAAAATAGTAAGTGTCCTATTTGGCTTCACCAAACCGTCCTCCTAATTATTCTAAGTTCTTTGCGCGATGAGCGCAACTCCTATAACCCAACAGATGAAGAGTAATTAAACTAAAACTACCATTTTTAGCAAAATGAAATTGAAACGGGGAAATTACCGTCAATAGGAGGGTTTTCTCGCAATTCTGGGCTGTGTAACCCAGTAACACTGGGTTGGTTGGCTTCATTAGCTCGTTCTACCCCAAATTCATATATTTTACGTCAAATAACTCATTCCAGATTGTGAGTTACGTTCGATTATTCCGAAACTACCCGAAATGGAGCGAATCGGGATCGGGGGGCCAAACGGAACACTTCCGAAGGGATCCAAGGTGGGACCCAGGGATTTTTGGGGCCCAGGGGACTGGAGGATCACAACCATGGAGCCCCTTTTCCAAAAATCCAAGAAATTTTGGCGAGGCCCTCGCCGGTTCGGCGAGGCCTCGCCGACTTTTTGGTTGGGCCGGGCCCGCGGCTCGGGCCGACCAAGTTTGGGGGTTGTGGGACCCCCCTGATGTATGTCCCCTCCATCGAAAACCCTCCCAAGCACCACTTCCTTCACAAACCTCCCCTCCAAGCCATTTTCTCTCTCCAAACCGGCTGTTTCTCTTCAAAACCGCCCTTCCGATCGTCCTATCTGTTGATTTCGACCACAACCCATCCATTCTCATCATCCACAGCAGCCCTCCTCTCCTTTCCCTCTTCGTTTCTCTCATTTAGACCCCCCACACGCCCATTGGAACTCAAAACTCGTGGGAGCTTCCTCACCCACCTGTTCTCTCCATTTTCCTTCGTAAACCCCTCTCTTTGGGGCCCCTGCAATACCTGTTGAGCTTCCAATCCGTGGAGACCCAATGATCCCAGCCCTTTTCTCCCTTTCCTTCATTTTTCCATGACTTTATTCGAGGACAATAGAGCCCTTTCAGCCAACTACATTAGGTGAGTTTAAGGTGGATAGAATTGTATAAGTAATAATAAATGTACGTGTAGGGTACGGTTCCTAGATTGGTGTATCCAATGTTTTCCAATACCATGTTTGGAGTGTGTGTAATTAAAAGTAAAAATTTGAAATTCCCTCTTCAAGTACACTTAGAAATTCATTATCCTGGGATTTGGAAATCCCATCTCACACTTTCCGACACAAGGCTCATTTTTCAAAGCCTATACCATTAATTTTAATCCCCTCCCACCCTCCTACCAAACAACCCACTCCCAATCCTGAGGTAGGATTAGTGATGCAGTCCCATTTAATACAACTTAAGACCACTGGCCAAATAGTGTTGAACTGATAAAGTCCCTTGATATACATTAACCCACCACCCTCTGATAACTTAAGCTTTTAGAGTAAATGGTTGTTTGACAAATATGACCCTCAGAGTTTTGGACCTAGGGCGGTACTCCTAGTTTTTGACAGACCCGACCGTATAGGAAATCCAACAAATTAATAATGTAAACCCCAGGATCTTCTTAGCTAGTATGAGCATATGTGAAATGTTCGAGCGTCAAGTATAGACAACTCAATTCCAATTAGGCAACTTTGACCCTAAGTGATAAAATCCTTTCTTGTATTAGAAAAGAACTAAAATCATCTAGTATATAAACTTAGTCTTTGGATTATAACTATTGATTGGTTATACTAAGGAATGTAGATAAATTAGTTAGTTGACTTGATTAGGTTGGAGCGAGACCCCGTTCCTTCATTAAATCCCCTTAGTACAAATAGGCTTCTTGTTGTTAGGAGGCTTGTTTGATTAGTAACTGGTCACGCTCATGGGAAACTTCTATATCCCTTGGATTTAATGATAGGTCAAATCAATACGACCCTTAGAATTGCCTCCTCAAGGACTTAGTACTATCGGGGACACGGAGTAGAGAAACTATCTATAAGCGAGGTATTCGCGGTTTGAATCGACTTCTTAATCCTGGTTGTGACTAATGAACTCTATGCTCTGATCAAGAAGAAGGTCAGGATCAACTAGGATTAAGGACTGATACGACGATTTTCTGTCTTGGCTAGGCAGGAGGTCCATGTATCCGACTCAGACCCACTACGCAACTTTCTTCCGTGTTGGCCGAACCACTTGCAACCAAAAGTTTATAACTTCGTCTTTGAAGAGTATTAGGAGTATATAGTCGATAGAGACTTTGTCTTTTAGGCCCAAGGAATTACCCAAATGGGCAACAAATAGTTAGGAATTAGGTCCCAAGTCGCATGCCATGTCGGCATACATATTATGTTTATGACCGTAGAAAGATAGCATGCCTATTAAACTAGACATGATTAAATAGGATAAGTCTGGGCCGCGATAAAACCCCTTGGTAGGATTAGGCATCTTGCCACAAACTCACATCCACCCTTGGAATCTACCACAACACCCATCCGTGATAGCCCCTTTCTATAATCCTAGGTACCAAGACAGATATAGTGGGAGACCGCATTTCATTTCATGTCAAGGATAAGTCTTAAATTACACCCTGTTCCGACATACGGATCAGAACATAGCTCTTGAGCCTTGAGGGTGAAAATAAAATTTTAAGGGGGGTAGAACATGATGAACCTGCTCTAGTTAGGTCACCTAATACACCTCTTTTACCTGGGTGGCACAGCGGAAACATGGTGGACCCTACCCCACTGGCCCAGGATCGAAACGGTGCTCGTTGAGTGCGAACATTATAGAAGCCCTAGCAAGTTCTACTATAAGGAACCGTTTTAGGATGATCTAGTACGATCTGATTCACCATTTCCTTTGACATAGATAATAACGATGACTCTCTTAGACTAAGACCTAAAGGGCAACCTTAGAAATAGACAATTTTAACCTTCCTGTGGTGGACATTCCCTACGTTTCTAGAGTGATAGGACTACGGAGTTATTGACATCTACAACTGTGAAGTTTTCGCGGCTTGACCCAATTCCCAATCCTGGGTGACTATCGATGGACTCTCTGCTGACGAGCGGACGACCAGGATCCACCAGGATTCGGAAGGGATACGATGAGCTTCCTACCCTGGCCCGGTAGATGATCGATGTATCAGGATCGAGCCCACTATTACCGTCTCTCCGTGTTGGTCAAACAATGAAAACAGCTATCTTACTCTAAATTGTTGGAAATTGTCGTCGAGACTCCAAATAGGTAAAGAAATAAATGGTAGCAAACCATCAGGGTATGAGAAATGGATAAAGAATTAAGTTTTAAGGGGGGTAGACTAAAATGAACCAGCTAGTATATACCCTACCACGCGTAGAAACTTGGAATCAATAAGTCTTAGGCAAATGAAATAATAGAAATCTTCCCTTATTACCCTTAGCCAATTTCGGGGACGAAATTTTGTTTTAAGGGGGCTAGATTGTAACATCCCGGATTTTTGCCAACGTGCAATTAGACGTCCTTAGGCGATGGGTCAATCCTAACACAGGTTTAACTTCCCAAACGCTCAATTAAAGCCTCAAATCCCTTTTTAAACCATTTTCTTCACAAATCCCACCCTTCACTACCTTGTGCTTTCAATTTTTCAAAGCACTTTCGCCCTAGACACTAACTTAAACTAGCTAAGTAGTATAACTTGGATCACTTTATATACAAACTACAAAGGCCCAGGTACCACCTCAGACAGAAATCTTACAGGACTAAACCCTTTACAAATTAAGTGAGATTTAGCTAGTGTTAAACTAGAGTGCCTGTGAAATTAGCACCAATTGCTTTAAATACAATCTGCAAGACCCAAAACTTGTAGAATCATTGACTCTAGGTTACCCTAAAGTTTAGGATCAAACTCATTACCCGGCTACTCTCGGGAATGACTTGAAACTTCGTATTAGGTCTAGACCGCACATCGGAAGTCCGATTAACACGAAGTTTAGGAACTAGGACCGCCTCACTGGACTTGACAACCACCTCAAAAATCAGGTCCAGTCGATGTCCCACGGCCATTCGTTTGGATCCGGAGCGAGGGAGTGTGAAAAACACTATTCCCTTTACAAAATAAATACCTGGAATAGTGATCTGGCACCATTCGTTTGCGCATCAGTATTAAGCAACCAGACCGTCAGAATCAGACCAAATTACACCCTCGGATCAGGAAAAATTTCAGGAACATTTAAATATACTTGGAATTTTGGATCATGGCCCACTGACCGTTGAACTGAAAGTGGTCCGCCACGTGCGATCTGGGAATCCGATCGAGTCGAAAATGTAATCCCACGTAGATCCATGTGTGGAGAGCTTAAGTCTGACGTTTGGCTCAAGGAGGGCCACCAGAACCCCTCTTTTGAGCTGAAAAAGTGTCAAAATACCTATAATAGTCGTACCCCTTGAACAGGAGTCTATTTCGGTGAGTTTTGAGACTATATAAGGACCTTAAACCCTCTCTCATGGCAGCCATACGAATTTGAGATTTGAGAGAGGGAAAAGGAAGAGAAAGTGTGGGAGTTGTGGGAAAATCTCCCCGCCGCTCTACCCTGCTGCTATCGGTGCTTAACCACCTCATTTTTGTCATTTTCCCGGCGTTTCCGGTGTCATTTCTAGGTAATAAACCCTAACCCTAACCTGTTTGGGGGATTTGATAGTTGTAGGTTATGAAATAGCTAACCTATTTCCTTCCCTAGGTTGCCTAGTTGCCGTATACGGAAGCTAGACAAACCTAACGATTCCGTTGCGATTCTACGACAAAAGGTGCGGACTTTAGGTGTATAGGTTATGGTTTTTAATGCTTTAATGTCAGATAATGATAGATTCATGATCTGCACGCAATTGCACATGTACAAAGTGCTTTCTGTTTTCTCTTTCGATTAAAGATGTAGATTATGAAATTTTACATATTCTAGGTATTAGTAGAAAATACCGTATACGTATAAATTTTGGAAATGTGTTTGACATGATTAATTATTGTATGAATATATGATATATGGATAAAATACTAATTTGGCGAAAGGATTCGTCCAAATACATGTTCTACTAATATACACCATGTATGTAGAAATACTGTACTGTAGAAGGTACCGTATACGTATGTATTTGGAGATGTGTTTGCCATGATTATTTGTTGTATAAATATATTATACACGTGTAAATTACTAGTTTGGCGAAAGGGTTTGCCCTAATACAGGTTTGCTAACATACACTATGTATGTTGGAATAGTGTATTCTAAGTGTTTGTTGAAATGACTAAGTAAATATGAATTTATGATTTATGTTTGTCATGTGTATTGAATGTAAGAACATGATTGAAATGTACTAGTCAACCCCTTGACGAAAGGATTTGCCCTAAATCACGTCACGGTCAATACACTACATATGTTAAAGTGTGTAGTCCAAGTGTTTGTGGAAATGACTGAATGAATATAGAACTTGGACCTATGCTTGCCATGACTATCCGTCGTGGGGGCACGCGTGTTATATTTGGGGTAGCTCCCTAGTAGAAGGATTTGGCCTAATACCTATGTGATCAACATATGTCATGTATGTGATGTATGTAGTTCAAGTGTTTCTTGAAATGTCTGAATGAGTAGTAGTTAGCAAATTGTAATGTATAAGGGTGTTGAGATATGATTCTCAACCTATTTTAACTATGTGTATGATCTCCTTTGATAGTTGTGTGATTAGGAATTGAACATGTACAAACTCATGCTTGTGTTGTGATTCATAACATGCCCAACTGCTTTATGATTTTAACTATGTAATGCATATGTTTAAATTTATATTTACGTTGTATGATCCGTCATGGGTGATGGGGGAGCGGAGCAACGAGTGCGTGCAACAGCCCTGGCAGCCCTAAACGGATAATACTAGACCTTGATTGTATGAGTTGAATTTTGATCCATTACTGCTTTATCTATCTGCAATTGATTGTGTTTGGGGCTATGATTATAGTCCAGGCAATCGGTAACGGGATTGAATTCGTGGCTGAGATTCATTTGCCACGTGGGATGTGTTCGACGAACTCGAGTCGTGCATTGTCTGTCGGCAGTGGTTAGGCCACACGAAGTTGTTTATGCACTTCATGTCGTGCAGCTCAACGGGCGATCGTGCTAGTCGAGCTCGTTAAATAACCCGATCTGCCTTATGCATGTTCACCCTGTTTGGACGCTACTACTTGAACCTAGGGTACCAAACTTACCAGTGAAACCCCTTTTAACCATGGTACCTCGATCCGCTATGACGCATGAACCGGGCATGGTGGTATGGGACACCGTGGTCGAGATGTCGGCCTACGCTGGGGCCATGTGCCTCCCCGTAGTGACATTGCGCAACCAAACTCGTGAGCCGAATACGGTGGTATGGGACACTGTATTCGAGCTGTCGATACTTACGGCGAGAGCCGAGTACGGTGAGACCTGTACTCGTGCTGACGGGCGACGAGTCCTCTGTAGTATCTTCGAGTATACTCCAAGGTCTATGATTGGCGACGAGCGCTTCACAGCAACTAGAGTATGAGTTGAGCCGAGTACGGTGAGACCTGTATTCGAGCTGACGGCCAGCGATTGAGCCGAGTATGGTGAGACCTGTACTCGAGCTGACGGTCAACAATTGAGCCGCATACGGTGAGATCTGTATCCGTGCTGACGGGTGACGAGCCCTTTGTGATGCCTTCGCTATGCCTCTTAAAACATAATATCGTATGAGATTAACTAGGATTGACGACCCTAGAATGGATCATGTTTGGGAATGATATAAGGGATGTACCTTAGTTTCCCAATACTGCTGTTTGAAACGGACTAATTGAAATGGCCAAGCTATATGTCCTAGAGGGGGGGTGAATAGGACAATGCCAAATAAAAACTTATAATAGCGGAATTAAAGAAAGTATGATAGCCAATGAACTAATTAAATAAATTGCAATGCAGAAATGAAATGCAACCTCAAACTATTGAATTTGAGAGGTTGATACAAACGTTGTTCTAAGGACAACCTTTCACCAAAAACCCAATGTTTATGGTAGGAAAACCTTATGTCTAGAAATGTCTTTGTATCAAATTCTCAAATCAAAGAGGAATAAAGAAATAAATACAAACTGCACTGAATAAATTGATTTTACAAATGTCTTATTCTAGGGACAGCCATACACCATAAAAATGGCAGGGCAACCTTGCTGGAACAATTTTGGAATTTAAAGCTTGAATCAAATAAAAGGAATTGCTGGAAATAAATCACTAAATTGTTACAACATTCCCACACTTGCTTGAAATTTCAAACTGTTACAACATTCACATCCACAAGGAAAATAGAACTGAATGATAAAAGATAAGGAATTAAATAACCATTCAATCCACAAGACAAGAAGTTATAGTGGTTCGCCTGTGTGTTCACCAACTGTTCTAAAACAGCCACACAGAATGCTACTCAACTCCTAATATCCTCACACAGGGGATATTAGCGTTCTCTAATAAAACTGGTTTTCACAGGTTCACCAAAAACCTTCACAATTGTGTCTTTATCACTTGGGCTTACACAATTCAAAAAACCCCACAATCTGAGTTTTCTGGCTCTCCTCAGATAACCATACACATAGAGATTTTTCTGGCAAATCTCATACAAAACCAAAATAGAAATTACAGGAATTGTAGAATACCTGGATCTTATCCTTTTGCAGTAGCCCGGAAGAACCGATCAGAGTAGAGATGATAGTTCAATGTCCAATACTCAAATTATTGAGGTTCTAAGTTCTAATTGATTTTAAATGAAATCACAAAGGGCTAGCTCTATTTGATTTTAATTCCAAGAAGAAGGAATACACGATTTCCCCTTTTCAAATATGATTGGAATTTAGAATAAAATCAAATGCAAAAAGCTAACAAAAGGAATTAGAATGAAGCGCAAATTAGCTTAAAATTAAACACGACTTATCTCAGAGTGGAGCCTTGCTTTGATAGATTTTTCGATGTATAAACTCTGAAATTCGTGTGCTATTTATAGCTACAGAAATTCGTCTTCGACTGGTCTAGGAGTTCCCACGACTGGTCTTAGGAGAAACAGATTTTTGAATTTCTGCGCGGAATCAGGAAAACCGATGTTCGACTGGTCGTAGGCAGTCCACGACTGGTCGAAGGTCGTCCACGACCGGTCAAGACCCCTTCTCGACTGGTCGAGCGACAGTGAATTTAGTCGCTGGAGTTTGAATCGAGGCTCCACGACTGGTCGAGGTTCGAGTCGAGGACATCCCACGACCGGTCGAGCAGACTCCAAGACTGATCGTGAGCGAACCAGAAAATCCGATAAAATTGAACAAGTCCAAGACTGGCCTAGGAAATTCTTAGACAGGTCGAGCCAGTGCTAGGACTGGTCGAACCAGACCCAGGACTGGTCTAAGAGCAGATCAAAAACATGTTTAAATACATTTGAATAATGTATCCAAAATGACCTACCCTAAGGTCAAAGACTATGGTCTATCAAACCTGAATAATGAAGTATGGACATTGAACTTTACTTCATTCAACGAATGATAAATCTTTTAGTACTTGAAGCCTGAAGTACGAGTTTTGAGTTTGCTTTTGAGCTTCACAACTTCACACACTGCTTGTATCTTGAACTTGAATAACCTTTGCGTGAATAAAGAATACTGTGTCTTCTTTATATCTTCTTCTTTATATCTTCTTCTTTATATCTTCTTCTTTATATCTTCGAAATGTACCTTGAAGCCGCTTGAAGAGTCCATGGTTGTCTTAAACATAGAACACACCAAGACATAGAACACACCAAGGTTTTGACACACAAAATTTGACAACCAAAGAGGTATCATATAATAGCACTAACAATCTCCCCCTTTGTCAAATTTGTGACAAAACATATCATATATATAAAATCACAATAGAGAATCATGAATCAGTTGTCAACACATGTCAACACATGACAACCATACACAATATGAGAGATGAATCACTCTCATGTCAACACATGACAACCATACACAATATGAGAGATGAATCACTCCCCCTCAATAAGACTCCCCATTAAGGAATGAGGCACACAACATCAACACAAATAACATATATATACTTCTCTCCCCCTTTTTGTCAAAAATATGACAAAGGAAGATCCATAAGCTCAAGAAGTAAAATAGAGAATGTGCATAAAAGCGTTAGGAGAAGATATTACAAACCAAAGTCACAGTTATAAGTTTAACAGTACCAAGAGAAATTCAAAGTGAAATCAGTTCAAACTGTAGTTAAAAAACATTTAATCAGACCCTGAAGAAGGAGCAGGAATGGTAGCATCAATATGATGAAGGCCTTTTTGTAAGCGCCTCAAATACTTATGCATTTTCTTAAATTGTGCATTATGGCCAACATGTATATTTTCTACCTTTTCTTCTAATGCACTTAGACGTGCATCGAAATCAGAAGGAACAAAATCTGGATCATCTTCAGATGCAGACTCAATATCATCAAAAAGATCATCCATGTTGATATTCTCATCAGGAAGATCATCTCCTTCATTCGCATCTCCAACTCCAGCAGCTCCACCACCTTCGACATTATCAACTTGACCAGCGGCCAATCTCAACTTCATTTTGTTTAGGTTGGAGTTGTTGTGAAATAAGGTGTTGGATAGGAGCTTCACCAACAGGCATAGTGACCAACATATGAGTAGCTAAGACATTTAACAAATATCCAAATGGAATGTCACCATGACCTGGCTGAGACCGAAACTGAATAATAGAAGAACAGATCAACGAAGGCAAGCAAACGTTGGCACCATTAATGACTGAGTACAGTATACGAACCATCAGAAGAGTCAACTCAGTTTTGTTACCAGCCCGAGGATACACATTAGACGTAAAAATACGATGAAGAACTCTGTATCTGGGCAACAGCCACCTGGATTTGAGAACGGTACCATTGACAGACCAAGGTGCATCCATATTACAAAGGGCTCTAGTAAATAGACGTTTTTCAGATTCAGTAACTTTATCACCCAATGTGGAAGGGTGGATTCCATCATCAATTACTGGAATATCCATTAATCTAGAAATCAAATGACGATCCACAGAAAAAGGCCCTTCTTTTGTAGTAACAATAAAAGTTAATTCCTCAAGAGAAAAGTCTGTAATACATGCAACCATGGCCTGAGCAATTGACTGAAATGCCGGCCCTCCCCAGTTCAAAATGTTAACCCAACCAACAGATTGAAGAAGAGGAACAAGATTAAATTGAGCAATATGATTAATACTAACTGCTTTCTCAACAATAACCTTCTTAGTACGAAAATCACGAACTTGTGGAGGGTCATCATTAGGATCTCTAAGATGACGGCGAGAAATAACATTAGACCTAGATGAAGAAGCACCTCTACTAGTTCGCTTTTTACCTCTAACATCCATACTCTTGAAAAGATTGAAGAAATTTCAAGAAAAACAAGATGGGTTTCAACCAAATCAGAAAATGAGGAAGAAAACCCCAAACCCTTGAAGGAAATATGAAATAATCAACACTAACAAGGAAGACAAGAAGCAATGTTCAAGATTCTTCAACAAAATCAAGAGAAATACTCAAACCTGGAGAAATCTCATAGATGGGTACGACCGGTCGAAGCTAAGCCCATTGGAGAAGAAGAGGGAAATGAGGAAAAAGTGATTTTTCCCCCAATTAAAGAAACCAGCGCGATACACGACCGGTCGTGATTAGTCCTCGACCGGTCTAACCACGACTGGTCGAGACTATCCTCGACTGGTCGTGTAAGACCAAAACATGCATTTTTATTTTTTATTATTATTTTTTTTTTTAAATTTTCATAAAAAACTATGAAGATATTTACAATATAATATACAAAATGCATAATCAATCATCTTATATTACACATACCGAGATCAAATTTCAATTTATTGAACCTGCATTTATCGAGTGGTTTGGTGAAAATGTCAGCAAGTTGTTTCTCGGTTGGAATATATTCTAAACAAATTACTTTTTCTTTAACAAGTTCACGAATATAGTGAAATCTAATGTCAATATGCTTAGTTCGTGAATGCTGGATTGGATTTTTGGAAATATTAATTGCACTTGAATTATCACAATATAAAACTATCGAGTCTTGTGCAATACCATAATCACTTAACATGCGTTTCATCCAGACTAACTGAGTACATGCATTTCCTGCAGCAATGTATTCAGCCTCAGCAGTTGAGAGTGAAATGGAACTCTGTTTCTTGCTGAACCAAGAAACTATGCAATTTCCAATGTAAAAGCAACCACCACTGGTTGACTTTCTGTCATCCATATTACCAGCCCAATCAGCATCCGAGAACCCAGCCAATTGAACACTAGTATCAAAGGGATACCAAAGACCCAGATTAACTGAACTTGCAACATAACGAATAATGCGTTTAACAGCAGTCAAATGAGATTCTTTAGGATTAGACTGATATCTAGCACAAATTCCAACACTAAAAGCAATATCAGGTCTACTTGCTGTTAAATACAGTAAACTACCAATCATGCTTCGATATAGTTTAGGATCTATATCTTTACCTGTAGAGTCTTTTGAGAGCTTTAGAGAAGTACTCATAGGAGTATCAAAAGTCTTACCATTTTCAAACCCGAACTTCTTAACTAAATTTAGAGCATATTTAGTTTGAGAAATAAAAATTCCATCAGATTGCTGTTTAACTTGCAATCCTAGAAAATAGTTTAATTCTCCGACCATACTCATCTCAAATTCAGATTTCATTAGATCTGCAAACTCAACAGTCATGTCAGTACAAGTTGATCCATAAATTATATCATCAACATAGATTTGAACCATTAAAATATCATTGTTCTGCTTTTTAACAAAGAGTGTTTTATCAACACTACCCATTTGAAAATTGTGACCCAGTAAAAACTTAGTCAATTTTTCATACCATGCCCTGGGAGCTTGTTTCAACCCATAGAGGGCTTTCTTAAGGCGATAAACATGATTAGAAAACTTAGGATCTTCAAACCCTGTAGGTTGTTCAACATAAACCTCTTCATGTAAATCACCATTAAGAAAAGCACTCTTTACATCCATTTGATAAATCTTAAACTTTCTAAAACATGCAATGGATATAAATAATCTGATTGATTCAAGGCGTACAACTGGAGCGAAAGTTTCCTCAAAATCGATACCTTCAATTTGAGTGTACCCTTGCACAACCAGTCTTGCCTTGTTTCGAATAATATTTCCCAATTCATCAGACTTATTTTTGAAAATCCATTTTGTTCCAATAATATGTTTATCTTTCGGTCTTGGAACAAGATACCAGACATCGTTACGAACAAATTGATTAAGTTCTTCCTGCATCGCAACTATCCAGTTTTCATCAGAAAGAGCTTCTTTTACATTAACCGGTTCTATCTGAGATGTGAAACACACGTAATTACAAAAATCTTCTAATTGTCTACGAGTGCGTACACCAGTGAGAGGATTTCCAAGGATTTGTGTAGTTGGATGATCTTTGACAGTCCTCACATCATGATTAGATTCACTTGATGAAGTTTCTGGTTTTTCAATTATGAGAAATTCATCATTATCTGAACTAGGGGCCAAAGTATTTAAGTGATCATCTATGACCACATTAATTGACTCTTGAATAACTCCGGTCCTTTTGTTTAGTACACGATATGCACGACTGTTAATGAATATCCTAAGAATAATCCTTCATCACTTTTAGTATCAAATTTTCCCAAGTTTTCCCGGTCACGTAAAATATAACACTTACTGCCAAAAACGCGAAAATATTTGACTGTAGGTTTTTTGTCAAACCACATTTCATAGGGCGTTTTATTATTTGATTTGCAAGTATAAAAACGATTAATAATATAGCAAGCAGTATTAATCGCCTCAGCCCATAAATTCTTAGAAACCTTCATGCTATTTAGCATAACAGTTCCCATTTCTTGAAGAACTCTATTTTTTCTTTCCACAATGCCATTTTACTGTGGAGTTTTCGGTGCAGAGAATTCATGTGATATTCCATGATCATTACAGAATTTCTCAAAACCGCTATTTTCAAATTCGGATCCATGATCACTTCGGATCTTATTCACTTGAGAACATTTTTCAGTTTGGATCCGTTTGATTATCTTTTTCACTTCATCAAGGGTTTCTGATTTGTCCTTTAAAAATGAAACCCAAGTGAATCTGGTATAATCGTCTACAATAACCAGAATGTATTTTTTACCACCTCGACTTTCCGTTCTAGTTGGTCCTATTAGATCCATGTGGAGAAGTTCGAGTGGTCTTGATGTGGTATTGGAGTTCACCTTTTTGTGAGATCTCCTAGTTTGTTTACCATACTGGCATTCACCACATATTTTATCTACTTTTTGAATCTTTGGTAGACCTCTTATTAGTTCTTCTTTGCTCAATCTATATAAATTTCGGTAGTGTACATGTCCAAGGCGTTTATGCCATAATTCTGTTTCATTGGTATGGACCATGTAACACATTTGATTAGTTGAGCTGTCATTTCTCACTATATAGCAGTTTTCAGAAGTTCTGAGACCAGTTAATATCACAGACCCCTTCTTGTCTATAATCTCACAACCTTGATTGGAAAACTTCACACTATGATTGTTATCGCATATTTGAGATATGCTTAACAAGTTGTGTTTTAAACCCTCAACATATAAAACATTCTTAAATAAGGGTAGATTATAGAGTTGAACCGTACCTTGGCCAATAATTTTGCAATTGCTACCATCACCAAATGTGACTGACCCATCAGTCATATCTTGTAGATCGGTGAAAAAAGCTTTGTCACCAGTCATATGCCTGGAGCAACCACTGTCTAGGTACCACTTTGAAAGGCTAGTTGCTTTGAAAGCAGTGTGAGCAACCAAGCAGTCAACTTTAGGAACCCATTTCATAACAGTTTTAGGTTTAGGAACATAGTTGGTCTTCTTTTGTTTATATTTGTAAGAGTGACTTACAGAGTTAGATTTTAAAAGTTCCTTGAGTAAATCAACTATTTTTTCAGCTAAAGGATTTTTCATCTGATTTTTGAAGTTGACATAGCTGCTTCTAGGTTTTTGAAAATTTTTTGTTGTTTTGACAAAACCTTGTGAAGTGTTTTTCTCTTTTGAATTAGAGGATTCTCCTTTCACAAATTTAGGTGGAGAATTCTTCTGTTTATGAGGTATTGTTTTATCATACCCCAATCCGGATCTATCGCCACATTTTTTTGAACCGGATAGGAGTTTTTCTAATTTAGAATCACCTTGGGCATACCTCCAAGTTTCCTTAGAATTCAGAAGAGAAGACACTTCATTCTTTAATCTCTCAATTTCAGATTTTAAATCAACAATCAGAGAGTTTTTGAATTCTAAATCGCTTTTTGATTTTTCAAAATAATCTGATATTTGAGATTTTTCTAAAATAAGCAAGTCAAAACAATCTCTAAGTTTAGAAAATTTTTCTCTCTGAAGTTTAAGCTTCACAGCAATTTTACAACTCTCTTTGTATAAGGCATTGTAAGCATCTTGAAGATCTTCTTCATTCTCATGATCATTATCCAAATTTCTTCTTCACTAGTAGAATCATCGTGATCAGAGAAGGTAAACTTGGCTAGAGTCATAAGGGCTTTTACCTCATTGCCCGACTCGGTTTCAGAATCTTCTGATTCAGAGGAAACTTCAGAGTCAGATGATTCATCCCATGTAGCCAACATACCCTTCTTTTTGGGTTTGTCCTTATTAGGGCATTTGTTTGCTAGATGCCGCATACTCATGACAGTTGTAACACTGACTGTCTTTCAAAGATTTTCGAGTTTTAGATCTAAACTTCTTTTTATCATTTGATTTTTGAAAATCAACTCTTTTCTTACTTTTAAAAATTTTGTAAAATCTTTTTGCAATAAGAGCTAAGTCATCTTCAGAATCGGATTTATCTTCTACCGTATTTTTGGAAGATTTCAAAGCAATTGATTTTCCTTTAGGAGCTTTAAAATTTAATTCATAAGTTTGTAGAGACCCAACGAGTTCTTCCACCTTCATTTTGTCCGTGTCACGAAGTTCCTGGATTGCGGTTACTTTAGAATTGAACCGTTCAGGAAGAGAGCGTAGTATTTTTGCACACACTTTACTTTCTGGGATTTTATCACCAAGACCCCACATTGAGTTTACAATGTCATTTAATCTAGTATAGAAGTCCATAAACATTTCATTCTCCTCCATATGAATTTCTTCAAATTTAGTTGTGAGGAGTTGGACTTTAGATTTTTTGACAATCGATGTACCCTCATGTGTCATTTCTAAAATATCCCAAGCTTGCTTTGCAGTATCATAGGATATGATTCTTTTGAACTCATCCGGTGATAGTGCGCAAGTAATTGCATTTAGTGCTTTAGCATTAGCACTACTCTCACTTTTCTGAAGTGTGGTCCATTGAAAGTATGGTGTAATTTTCATAGATTTAGAACCATCAACTCCAGTTACTTCCATGACAGGAGGATTCCATTCAGTCACTGTGGCTTGCCACACAGTCTCATCCATTGATTTGAGGAAGATCCTCATTCTGGCTTTCCAATAAGCATAGTTGGAGCCTTCAAATGGTGGAGGCCTAGTGACTGAGAGGCTATCAAAATTTGACATTATTATATATAGCTTAGATCGTTAGCTCAGGAAATAAATCCAAATATAAAGAATTAAAAGAGAGCAATTAGGCTTTGATACCACTTGAAATGGCCAAGCTATATGTCCTAGAGGGGGGGTGAATAGGACAATGCCAAATAAAAACTTATAATAGCGGAATTAAACAAAGTATGATAGTTAATGAACTAATTAAATAAATTGCAATGCAGAAATGAAATGCAACCTCAAACTATTGAATTTGAGAGGTTGATACAAACGTTGTTCTAAGGACAACCTTTTACCAAAAACCCAATGTTTATGGTAGGACAACCTTATGTCTAGAAATGTCTTTGTATCAAATTCTCAAATCAAAGAGGAATAAAGAAATAAATACAAACTGCACTGAATAAATTGATTTTACAAATGTCTTGTTCTAGGGACAGCCATACACCATAAAAATGGCAGGGCAACCTTGCTGGAACAATTTTGGAATTTAAAGCTTGAATCAAATAAAAGGAATTGCTGGAAATAAATCACTAAATTGTTACAACATTCCCACACTTGCTTGAAATTTCAAACTGTTACAACATTCACATCCACAAGGAAAATAGAACTGAATGATAAAAGATAAGGAATTAAATAACCATTCAATCCACAAGACAAGAAGTTATAGTGGTTCGCCTGTGTGTTCACCAACTGTTCTAAAACAGCCACACAGAATGCTACTCCACTCCTAATATCCTCACACAGGGGATATTAACGTTCTCTAATAAAACTGGTTTTCACAGGTTCACCAAAAACCTTCACAATTGTGTCTTTATCACTTGGGCTTACACAATTCAAAAAACCCCACAATCTGAGTTTTCTGGCTCTCCTCAGATAACCATACACATAGAGATTTTTCTGGCAAATCTCATACAAAACCAAAATAGAAATTACAGGAATTGTAGAATACCTGGATCTTATCCTTTTGCAGTAGCCCGGAAGAACCGATCAGAGTAGAGATGATAGTTCAATGTCCAATACTCAAATTATTGAGGTTCTAAGTTCTAATTGATTTTAAATGAAATCACAAAGGGCTAGCTCTATTTGATTTTAATTCCAAGAAGAAGGAATACACGATTTCCCCTTTTCAATATGATTGGAATTTAGAATAAAATCAAATGCAAAAAGCTAACAAAAGGAATTAGAATGAAGCGCAAATTAGCTTAAAATTAAACACGACTTATCTCAGAGTGGAGCCTTGCTTTGATAGATTTTTCGATGTATAACTCTGAAATTCGTGTGCTATTTATAGCTACAGAAATTCGTTCGATCTAGGTCACTAAGTTCTATTTCTAGCTACAGAAATTGACTTTAGCGTTCCACGACTGGTCTTAGGAGAAACAGATTTTTGAATTTCTGAGCGAATCAGGAAAACCGATGTTCGACTGGTCGTAGGTAGTCATGACTGTCGAAGGTCGTCCACGACCGGTCGAGACCCCTTCTCGACTGGTCGAGCGACAGTGAATTTATTCGCTGGAGTTTGAATCGAGGCTCCACGACTGGTCGAGGTTCGAGTCGAGGACATCCCACGACCGGTCAAGCAGACTCCAAGACTGGTCGTGAACGAACCAGAAAATCCGATAAAATTGAACAAGTCCAAGACTGGCCTAGGAAATTCTTAGACAGGTCGAGCCAGTGCTAGGACTGGTCGAACCAGACCCAGGACTGGTCTAAGAGCAGATCAAAACATGTTTAAATACATTTGAATAATGTATCCAAAATGACCTACCCTAAGGTCAAAGACTATGGTCTATCAAACCTGAATAATGAAGTATGGACATTGAACTTTACTTCATTCAACGAATGATAAATCTTTTAGTACTTGAAGCCTGAAGTACGAGTTTTGAGTTTGCTTTTGAGCTTCACACCTTCACACACTGCTTGTATCTTGAACTTGAATAACCTTTGCGTGAATAAAGAATTCTGTGTCTTCTTTATAACTTCTTCTTTATATCTTCTTCTTTATATCTTCGAAATGTACCTTGAAGCCGCTTGAAGAGTCCATGGTTGTCTTAAACATAGAACACACCAAGACATAGAACACACCAAGGTTTTAACACACAAAATTTGACAACCAAAGAGGTATCATATAATAGCACTAACACTAATAACAACTCGGAAATCATGCGCATCATTGCACCGCATGTGCCTAGTAGATGTGGAGCACTGAGGGAGCTATGCATTCGCGAACGTAAGATGATGTTGCATGAGGGTGGTTTGGCAAGGGCATACATCATGTCATTTCATACTTGCATTAAATAAGAATAGTTAGAATTGTTTGATTATACTGCTTTATCATTACTGCTTGACTGAGTTGATAACATGTTAACGTATGCTTTACTGTTCCACTGAGTTGATCACTCACTCCCACGTTACGGGACGGTGTTGTACACACCAACCAGATTTGTTGAGTTTCAGGTGATGGCGATGCTTGTGAAGTAGAGCCGGACTACTTCTATGATGATAGGAGGAGTTCTCCTATCTGTATCTCTCTGGCAGGTCAATGAAGACCTGATATTGTATTGACGGGGCTATGGTACTTGGGATAAGAGACATTACACTTCCTCTCATTTGGTATATTTTAAAACTGTACTTATAATTATTTAACCTGGTAATGTTATCACACTCTGGAGACTCATCATAGTTTATATATTTTATCTATCTATCACAGTCTTCCGCTTACAAATTTAACTGTCTCTGGAGTATGATATGCTGTTTTGGCTTAATTTCACTCATGTTCAATGCACGAATACAGTCAACATTTAATCATCATTCATTTTGTTGCATAAGTGATGTTCTGGAACTCGGGAGTTGAGTTTATGCTCGACCCCCGATTTTCAGGGCGTTACAGTAGCACAAGCATGGAGAAGTCGTCCCCATGAGTTTTTCTTCCATTTCCTTAGTTATTTTTACACTTTTCTTAAGAGATTCTAGTTCAATCATGTATATGCTTAGCTTAACCTCTTAGCTAGGGCCAATCATGTCTATGCTTGGCTAAACCTCTTAGCTAGGGCTATGTGGTGAAGCTTATAGCATGATGGGATGTTGCTATTGCTTTGATTCATGTTTATATTAAACTCTCTTTGATTCTAGTTTGATTATAAGGAATACTTTTAGTTTTTAATGGTTTGTTGTGACTCAAATTACAATAGATCTGCGATAGCTTTGAGTATGTTCTTTTCATGTATTGAGATTGTGAAATTAGGAAATCCTATTGTTCACCATCGTCCCTTGGGCATGGTTGGATGATGGAATCATCCCTAACTTTCACAGTTCTCCCAGATTGGTTATGGGAATTGTAAATCTTGTTGTTTGCCTTGTCTCATGGGCATGGTTTTGTGATGGAATCACTTCCAGTTATCACACATCTCATCCATTGAGAACTAGGTCAAAGGAAGTTTAGATTTGATTTTACTAAGATATCTTCCAATTGGATAGGATGAGACTCCAATTCTAATTGTGTGACTTAAATCAAGCATAGATCTCCTTAATCTCTACAAGTGAATCCTTAGAAACACTAGTTTCCCACCTTTGAATTTCTTAAGTTTTTCATTAAATCTCTTAAATTACTCTCAAATACTTCAAATTTAGGTTTTCATCTTTTTCTAATTCTTCTTTTATTTGCTTTCTGTAACGACTCGAAAAATTCCATACAAAGACCCAAGTACCACCTCAAGCAGTAATCACTCAGGATCACATCCTTTAGAAATGGGACGAGGATTAACTAGTGTTAAACTAGATTAGCTGCGAAATCTGTTGATCCACTTTAAATACAATCTGCAAGACCCAAAACTTGTAGAATCATTGACGCTAGGCTACCCTAAAATCTAGGATCAATCTCATTACCCAGTTGCTCTCGGGAGCACATTGAAACTCCATATCGGAGCTGGACCGCACGTCGAAAGTCTAATGACCACTAGACTAAATGCTTAGGACTGCCTTGCTGGGCTTGACAACCATCTCGGAAATCAAATCTACATAGTGTCCCGGGGCTATTCGCTTGAGCCCGGAGTGAAGTGTATGAGAAATGTGGATATTTTAGAAATAAAAATCTAAATTTAAGTAATCTGAGACTTGTCGCTTACGGGCCGAATATAAGGATTCAGACCGTCAGAATCTGACCCAAATACACCCTCGGAGCAAGGGAAATTTCCTACACAGGCCAGTGTACTTGTGGCCCTGATCGGTGATCGTGGACCGTTGAACGGAAACTGGTCCGCCGTGGTCGATCTTTAAATCCGATCGGATTGAAAACTTAACTCAACCTAGATCCATGGTTAGGGAACTTAAGTCCAACCTTTGGCTCAAGGGGTGGCTCCGGAAGTGCTCCGTTGGATTGGGACAAGCGTCCTTTGGCTATAACCTAAGTATACCATGGCCCTGGGGCTATTTCTGTTAGTTTTGGGCCTATATAAGGACCATAAACCCTCTCCCATTCACTCCATACGAATTTGAGAAAACCTAGGAGAGAGAAGAGAGTGAAGAGAAGGAAAGTGTGACAGAAGTGGGAGAAGATTCCTGGTACTCTATCCTGCCGTTCTACACGCTTAACCATCCCTATCTAATCACTATTCCGGCGATTCTGACTTCGTTCTTAGGTAAGAAAACCTAACCCTAATCTGTTCTAGGGTTTCAATTGTTACAAGTGGCGAGATAGCTGACTTAACTCATGCTAAAGGTCAATGTACCATCGTTGACGAAGCCTTAGAGTTTCTAGCCAATTCGTTACTCTTCTACGGCGTAAGGTGCAGATTATAGACGTATAGGTTATGGTTTTCAAGGCTTTCAATGTCGGTTAATGATTTATTCTTGATGTGGGTGCTATTTCACATGCAAAATGCGTCGTCTGTTTCATGTTACAGTTATATATGAACTATGTGGCATATAGTGCATTCTATGTACATGTTGGGATATTTAGATACGTATGGAATTTAGATTTGTGCCTAACATGATTATCTATCGTGAATATATGCTTGTTACATATGTGACAACCCCTTAGCGAAAGGACTTGCCCTAAATCACGTCACGACAAAAATACGATATATGTGATACAGTGTGTAGCCCAAGTGTTTGTGGAAATGCGTAAATGAATATGGAACCCGGATTCATGCATGCCATGATTATCCGTCATGGGTATATGCGCGTGGTATGCAGGGCAACTCTCTAGTGAAAGGATTTGACCTATTATATGTGTAAACAACATACATCATATATGACGATGTATGTAGTCTAAGTGTTTGTAGAAATGTCTGAGTGTGCTAAGTATTACTAAAGAGTACTTTGTATGAGGGTTGAGATATGAATCTCGGCTACCTTAATTATGTGTATGATTTCCTACATGTACGTTACATCATGATGTTTGTTTTTGTCATGGAATGAATGTGTGTGTAATCATGTCTGTGTTACATTTCACAACATGCTCATATTATTGTATGAAGTGAATTCGTTATTCTTTATTACTTTAACTGTCTCATATGATTACTGGATGAAATTGAATGAAGTTAGGACTAGGATATAGTCTAGGCAATCGGTAATCGGCCCTGAGTTCGTGGCTGAGATTCATTCACCACGTAGGACGTGTTTGACGAACCCGAGTCGTTCGTTGGTCGTCGGCAGTGGTTAGGCCACACGAAGTGCTTACGCACTTCATGTCGATCGATACGATGTGCGCTCGTATTAGTCGAGCTTGCCAAGTAACCCGATTTGCCTATTGTATGTTCACCATGTATGGACGCTATTGTTTGAACCTAAGTTACCGAACTCACCAGTGAAACCCCGTTCAACCATGGTACCTCGATCCGCTAAGACTCATGAGCTGGACATGGTGGTATGGGACACCGTGGTCGAGCTGTCGGCCTAGGCTGGGGCGACGAGCCTCCCCGTAGTGACCAGTGAGCAACATCACCTCGTGAGCCGAATACAGTGGTATGGGACACTATATTCAAGCTGTCGGCCTACACTGATTTGGTGACAAGCCCTTTGTAGTGATCTCGAGAGTACTCTGAGTCTACGTGGAGGAGACGACCCTTCCGTAGCAACTAGAGTATAAACTAGGCCTGCACTGATCAGGCGACGAGCCCATTGCAGCGACCTAGAATCGCAATATCGTATGAGATTTACTAGGACTGACGATCCTAGAATGGATCCTTGTTTGGGAATGATATAAGGGAGGTACCTTAGTTTCCCAATCCTGCTGTATGAAAAGGACTAATAAAAACTTGGTAATCACGCTCATAACATCGCACTGCATGTGCCCCGAGTTGAAGAGCACAGAGGGAAGAAAGCATGTCGAGACCGTAAAATGGTGTCGCACGAGGGAGTGTAGGCGAGGGCATGCATCATGACTACATTTCATTCTTGCATTACTAAGAGTATCTAGGATTGTTTGATTGTACTGCTTTATCATTACTGCTTGATTGAATTGATAACATGTTAACCTTTGCTTTATGATTTCACTGAGTTGATCGCTCACTCCCACATTCAGGGACGGTGTTCTGAACACCCACCAGACTCTGCCTTAGATGCAGATGATAATGCGACTCAAGAGGCGAGGCCTGATTACTATGATGATCAGGACGAGTTCTCTTATATGCAGTTCTCCGGCGGCTTCGCTTAAGCCATCCGGATCGATGAGGCTTCAAGGATTATCATTGTAGTTGTACTGTTTAACATTTTAATTTTGAAACTATTACATGTATATGGTGACTCAGTGATGTATTCATACTGTGGAGACCGATCGTGATCTTTTGACTTATATACGTTTATTTATGTATTTCAGTCTTCCGCTTGCGTTTTACGACTTGATCTGGAGTATGAATTATTATTTTGGTATAATCCCACTCATGATTAGTGTACTAACACAGACAACATTTAATCATAAGCATATATGTTACATAAGTGATGTTTTGGAACTCGGGAGTTGAGTTGCTACTCGACCCCCAATTTTTAGGGCATTACAAGTTGGTATCAGAGCATGATTTGGATTAAATCGGGCATGTGTTATGGTCACACGCCATACACTGACCCAAATTCAACTTAAGTGAGTGCGAGAAAATGTAGAAACAGTCATAGGAGTCCCAGTTTCACCAATTGGCGAAGTTTACCGAAAACGATCGTCCAGATCAGGTCTGTACTATCCCATGATCTCTTAAAGCGACCCCAGATCACTCCTAGACCGTCAAACGATGGGTCTAGACCACAAATTACCCCATTCCAGCCTTCAAAAATCCCTATGTGCAGCTATACATCAGAATTATGCCCGAAAGGACCCGAAATGAAGTAAACCGGAGTCGGAGTTCTAATGGAACCTATCCAGAGGGACCCAGGGTGGGCCCCACACATTTTTGGGATCCAAGGAGCAGGAGGACCTTGCCCAATGGGTGAGCCCTAGCTAGAAGCTCCAGAGATCGGTGAGGACCTCGCCGGTTTGGCAAGGCCTCGCCGCCAGACGGGCTCGGGCGGGTGGGCCGGTTCGGGCCAACGTGTCTTGTGTGTTGTATGGCCCACTGATATATGTGGGGTCGATTCTAAACCCTTCTAACACACCCCTCCTTCACAACCTACCCCTCCAAGCTTCCCTTTTCTCAAGAAAACCTTCAAATCTCCACTCAAATCCCCCTCCAAGCCCTTCTTCTCCCATTTTCGTGCACCCTCTCCACTACCCTGCTGTAAAGCCTTCTCCATTGTTGCCTACCCTCTCCATTCTCTCTCATTTGAGATCTTTAACCCCCCATTTGAGTCTCAACTTCGTGTAAATCCCCTAACCCATCCCATCTCTTCATTTTCCTTCTTCAACCCCTGTCATTTGAGCCTTGACACACCCTTTGGAGGTACAAATCCGTGGAGACCTAAAGACTTCATCCATTTTCTCTCTTTTCTTCACTTTTTCATGGCTCTATTCGAGGTTATTATGGCCATTTTCTTAATTTCCACCATTCTTTCTCTCATGGGAAAGAGAAAGGGTGCCGTGGATAAAGCCAGGCCTAGTCGCCCCACTCGTTCAAGGAGACCGAGAGGCGCCACCGCAAGCACGAGCGTTGAACGTGAGATACGAACTAAGCGGGACCTCGATCCCCAGGCTCTTTTCCCAAGAGCTCTACTGACGGAGTTGTCCCATGGAAGATATGAGGGTCGTATGGTCCTTTTTGAAGCGCATGTGGATGGACGGCTCTTTGGGGAGTATCTGTTATTAGAGCACCTAGGTGAAGCCGGGTGGGGCCCTGTATTTGAGAAAAAATATCGTGCGAATGTGGGTACTGTCCGAGCTTTCTATGCCCACATTCAAGAGCCTACACTGGAGCCCTTACAGTTCAAGATTCCTGCGGAAAAAGGTCGGGAGGCCACAATTGACGCTGACCTGATAGCTCGACTCATGGGAGTACCGCTTGGCCAGGTTCACGCGAGCGAGAAGAATCCAAAGAGTGTAGTAAAAGGGATCGTCGTACGCATTCTCTTTGTGGTCGACTGGTTCAATGGCAGCCAAACAATAGCCTCCTGACGTCAAACATGACGGATGATTTCTGCCTACTCCACCCTATCTGCACGTTTAACGTGTACCCCAGGTGGGGCAATCGCAGTGAGTACACGCGCTTGATGGTAGATTTTCTATACCAAGCGGGGCAGGGAGAGAAGTTGTGCGTGCCTACGTATGTTTTGTGACAGATAGTTCTTACCGCATGCTCCAATAGAAGGACTGATTTGTTCCCTTTCGGCTGGCTTATATGCAAGATTGCACGCGAGTTCGGTTACAGTCTTGGCGCAGAACTCTCAGTGCCACAACATTTCATTAATGAAACTACTCTCAATCAGATGGAAATCAGGCCAAGACAACGACAAGCCCGACTTGAGGAGAGTGAGGATGAGACGACTAGTGAGGAGTATGAAAGTGAGGAGGAAAGCAGGGAAGAGATAGAGGAGGAATAGGAAGAAGAAGAGGAGGCCCATGATACAGAGGAGAGCTCTCCTCCTATGCCACCGGAGCATGACACTGATCGGGCTGCTAGGGATGCCCGTTTAGCTCGACTTGAAGAGGGTCAGGCTGTCCTACGACAGGATCTTATAGATCTTCAAGGCCTCGTGAAGCACAAGTTCAAGAAGGTGACTCGCACTTTGAAGTCTATCCTGTGTTGCTTGTGGGATAAGGGTGCCCCTCCTCCGTCACCAGACTCGGATGCCTAGTCATCCATGCCATTGTCTTGTAACTTGTTTTGGTTACTGCTTTAGGTTATGTTTGTGTTCATGTTGATGGGCCTAGTAGTGTAGCAGTTAGTAGAATGTTTTCAATGTTTGAAGCTTTGGTTGTATTAGCTCACATGCATCTTCTGTCATGATTCATGTAACTCTGTATTGAATGTATTATGACAAATTTTGGTGAATGAAATACATGCAGTCCCTTTTATGAAGAAGTGTGTAGAATTCTTAAAAGATTGTGTATTGTTATGCTACATCTTACACTTGTACGACAGTTAAGCGTCTAGCTTTACATACTACTCCCACGAAGGGAGTGAGACTCACTACTGTTACAGGGACTTTTTTCGAATGTCACACGGACGTGTGAGGGTTGCTCAATAGACGTGGGTAGCAGGACAATATTTGTTGACCTCATTGTAGCCCACTATGGCACTACGATATTATCCTCGGTATGGATTGACTCAACGAGATGAAAGCAGAGATTAATTGCGATAATCAGGTCGTGACAGCCAACGGACCTGACGGCACGGTCTTTACTTTTCCAGTGCAGGTTAGTTGGTCATATTGTGTTGGATGTTACGCTGCTTTACTAGAGCATGTTAATGTGCTGACGTTAGGAAACATGCTAGTAGTTCGGAAATTTGAGGATGTGTTCAGAACGATCCCTGGATTGTGTAATAAACTGGACTTTCTTATGGGCCCAATATATATACAAGGTGGGCTCCAAGGTGTAGCTATCATAATGATATGCTGTCAAATACTCATAATCGGTATCGACAATCGACACCGATGATCGACATCGATGATCGGCCTATACAACCGGCCTCGACAATTAGAATCGGCCTTGATAATCGAAATCAGTCTTGACAATTGGAATCAGCCTTGATAATCAGAATCAGCCTCGACAATCGGAATCGACCTCGACAATCGGAATCGGCCTTGATAATCGGCCTCAACAATCGGAATTGGCCTAACAAAGGGCCTAAGGGAAGGTCACAATATGGACATTTATCCATCATCGCCCATCAATGTGGACATTTAACCATCATTGCTCCCAAGGAGTGGCCCACATAGAGCCAAACATATCGTGGGCCCATGGCCTCACGCAAGGGCCCCACAACATAATGGGCCTCATGCAAAGGGCCACATAACATTGGGTCGGGCCTCATCAAAAGGGCTGCATATGCATCACATTGGGCCTCACCAAGTGGGCCGAATATACATCATGTTGGGCCTCACATCACACAAGGGCCACAAATACATCATATTGGGCCTCATCACTTGGGCCACAATTACATCACCATGGGCCTCCTCACATGGGTAATATCGGGCCTCATCAATGGGTCGTACCAATGGGCCTCATATATATCAAGTGGGCCGTATCAATGAGTCGCACCAATGGGCCTCATATACATCAAGTGGGCCGCGTCAATGGGTCGCATAGATATACAATACATACATCACGACTGATCGCACAAATGGACAACATAGATATACAATACATACATCACGACGGGTCACACTAATGGACGTCATAGATATACGATACATACATCACGGTGGGCTGCACAAATGGACAGCATGGATATACATTAAAGTGGGGTCCACAATCTGCCCAGGACGGTGGATATAACACAACCTCATAATCCAACCCATCGTCCTGGACAGATGGACGGTGCAGATAGAATAATTACTTCAAGGTGGGTGAACGGTTTGGATATACACACATCTCAAAGTGGGCCCCACCCGTCCGGCATATAGACGGAGTGAATATAGAATAGATACATCAAGGTGGTCCATCGTGTATACAACACATACTGCAAGGTGGAAGTCTACACAACCCAAAATGGGCGGACAACGTGGATGTAGAATGCATACATTAGGTGGGTCACACGTCCCACGGACGGTGTGGATAAAACATACATTGTGTAGGGTCCACGTCCCATGGATAACATGGAATGAAACACATCCATCAAGGTGGCTCCCACCTATCAAATAAATGGGCAACATGAATGAAACACATACAGCATAGCAGGCCTACCGTCCCATGGTGGACGGTACGGCAAATACATCACCAAGGTGGGCCTCACATCCAGGGATGGACGATGTGAATACAATAAATACATCAGGGGCCCCATTGTGGAAACGGACGGTGTGGATGATACCCATACAATCAAGGTGGGATTCCCACTGTCCTAAGCAGTGGACGGTGCGGATGCACCATATACATCAGGCCTTACATGGCACCGTCTAGATGGACGGTGCATGATATAGAAGACATACATTAAAGGTGGGTCCCACGTGGGCCCACCATATATACATATGTAATGTTATATTATATATATAAATATATTATTTTTATATTCAGGACAACCAGCGCTCAGGCCCTGGATGGCCTGGATGTAAAACACATAAATCTAGGTGATCCCCACTGTCCAGACCACTATACGGTGTGGATAAGCATCACGTGTGGGTCCCACACGAATAAATGGTTAAGATATAATACATACCTCAAGAAGGGACCCACAACTGTTAACATGTAGGGCAGCAGCAGCTGCCTGCTGCACAGGACCCAACAGGTGAACGGCTTGGATCAAAACACATTAAAGGCGGGTCCACGATGGACGGACGGTGTGGATGATACCCATATAATCAAGGTGGGACCCACAAACCCTGCTGACAGTGTGGATTTAAATCCATAAATCACAGTGGATCCCACCGTCCCTGATGGATGGTGAGGATACAATAGATACATCAGGGTTGGGTCCCACTACACGTGGCCCACCAGCTGGACAACTGTACTAATCTTGTTACTACCATCCAGGTGATGGACGGTAGGATGAAACACATCCATCATGTGGCGTTCCACATGGATGGGGTCCACCGAGCTTGCTGGCATCCTATAGTAGCTACCTGCTACTCGTCCAATAGGTGGACGGGGTGGATTTAAAACTTATGCATCATGGTGGGTCCCACATGAGTGGGCCATCCCGGCCATCAATAAAAGAGAGAGAGAGAGAAAGAGAGAGACGAGCGATGATGGAGGGACCCAGACACTATGGGCCCTCCTTTCCATGCATTACAACATACATCAAGATGGGTCCCACCATAAATCGGCCCTTAAATCACAAAATCAAAGCATAAAATCACCCACCTTTGATCTCCTCTCCCTTCTTCCGCCAATGCATGCTTGTAACGGCCTGAAAATTTCCGTACATTGGGCCGAGTACCACCTCGACCAGAAATCACATAGGGTTAAATCCTTTAGAAATTTAACAAAGTTAACTAAGTACTAAACTTGGTAAATCATGAAATCCGTTGGGATCGCTTTAAATACGATCTGCAAGACCCAAAACTTGCAGAATTGGTGACTCTAGGTTACCCTAAAGTCTAGAGCCAAACTCATTACCCGTCTGCTCTCGGGACTGAAACGAAACTTCGTATGAGGTCTAGATCGCACATCGGGAGTCCGATTAACACGAAGCTAAGGAACCAGGACCGCCCCACTGGGCTTGACAATCATCTCAAAAATCAGATGATTCCGATGTCCCACGGCCATTGTTTTCACTCCGGAGTGTGAAAAACACTATTCCCATCCAAATGAAAATATCTGGAATAGTGATCTGGCACCTTTCGGTTGCGCGTCAGTATTAAGCAACCTGACCGTCGGAATCAGACCAAATTACACCCTCGGATTAAGAAAAATTTCAGGAACATTTACATGTACTCAGAAATTCTGATCGTGGCCCACGGACCGTCGAACTGAAAGTGGTCCGCCACGTGCGATCTGGGAATCTGATCGAGCCGAAAACGTAATCCCACGTAGATCTGCAGAGGGTGAGCTTAAGTCTGACGTTTGGCTCAAAGAGGGCTACCAGAACACCCCTTTTGAGCTTGGAAAGTGGCGAACTGCCTATATATGCAGCCACCCTTGAACCTAAGTCTATTTTGGTTATGTTCTAGGCTATAAAAGGGGCTTAGAACAGCCCCTCTCACAGCCATACGAATTTGGGTCCAAACCCTAAGAGAGAAAGAGAGAAAAGAGAGAAACTTGTGGAGATCGAGGCCGATCTTCCTCCTGCTGCTTCCACTTCTCCCACGGCCTACACCGCTATTCCAAGGGATTTCCCGCGGTTTCCACCCCATTTGAAGGTAAGAAACCCTAACCCTAGGTCTGATTTGAGCTGATTAGTGATAGGTTAAGGAAAGACTAATGAATGCGCTCTTTAGGCTAGGAAACTCCCGTATACGGAAGCACCAACCCTCTTGCTGATTCATTGGAATTCCAAGGGCTGAGGTGAGGACTCTAAGCGTATAAGTTACGGTTTTCAACGCTTTCAATGTCAGATAATGATAGATTCATGATCTGCATGCAAATGCACATGTACAAAGTGCTTTCCGTTTCCTGTTTCGATTAGCGATAAAGAATATGGAATTTTACATACTCTTGATATACGTAGAAATACCGTATACGTATTTTTTTTGAGAAAATGTTTAACATGTTTATTTAATGTTTGATTATATCATGTGTGGATAAAATGCTAGTTGGCGAAAGGGATCGCAAAAATACATGTTCATGTGTAAATGTCATATATGTGTGGAAATTGTGTATTCCAGAAATTCGCATACGTGCGGATTTTGGAAATATAATTGTGATGATTATTTGCCGTATGATTATGATATACGGGAAAAATACTCTCGAGGCTTAGGGACAGCCCAATCACGAACTTGCCTAACATACGTCATGTATGTTGGAAAAGTGTATTCTAAGTGTTTGTATAGTGCATGTATGTGTACATGTGTATGTACTAGTGCCTTAGATAGGCGCTGATATGGGTTTTCCAACTCCCTTAGAGACATGTAGGATCCCCTCCATGCGGTGGTTCACCGCAACCACTTAATTGTATTGCACACACAAGTGTATCCCTATGGGGATAGTGCTTTATTACATGCATTACAACATGCTTTGCAACATGCTTTGATCATGTTTTACTTCATGCTTATAACATGCCTACTAACATGCTTGTATTGCTTGTTTATCATGCTTTATTTCACATGCTAACGATGAAAATTGTTTGAGTTTGGGACTATGAATATAGTCCAAACACTCGGTACCAGACTTGTGATTGTGGCTGAGATTCATGTCGCCACAAAGGACGGGTCCGGCGAACCCGAGTCGTACTTCGGTTGGCGATAGTGGTTGGCCACGCGGAGTGCTTTTGCGCTCCATATCGCTCAACTTGTGGTGCGCTCGAGCTAGTCAGGCTCGCCAATGAAACCGAAGTGTAGTTGTGTGTTCATCCTGTTTGGTCGCTACTGCTTGAACCTAGGGTACCAAACTTACCAGTGGTGATTCCTGTTTAACCATGGTACCTAGATCCGCTAAGACGCATGAGCCGGGCATGGTGGTATGGGACACCGTGGTCGAGCTGTCGGCCTATGCTGGGGCCATGTGCCTCCCCGTAGTGACCATTGCGCAACTATCTCGTGAGCCGAATACGGTGGTATGGGACACTGTATTCGAGCTGTCGATACTTCGGCGAGAGCCGAGTACGGTGAGATCTGTGCTCGTGCTGACGGGCGACGAGTCCTCCGTGGTATCACCGAGTACACTCCAAGGGTCTGTGATTGGCCGCGTGTCTTTCACAGCAACTAGAGTGTGAGTTGAGCCGAGTATGGTGAGACCTGTACTTGAGCTGACGGCTAGTGATTGAGCCGAGTACGGTGAGACCTGTACTCGAGCTGACGGCCAGCAATTGAGCCGCATACGGTGAGATCTGTATCCGCGCTGACGGGTGACGAGCCCTTTGTGATGCCTTCACTAAGCTTCTCAAACCATAATATCGTATGAGAATAACTAGGATTGACGACCCTAGAATGGATCATGTTGGGAATGATACAAGGGAGGTACCTTAGTTTCCCAATACTGCTGATTGAAATGGACTAATAAAAACTTGGAAAACATGAGCATCATCGCACCGCATGTGCTTTGTAGATGTGGCGCACTGAGGGAGTAAGCATTCGCGAACGTAAGATGATGTCGCTTGAGGGTGGTTTGGCAAGGGCATACAACATCATGTCATATCATTTTTGCATTTAACAAGAGTAGTTAGAAATGCTTGATTTGTACTGCCTTTATCATTACTGCTTGGTTGATTTGATAACATGTTACTTATGCATTATTGTTCCACTGAGTTAGCTACTCACTCCCACGATACGGGACGGTGTTGTACACACCAACCAGACTCTGTCGCAGGGTTAGAGGGCGCCTTGGTTCAGGAGCCAGAGCCCGACGTTGATGAGGACCAGGAGGAGTTCTCTTTCATGCAGTACTCTGACGGCTACGCTTAGGCCGGCTGCATCGCGGGATTCTCGGGGCCTCTTTTGAGGATGTATTTTGGGTTTTTGACTTACAAACATTACATGTATATTGGTGCTCAGCTAGTACTCATACTCTGGAGTTCAGAAAAATTTTGTTACTTTACATACTTGAATATAAAATTTCAGTCTTCCGCTGTTTTTAAATGCAATTGAACTGGAGTATGAATTACTGTTTTGGTTTAATCTCATTCATGTTTATTGCGCTAACTCAGACAACATTTAACCGGCATTGTGTATGTTGCATAAGTGATGCGTTGGAACTCGGGAGTTGAGTTCATACTCGACCCCCGAATTTCAGGGCGTTACAAGTTGGTATCAGAGCATGATTTTGATTAAAACCGGACCTGAGTTATGTCCCCACTACGTACGCTGACGCATTATACTTAGGAGGGTGCGCAAAATTTTAGAAACAGTCCTAGAGTCCCCCGATTTCACCGTTTGGAGAAATTCGTTAGAAACGTACGCGTTGATCGAGTCTGTACTCGATCCTCACCGCACACGTGGACTCCAAATCACCCCTTGACCGTCTATTGACGTGTCATGGTCACACTCCACCAAAAATAATTCCTTAAAAATCAGGAAAAATCAGATTGGTTCAGAATTCTCGGAAACTGACCGTTTGGAGCCGAACGGAGTCCGTGGGCCCCCCACGTTAATCTGTTAAGCTTTTAAATGAACCAGGGTGCATTCAGCACCCTGGGCACGTGCCAAGGTGGGCCAGGCCGCGGCAGCGCGGCTCCGGCCAAGTCCGGCCGCGGCGGCGCCGCGGGTCGCGGCGCGCCGCCGCCCGGTCGACGTTCTGATGGGATTCCGGCCATGGGGTTGGTCGGCCCAACCCCCTACACACGCTGGCACGTGCGGTTTGTGGTTTGGTTATTAGATAATAGGGCTGGAGCACCCCTCTTTCCATTTCACCCCTCTTTTCAAGCACCTCCACCCCATTTTCGATTTTCTCCAAAAACCCATCCCTCCAACCTCCAAATCTTCCATTTTTCTTCCATATCTCACACATCCCAACCTTCCACAACAGCCCTAGCTTCTCCCTTTCCCCATTTTCTCAAGTTGGAGCTCTCATATCCCTCCTTGGAGCTCAAAATCGGGTAAGATACTAACCCATCCCACTTCCTTCTTGTTTCTTCTTCATTTCCTACCTCTTGGACTCCTCCCACACCCATTGGATTGTTATTTGTGGTGGAGCAAAGAGATCAGCCCCTTAAATCCCATTTTGGGCAAATTTTCATGGCCCTCCTTGGTGTGGTGGCCACCATTTTCTCTCTTTCCTCCATCTTATCTCTCATGGGAAAGAGGAAAACCGCGGCTGATGATGCCGGCCCAAGTAGGCCAGCCCATTCCCGAAGAAGATCCGACGTCGGGGCCGGCCCAAGCACCGTGCGGGAGTTTAGGTCAAAGCGAGACTTGGATCCCGACCATCCCGCCAGAAATGCTTATCCGATTGGCATGGAATATGGGCGCTTTGCGGGCCGCAAAGTTGTGTTTGAAGCTCATGTAGATGAAAGGATGTTCGGGCTACACCCACTGATGGACCGCCTGGTGGACATCAGTTGGAATTCTATGTTTGATGGCCAGTCGCCTGCATGTGAGAACACGGTTCGCGCCTTCTATGCTCACATCGTGGACGCATCTGTTGAGCCTCTTCAGTTTACTGTTTCTGTGAGGGGCATTAGACGCACGATTACAGTGGATGAAGTGGCTCGGATCGCCAAGCTGCCGCGTGGTCAATTACACCCCAGTGATAGCTTTTCCAGAAGTGCGCGGGAAAGGGATCGCCGCGCGCGATATCTCTGTGGTCGCCGGGTTACTTGGAGGAGAGGAAACAACATTGCGTCGACAAAAATGGTGGAAGACCTCCGTTTACTCCATCATATTTTCACCTACAACGTGTACCCACGATCGGGTAACCGCACGGAATGTACTCGGGTGATGGTAGACTTCTTGTACAAGATGGGACATGGAGACGACATATGCCTGCCCACGTTCATCCTATCTCAGATAGTGCATGCCGTTCGTTCTACCAGGAACGATCTTTCGCTCCCATTTGGCCGTCTGATCTGCAGGATGGCTCGTGATGTAGGCTACAGGTTGAATATGGAGGATCTTGCACGGTCCGAATCATAAGTGAAGCGACACTCAGGAATATGAAGATCGGCCCTCAACAGCGGCAAGCCCGACTCGACGACTCTGGTGATGAGTCGGATAGTGCCGGCGAGGAGAGTGATGAGGAGGGCGATGATGATATACAGGAAGAAGAACCTGAGGCTCAGGACACCGAGGAGAGTTCACCTCCTATGGCTCAGGAGCATGGTATAGATCGGGATGCTTTTGATGCGCGATTTGCCCGTCTTGAGGAAGGGCAAGCCGCCCTGCAGCAAGAAATTGGACAAGTTCGAGCCAAGCTTGAAGAGACTGACGCCTATATAAAGAGAAGTTTCAAGAAGATGTCCCGTACGTTGAAGGCCATCCTGTGCTGTGCGCAGGATAAGAATGCTCCTCCTCCACCGCCTACTTCGGATGCTTAGTCATCCATGTGTTGTGTGTTGTTGTTTAGGTTGGTTACCGCGATAGGCGGTTTATGTTTTTATGTTGTTGATGTAGTAGGTAGTAGCATGCTTTGTATGTTTTCATGTAATGAATGTAATGGCTATCATGTGATTTTCTGTCGTGATTCATGTAACTCTGTAGTCCATGTATTATGACAATTTTGAGTAAATGAAAAGCATGTAGCCTCTTTGTATTGATGATGTGTGGAATGCGTAAGTGCCTCATGATGTGTGTTGTGCTATATCTCACAAATGATCTACCCTATGTTGTATAGGGCATGCCGCGGCAGTATACGCGGAGCACGGCACATCTACGTTTGACCGGCTCTATGGACCAGACTCCTTCTGGTAGTGGCGGTCCTACGGACCGTGGATTGGGATCTGATCAGCCTCCTGCTGGTCCTAGTGGTGGACAACCACCTTACACACCCCCGGTCAGAGAGCAGTATCGGCCGTCATCTGCTGCACAGCATGATTCCCAGGCTGCTCCACAGCCTGACAGATTTGAGCAGCTGATGATGATGATGCATCAGCAGCAGATGCACCAGCAACAGCAGATGCACCAGCAGCAGCATGAGCAGATACAGCAGCAGCAGCAGATGTAGCAGCAGATACAGTAGCAGCAGCATCAGGATCTGATGGCCACTATTGCTGAGGCCTTGTCCCACGGTGGTGGTGCGGCTCCACCAACTACGTCTGCGCATCCTGAGGAGTATTCTGAGCCTCCTGCGCGATGTGAGGATGCGCCTCTGCCTGCACCCGTTGCACCTCCTACTGGAGATGTCGGTACGCGAGGTCTACTTGAGCGATTTCAGCGCTTGAGGCCTCCTTCATTTGCGGGTTCTCACAGACCCGAGGAGGCAGAGTTCTGGCTGGACCACATCTCCAAGATGCTACGGATGTTACATTGCTCTGAGGCAGAGCAGGTTGAGCTGGCTACCTTTATGTTTGAGAGGGAGGCCAGCTTATGGTGGGACAGTGTGCTGCGCACGGTCGCAGTGGACTTCGTGTGGACTTGGGAGGCTTTCGAGTCTCGGTTCCACGAGAAGTATTACCCGCAGACATATCGATGAGCGGGAGGACGAGTTTTTGCGCCTCAGGCAGGGAGGCATGACGGTGACGGAGTATGAGCACCGATTTACCGAGTTGGGCCGCTTGTCTCGACCATCCTCGTCAATGAGCAGATGAGGATGCGACGATTTACTGGAGGCTTGCGACCTGACATACGGTCGAAGCTTTGCTGCCACACTATCCCTACTTATGCAGCACTGGTCCACATGTCTATGACGGCCGAGCAGGATGTGGACCGTCTGGCCGATCACGCGGTACTATGGTACTCGTTGCGAGACCGCGCCAGGATACACAGAGCAGGCCTATTTTAGGCAAGAGGCCTCGAGCCGATTCTCCCCCCAGGGCTGCAGCGCCAGTGCTTCCCATGAGACGCCCGTTGGTGACCTGCACGTTTTGCGGGAAACCAGGACACCCTGCCGAGAGCTGCTTCTCGCGCATGAGGGCTAGCGGATTTGCGCCACCGCAGAGATTGGGTCGCCCTTATCCCCAGGCCATTTCAGCCCGCCGCTACAGACCGCTCCTGCACATCCTTCATTCTGACCTCCTGTGCCGTTCTTCAGACCGCCACAGCGACCCCTGGCTCCTCAGCCGAATCGCCAGCAGCAGGCCCGTGTGCATACCCTTGTTGCTGAGGACACCAGAGACGTCGATATCGGCACCGACGGCCTTCGAGGGCACGGCTCATATCCATGGTACTCCCGTTTCTCTACTGGTGGACACTGGATCCACTATCTCTATCATTTCATGTGGGGCGGTGTGAAACGCCTATCTTTGCATACTGTTCCCACTAAGGGAACGAGACTCACTACGGCCACCGGGACCTTCTCGGATGTCACACGTTTATGCGAGAGTTGCGCGATAGATATTTGGGTAGCAGCACAGAGCACGTCGACCTTATTGTTGCTCCGCTATGGCACTACGACGTTATACTTGGCATGGATTGGCTCGCCAAGATGAGGGCGGAGATAGATTGCGATGCTCGGATCGTGACCGCCTATGGACCTGACGGCACAGCGTTCACGTTCTCAGTGCAGGTCAGTTGGCCCTGTCGAGTTGATTGTTATGCTGCTTACTTGTGCCGATTGATGGTCCGACACTGGAGGGTACGCCAGTGGTTAGGGAGTTTGTTGGAGTCTTTAAGACTATCCCTGGTTTACCTCCTCGGCGCGAGATTGACTTTACGATTGACCTTACGCCTGGTGCGATGCCCATCTCGTTGCCGACCTATCGTATGCCTCCATGCGAGATGGAGGAACTGCGGAAACAGATTGACGAACTTGTAGAGAAAGGCTTTATTCGACCTAGTGTGTCTCCTTGGGGAGCACCTGTGTTGTTCGTGAAGAAGAAGGATGTGTCGCTACGGTTGTGTATTGATTACCGTAGGTTGAACCAGGTCACAGTGAAGAACAAGTATCCTTTGCCCAGGATAGATGATCTGTTTGATCAGTTGAGGGGGGCGAAGTATTTCTCGAAGATTGACCTTCAGTCAGGGTACCACCAGTTGCGCGTGAGAGAGGAGGATATACAGAAGACAGCCTTCAGGACGTGCTTCGGGCACTATGAGTTTTTGGTGATGTCGTTCGGTCTGACGAACGCACCAGCCGTGTTCATGGATCTGATGAACCGGGTATTTCGGCCCTTCCTTTACCGATTCGTCATCGTTTTTATCGATGATATTTTGATATACTCCACGAGTCGAGAGGAGCACGAGGAGCACCTGCGAGCAGTGTTGGGTACGTTGGAGAAGAACCAGTTGTTTGCGCAATACAAGAAGTGCGACTTCTGGCAGGAGGAAGTCAAGTTCCTGGGACATGTTGTGTCCAAGGATGGGATAGCAGTGGACCTTGCTAAGGTAGCCGCGGTTCAGGATTGGCAGCAGCCTGAGTCGGTTACTGAGGTGAGGAGCTTCCTTGGTCTGGCTGGGTATTACAGACGTTTCATTCGGGATTTCTCGAAGATCGCCAGGCCATTGTCGCAGTTGACCGGAAGGACCTGAAGTTCGCCTGGAATGAGAAGGCGGAGGCAGCTTTTAAGGAGCTGAAGGACAAGTTGACGTCCGCCCCTGTGCTAGTATTGCCAGAGCAAGGGGTGAAGTACACGGTATATACTGACGCGTCTCGCGTTGGTTTGGGTTGTGTGCTGATGCAGAAGGATAGGGTGATTTCGTATGCCTCGAGACAATTAAGGAAGCACGAGGAGAATTACCCTACACATGACCTGGAGTTGGCAGCGGTCATCTTTGCATTGAAGCTCTGGAGACATTACCTCTACGGAGAGGAGTTCGAGCTTTTCTGTGACCACAAGAGCCTTAAGTATATATTCACGCAGCGAGACTTGAATATGAGACAGCGCCGATGGATGGAGACCTTGAAGGACTTCAAGTTCGAGGTTTCCTACCATCCTGGCAAAGCGAACCTTGTGGCAGACGCATTGAGCCGCAAGAAGGCGATTGCATTTGCGGCACCGCTGATGATAGCCGAGTGGGACATGATGGAGTTTGTGCGCGATTTCGAGCAGAGACTCACTGTCGAGGAGCCTTTTGAGTGTGTTGCGCACGTTCGGGCTCGGCCACTTATTGACGACAGGATTGTTGAGGCCCAAAGGGGCGATATACGGCTGTCTGAGCTTCGAGAGCAGGCTAGCGACGCCGTGGATTCCGAGTGGAGAGTTGGTTCTGATGGGGGTTTACGATTCCGTGGCCGCCTATGTGTTCCTGATGTGGTTGACTTGAGACGCGAGCTTCTCGAGTCTGCCCATAACTCGAAGCTTGCGATGCATCCTGGTAGCACGAAGATGTACCAGGACATGAGACGGACTTACTGGTGGGACAACATGAAGGCCCACATCGCTGAGTATGTATCTCGGTGTCTGACGTGCCAGCAGGTCAAGGCAGAACATCGCCGACCTCCTGGACTGCTTCAGCCCATGCCTATAGCGGAGTGGAAGTGGGACTTCATCTCCATGGACTTCATATCAGGGCTGCCGAAGACGAGGAAGGGACACGATTCTATTTGGGTGATTGTGGACCGGTTGACCAAATCGGCCCATTTCCTCCCTATCAGAGTTACGAACTCTGCAGACGAGCTGGCTAGACTGTACATCAGAGAGATCGTCCGTCTGCATGGAGTTCCCTTAGAGATCGTGTCGGACAGAGACACGCATTCACATCCATCTTCTGGACTCGTATCCAGGAGGCGATGGGTGTGAAGTTGAAGTTCAGTACAGCGTTTCATCCTCAGACTGATGGGCAGACAGAGCGGGTAAATCAGATTTTGGAGGATATGTTGCGAGCATGTGTGTTGGACTTCAAGGACAGCTGGGATGACTGTCTTCCGTACGCAGAGTTCGCCTACAACAACAGCTTCCAGGCGACTATTGGCATGGCGCCTTATGAGGCTTTATATGGTCGACCTTGTAGGGCACCGCACTGTTGGGCAGAGGTTGGCGAGCGCAGCCTGATTGGCCCGGAGTTGGTCCAGACGACTACAGAGAAGATTGATATCATCAGGCGTCGATTACTCACAGCGCAGAGCAGACAGAAGAGTTACGCCGATACGAGGCGGCGACCGCTGGAGTTCGAGGTCGGGGATCATGTGTTCCTTCGAGTTTCCCCTATGAAGGGAGTCCTTCGGTTTGGAAAGAAGGGGAAGCTCACACCGAGGTTTATCGGTCCATTTCAGATACTGAATCGAGTGGGTGATGTGGCATATCGTCTCGCCTTGCCTACGCCGCTTGCTTCTGTACACAACGTATTTCATGTCTCTATGCTGAAGAAGTACGTTCCTGATCCTACGCATATCATCAGATGGGAGCAGGTACAGTTGAGTGAGGATGCTATGTACGAGCTGCGCCCGACGCGTATCCTTGATAGGAAGGAGCAGGTACTACGTAGCAAGGTCATCCCACTTGTGAAGGTGCTTTGGACACATCATTCCGAGGAGGAAGCTACGTGGGAGACTGAGGCCGAGGTCAGAAAGAACTACCCTCAGATTCTCGAGGACTACAAAAAGGTATAAATTTCGAGGACGAAATTTTTTGTTTAAGGGGGGTAGATTGTAACGACCTGAAAATTTCCGTACATTGGGCCGAGTACCACCTCGACCAGAAATCACATAGGGTTAAATCCTTTAGAAATTTAACAAAGTTAACTAAGTACTAAACTCGGTAAATCATGAAATCCGTTGGGATCGCTTTAAATACGATCTGCAAGACCCAAAACTTGCAGAATTGGTGACTCTAGGTTACCCTAAAGTCTAGAGCCAAACTCATTACCCGTCTGCTCTCGGGACTGAAACGAAACTTCGTATGAGGTCTAGATCGCACATCGGGAGTCCGATTAACACGAAGCTAAGGAACCAGGACCGCCCCACTGGGCTTGACAATCATCTCAAAAATCAGATGATTCCGATGTCCCACGGCCATTGTTTTCACTCCGGAGCGAGGGAGTGTGAAAAACACTATTTCCATCCAAATGAAAATATCTGGAATAGTGATCTGGCACCTTTCGGTTGCGCGTCAGTATTAAGCAACCTGACCGTCGGAATCAGACCAAATTACACCCTCGGATTAAAAAATTTCAGGAACATTTACATGTACTCAGAAATTCTGATCGTGGCCCACGGACTGTCGAACTGAAAGTGGTCCGCCACGTGCGATCTGGGAATCCGATCGAGCCGAAAACGTAATCCCACGTAGATCCGCAGAGGGTGAGCTTAAGTCTGACGTTTGGCTCAAAGAGGGCTACCAGAACACCCTTTTGAGCTTGGAAAGTGGCGAACTGCCTATATATGCAGCCACCCTTGAACCTAAGTCTATTTTGGTTATGTTCTAGGCTATAAAAGGGGCTTAGAACAGCCCCTCTCACAGCCATACGAATTTGGGTCCAAACCCTAAGAGAGAAAGAGAGAAAGAGAGAGAAACTTGCGGAGATCGAGGCCGATCTTCCTCCTGCTGCTTCCACTTCTCCCACGGCCTACACCGCTCTATTCCAAGGGATTTCCCGGCGGTTTCCACCCCATTTGAAGGTAAGAAACCCTAACCCTAGGTCTGATTTGAGCTTGATTAGTGATAGGTTAAGGAAAGACTAATTGAATGCGCTCTTTAGGCTAGGAAACTCCGTATACGGAAGCACCAACCCTCTTGCTGATTCATTGGAATTCCAAGGGCTGAGGTGAGGACTTAAGCGTATAAGTTACGGTTTTCAACGCTTTCAATGTCAGATAATGATAGATTCATGATCTGCATGCAAATGCACATGTACAAAGTGTTTCCGTTTCCTGTTTCGATTAGCGATAAAGAATATGGAATTTTACATACTCTTGATATACGTAGAAATACCGTATACGTATTTTTGTTGAGAAAATGTTTAACATGTTTATTTAATGTTTGATTATATCATGTGTGTGGATAAAATGCTAGTTTGGCGAAAGGGATCGCAAAAATACATGTTCATGTGTAAATGTCATATATGTGGAAATTGTGTATTCCAGAAATTTCGCATACGTGCGGATTTTGGAAATATAATTGTGATGATTATTTGCCGTATGATTATGATATACACGGGAAAAATACTCTCGAGGCTTAGGGACAGCCCAATCACGAACTTGCCTAACATACGTCATGTATGTTGGAAAAGTGTATTCTAAGTGTTTGTATAAGTGCATGTATGTGTACATGTGTATGTACTAGTGCCTTAGATAGGCGCTGATATGGGTTTTCCAACTCCCTTAGAGACATGTAGGATCCCCTCCATGCGGTGGTTCACCGCAACCACTTAATTGTATTGCACACACAAGTGTATCCCTATGGGGATAGTGCTTTATTACATGCATTACAACATGCTTTGCAACATGCTTGACTTCATGTTTTACTTCATGCTTTATAACATGCCTACTAACATGCTTGTATTGCTTGTTATCATGCTTTATTTCGCATGCTAACGATGAAAATTGTTTGAGTTTGGACTATGAATATAGTCCAAACACTCGGGTAACAGTGTGATTGTGGCTGAGATTCATGTCACACAAAGGACGGGTCCGGCGAACCCGAGTCGTACTTCGGTTAGCGATAGTGGTTGGCCACACGGAGTGCTTTTGCGCTCCATATCGCTCAACTTGTGGTGCGCTCGAGCTAGTCAGGCTCGCCAATGAAACCGAAGTGTAGTTGTGTGTTCATCCTGTTTGGTCGCTACTGCTTGAACCTAGGGTACCAAACTTACCAGTGGTGATTCCTGTTTAACCATGGTACCTAGATCCGCTAAGACGCATGAGCCGGGCATGGTGGTGGTATGGACACCGTGGTCGAGCTGTCGGCCTATGCTGGGGCCATGTGCCTCCCCGTAGTGACCATTGCGCAACTATCTGTGAGCCGAATACGGTGGTATGGGACACTGTATTCGAGCTGTCGATACTTCGGCGAGAGCCGAGTACGGTGAGATCTGTGCTCGTGCTGACGGGCGACGAGTCCTCCATGGTATCACGAGTACACTCCAAGGGTCTGTGATTGGCCGCGTGTCTTTCACAGCAACTAGAGTGTGAGTTGAGCCGAGTATGGTGAGACCTGTACTTGAGCTGACGGCTAGTGATTGAGCCGAGTACGGTGAGACCTGTAGACTCGACTCGGCTGACGGTCAGCAATTGAGCCGCATACGGTGAGACCTGTATCCGTGCTGACGGGCGACGAGCCCTTTGTGATGCCTTCACTATGCCTCTCAAACCATAATATCGTATTAGATTAACTAGGATTGAGGACCCTAGAATGGATCATGTTGGGAATGATACAAGGGAGGTACCTTAGTTTCCCAATACTGCTGATTGAAATGGACTAATAAAAACTTGGAAAACATGAGCATCATCACACCGCATGTGCTTTGTAGATGTGGCGCACTGAGGGAGTAAGCATTCGCGAACGTAAGATGATGTCGCTTGAGGGTGGTTTGGCAAGGGCATACAGCATCATGTCATATCATTTTTGCATTTAACAAGAGTAGATAGAAATGCTTGATTTGTACTGCCTATCATTACTGCTTGGTTGATTTGATAACATGTTATCTTATGCATTATTGTTCCACTGAGTTAGCTACTCACTCCCACGTTACGGGACGGGTTGTACACACCAACCAGACTCTGTCGCAGGGTTAGAGGGCGCCTTGGTTCAGGAGCCAGAGCCCGACGTAGATGAGGACCAGGAGGAGTTCTCTTTCATGCAGTACTCTGACGGCTACGCTTAGGCCGGCTGCATCGCAGGATTCTCGGGGCCTCTTTTGAGGATGTATTTGGTTTTTGACTTACAAACATTACATGTATATTGGGCTCAGCTAGTACTCATACTCTGAAGTTCAGAAAATTTTGTTACTTTACATACTTGAATATAAAATTTCAGTCTTCCGCTGTTTTTAAATGCAATTGAACTGGAGTATGAATTACTGTTTTGGTTTAATCTCATTCATGTTTATTGCGCTAACTCAGACAACATTTAACTGGCATTGTATATGTTGCATAAGTGATGCGTTGGAACTCGGGAGTTGAGTTCATACTCGACCCCCAAATTTCAGGGCGTTACAATGCTAGAGCTCCAAAGGAACAATTTCAACGGTTGAGATGGACTTAGGATGGTGGGATTTGGGTGGTAGGAAGGTGGGCCACACTAGCTCTCTCCCATGGAGTTTAGACGTGGGTTGCTTGGGAGAATGAGAGAGAGAGAGAGGTGATGGGAGAGAAGTGATGGGAGAGTGGGATGGTGAGTGATGGATGAGTGTACTTGGTTGTAAGAGAGAGAGTTGACTTTGGGGAGGGGTGGTTGTACTTGGGGATGGGTGTTGCACTTGACATTTGATTGATGAATTGATGTGATGTGTAGTAGAGATTCCCTCGATATTCGCAATGTGCAACATTTTCCTCGAACTGAACGCGGGTCCATATCTCCTGGCCCAGGTATCGCCTCAGCGCGTAAGATGTGGCGTCGGAACCGCGATGACGGCGCGGTCACTAAGGTACAAGTCTTAGGTCGAGTTAACTCTAGTATATGGGACACGACTCAGGATCACGTGCAAACGCCGATAACAGATCGCTGGTTGCCTGAATTCGACCGGGAGGATTACGAAAGCCTACAGAACGGTACGGTACGGGTCTCACACTCAGCCTCAGAGGTCAGCCTCGGATATCAACTAGCACCTCGGAATACAGATACATTTACAATATATAAAGATAAGATTATCCTCCGAGATATTCGTTGAGGATCTTAGAAAATCAACCACGACACGTCCGGAGGAAGATCTCTTCTATAATACACAATCACCATCTAAGAGGCATTACCATCTACGTAACTAGCTCCAAACAACTATAAATAAGGACCCCGCCTATGGTGAAAGGTACACACTACTATCCTGAATCTACTACGCATATTGTGAGTCCATATCATGACTTAGGCATCGAATTGTCCCTGACCTTAACTGGCGCCCCCAATGTCTTCTCTTGTTCTCCATTAAATCACAGGTACTCTGGCTCGTAGGAGGTGAGACATGATTGACCAAATTATGCATCAATGGATTTTACAGACCAAATGATTGTAAAACATGTAAGAAATTATCAATAGTCTTCCTAAGCATCCAAAGTGCTTGAAGTCGACAATGGATCGGAGTAAAATTAAAATACTTCTTCGTTCAAACCAAAATCAGTGAATTTGTCAACATATCAACCAAATAACTTGAATTAAAGCAAAATAAACATTAAGAAGGACTACATGTTTCACCTTTTAGCTCTATTTAAGAGATTAGCCAACCATAAATATAATTGAACTAAAACTCAAACATAAAAACATAAAAACTAACTACAACCGAAGGATTGAAGAGGAGGGAGGACTCCTTGAAGCTCTACAACTCATTACTCTACTCCTGCCATCATAATTCATATTTAGAAACTCCTAAAACATCCATTTTTATAGCCTTGATTTGCACCGACTTCAAAATCGACTTGATTTTAGGCAGCTTAGATGGCATCGACACTTACTTCGATGGCATCGAAGGTGTCATCGAAGAGTCGATTTCTATGCTTCTGATTTTCTGCACTTTGACTCATTGATTTTTTTCCTTTCTCACTTGGTTTCCTTAGATCTTGGGCTCTTGAATTCTTCAATCTTGACCTTCATAGATCCAATGCTTCACTCGACAATTCTTTGAGCATTAAATCCTAAAATTGTGGTAAACTGTTATTAGTGTAGTACGGAATTAAGCCCAAGAGTCCTAGAGGGGGGTGAATAGGACTTTTCAAAAATCTTAATCCTACTCAATGCAAATATTAACTTCTAATCACTAGTAAGCATGATTAGTTGATAAGCAAGCATATTCAATAAATAGGATAGTGAAATATATTAAAGCTGCATTTTAACAAACTTGTTGTGTGCATGAATTAAGCATAACATGAATAGTTGCAAAAACAAATGAGATCAAGCATCACAAACACAACGATATATAGTGGTTCGGCTATGTGCCTACTCCACTCCCGGCTGATGCACTCATCCCTATGAGTGTACTGGATTTCACTATCCAATGGTATTAAATCAGGTTAACCATAAACCTTTACAACCTACACAAGGTTAGCTAAGGTGCCTACATAAGGTGACTCACAATGTCGACACAAGGAAAACTGTAATGCCTACACAAGACAATAGATCCCACACAAGGACTCTACATGTATTCTCCCATCAGAGACCTATGAAAGGTCTTAGCGAGTTTGTATAACTAAACTCTGAATCTCAATCCTACATAAGGAAAGGGCTTTAGACACAATGGACTCTATAACTTGTAAGTGAGTGAGTCCCGTTTCAACACATGTTGATGAAGATCTTCCTTTTGATGAAGAGTCTTTAGCTCTCTTGAACCATAACTACTTGTAGATGCTCCAATCGAGGTACCGAGGTTGTTAGGTTAGGGTTTGGTTCAATCTACTCTAATTAATGATGGGTCTTTAAGATCTAGAGATGATTTATGAATGTTAAGCATTCAATGATCCCAACACAATGATTTGTCATTAAAGAGTGTTGCTGGATGATCGATGAAGGCTGGAGTTCATAGTTCAATCCAGGCTATGAATGTACCAATAAATGCCTTTAAGTCATGGATTGAATGATGAACTCCTTTGGGAAAGAGGGCTTAAGAGTAAGGGTATTAACTATGGTAATCACTATCTCAAAGCTCTCTTCAATGCTCACTTAAAAACCCAAGAAGTATCCCTAGTGATAAATAAAGTCAAATCCCAATGGTTAAAAAAGGGGCAGAAATATGTCATTGACGATGCCATCGAAGGGCTTTTTATGACATCGACGTTTCCTTTAATGTCATCGAACCTTCTTCAATGCCATCGACTTCCTGCACTAAGGTTTTCAAATAAGTGCAGAACAGATTCTGTCTCATGCCATCAAACATCCTTCGATGCCATCAAGAGATGGCTCGATGCCATCGAGATTTTCCTTGAAAAATAAACTTTGGTTGCTGGACAAATTGAGCTCTTTTTCAATGCCATCGAACATGTTTCGATGCCATCAAGATTTGAATCTTAATGTCATCGAAGACATCTCGATTGCATCGAGAATAAATAGATTTTCCTATAAAAACTCACTGAACAGTTTTGTGCATATTTCGACGCTATCGAGTAGCTTTCGATGCCATCAAAATTTGAATTTTGATGTCATCGAAAGTGTTTCGATGTCATCCGAAATATATGATTTTCCTTGAAATCTTACTGGACAAACTGGTCCTATTTTTTATGTCATCAAAAGGACTTCAATTGCATCAAGTATACTTAGAATTTTTCGAAGTTTATTGGAGAAAAATGGACTTAGATCGATGTCATCATAGTGAGTTCGATGCCATCGAACTTCCTTCGATTCCATTGAACTTATCTAGGATTTTCAGAGGTTGGTTGCTAGACTGTTAGGCCTCTGTTTCTATGCCATCGAAGATGCTCGATTGTAGTTTCGATTGCAATTGACAGAACATGAAATTTTCCTATTTTCTTCCATCTCCACAAACTTTAAAATAACTCTAATCTAAGCTTACCAAGGGTTTTGCAAACATGGTTTTGGGCAAGTTTAGATTTATTTAAA